>SCDY01000001.1:0-401552 GCA_004143825.1 Drosophila micromelanica | reverse complement strand
TTATTAAGTGCCGAGAGTTTGTGTGTATGTGTTAAATGCTGGGTTCAGGGTATCTCCTAGTCGGGAGGTCCCGACTAGAGCAATCTTACTTGTTTTTGTATTGGAATCAGTTTTGAGCTTGGTTCATAGTAAAAAAATAAAAACTATAATCCGTATAAGAACCTGGTTGAAAGTTCGATTCATTTTAGTTTAACAGGTTTGACTAACAACCGTTTATCTAAAAATATAAAATATTTTATCATTTCCTTTTACTATCCCATTTTCTCTACCTTTTCGACAGTCCAGCTTTATTTTTATTACTCGAGAAACTTTCTTAACAAACTCAATTATCTCTTTGCTTATGCCACTTACCTTATCTAAGCCTCTAAAGGCCACGCCCAGACATTTGCCGTCCTTGTAGTAGGTCAAGGTGCCCTCGATGCCATCAAAGAGTATGCCAATCTGTGTGGGATGATTCTCGCGAAATCGCTTCGTATATAAAAGTGCCACGCCCTTGTGCCAAAGAACACCTTGAAGTGAAGAAAATGAAAAAGAGATTTCTATATCAGAATTTTTTTTTTCTTAAAATTCCTTTTTTTTGTATAGACATAACAAAATTTTTTCGAGAGCGCTATTCTGAATACAATATAATTTGAACTTTTGAATCAATATATTGGAATCAATATAACTTCTTTAGTTTTAAGGCTAGATATATAGATCTTCTCACACAGATTACTAATGATCTTCTCTAAAGATCACACAAATTTGCTTTGGATACGCCTACTGTGGGCGTGGCAAATCGATTAAATCTGATCAGTCCTAGGGAATATCTAGAAATTGGTTCGTTTTGAGATATTTACCTTTGTGGGACAGTCCCCAGCCGTGCTCGTTCTCGCCGAGCATATTGCGGAAGGCGTTCGCGTGCAGGCGACAGGACTTGGTGCCGATGCCGAACATGATCGAGGTGCCGAAGACCCGCTGCGAGACGTGCAGCTCCCAGTAGTAGCGTCCGTTGTTTAATGGGCGCTTGCCCTGGATGCCGGCGGTGCCCTTGCTCCAGTTTGGATGAAAGTGCACGGTGCGAAAGTTGTTGCCGCTGAGAACCACCTCCTTGGAGCGATAGCGTTTGCTCCACGTCCAGTTGTCATCGACGCCGTTCAGCAGGGGACAGGCGGACGGCTCCTCAAACAAACGTTGCGATGGAACCCCATTCAAGCGGCTCAATTCGCAGCGCGGATGCTGGCCACGACGACGGGTTGGCGCCTCCGACAGCCTCGGCGATTGCTCCAAATCCAGGTCGGACATGGCGCTAACGGTATAAACGGATGCTTCAGCTACGCGTCAAACACAATGTAAAGCATTCACAACGAATTTTTGCTCAAACAATAGAATTTTTTTGAAGCCTACTTGAAGCCGATTTCGGTTTCAATAGTTTCTATTGTTTGTGGCATCTAAAGATGGCTGGTTATCAAGTGCAGCTCCGGCGTAGTCTCCTGCAGCTCCTCCTGCTCCACCAACTGATTGCCAGTGCAGTTCTCCGCCTGCTCCTCCCCCTCCTCCAGATAACCGCTGGAGTTCTCCTCCAGCTGCCTGGACTCCTCCGGCGAGAGCGAAGCGTAACCGCTGCTCAGCGAGCTGGTGCTACCCAGCTGATAGCTGTTCCTGAGGGAATAGCTGTTCACTCTAGCCGGCTGCTGCTGCTGCTCCAGGCTGCGCTTCAGCTCGCGCCTAATCCTGCGCAGCTGCTTGTAGTCCTGCTCGCCGCCGCCGCCGCCGCCGCTGGTCTGACGGCGCGTATGCAACTGCAGATGGAAATGATGGCGACAATAGCCTTGTGGACTGTGCGCACAGAAGCGACACGCTTCCAGATTGTCACCGGCGCCCAGCTGCAATATGGGCTCCAAGGTGCGGCGCTTCTGACGCCGCTTGCTCTGCTCCAGCTGCAGGTCCTCCAAGTGCTGTACGGCCTTACGATCGCCCACCGTTTCGGCCAGCTCCTGCAGCAGGCGTGCGTTGCGCGGAAAGCATCTGTCGTGGATGTGCAGCACCAGGCGTTGGCAGTAGAGGCACAGCGATTGGAAGAGCAACAACAGCACGATAATCATATAGAACAATGGGCTTGCAATGGGGGGTAGTCTGTCTGTCTGTCTGTGTGTCTGTCTGTCTGTTTGTCTGTGCGGCTGGGGGTTGCTCTCTCTCTCTCTCTCTCTCTCTGTTCAGGTGCCTGTGCTATCCGGATCTTCCGGTTCCAGTTACCAACTCCACCGCCAGACTAACTCCAGACGTACTATGAATATATATCCAACAAATTCACTAGCACAATTTTCTTCAGGTATACATTTTTCTTGATTGCTGTAGTTTTTCCTCCTTCCGTGTGGCAACTCCAGTAGCTGGCCTTATCGCTGACTTGTTGTAATTCCCAACAACTGTGCGCACTCTGCGCACTCGGAACTCGGAACTCTGCACTCGCCAAAGTCTCGCGCTGTTCTGCTCGATTTTCCAATTTGAATCCGCGCAAGAAACCACAGTTATGTTCAGTTCGGCGACGATTAAATACCCTTTCTATAACTTTATTTATTTTCGTTATGGTATCTAAATAAATTATTTATATTATGTATTAATTATAATTAATAATTTTACTAATAAAATATTTTATAAATAAATGTTATTATTAAGTTAAGTTAGGATATCTTAAAGATCAATAACTTTTTTGCTTATCCAAAAACTCAAAAAATAACAAAAATATAATTCAATATATAGAAAAAATTGTTTCAAAGTTAGAATCCTTATAAAGCGCATAATTGACGAGTTTTGACGATTATATGAAGTCAAGTTTTGTGGTTCCTCAGCTTAGTAAGGATATCTTAAAATACAATAACTTTTTTTTTTTTTGTACATTAAAAACTCAATAAAGAACTTAAAAAAATATTTATTAAAAGAAAAAAATATAGTCAGTATACCCGAGTTTACTAAATATATATATATTACATTGTCTACATATATCTCTTTATAGCGTTGGACAACTTTATGATAGAGTAATCCGATCCGGTAAGAATCAAAGTGACCTTATAGTTACAGCATTTATATATATATTATTTAAATCTATATTATTAAAGATAACTGTTTCTGTGCGTGGCACACTTAGTGACCAAATCATAATACCCCTCGGCAAGGTTATGAAAAGCTACCCCTATTTCACATATAAAAACACACACAGCTGGAACGCGTCTTTTTTTTCCACCACCAATTGGAATTTTGCCTGTATGTGTTGGTGTGTGTGTGTGTGTGTGTTGCAGACATATCATTATCATATGGTATCGTGTGCCACCCTCCGCTGCCGCAGCCCCGTGCATGCGTTATCGCCAACCCCCCCACTTCCCCACCCCCAACCCAACCCAACCCTCTGTGAGTAGAGCCCGTCATGCGCACAAGTGCCCAACGGAAAGTTCAACACCGAGTGGTGAGTTTGAAACTTTGAAATCAAATTCGAAGCGAGCGCTTTAACTCTGCTTCTTACCAAAAACCAACCCCCCCCCCCCCCCACGCCTCAATTGTTGTCTCAACCATCCCCCAACTTATTATCATGCACATTTCCTTTGAATACTTAAAAAAGGTAATTATACATAAATACAAACAATAAAACAGGATGTTTTGCAATACGAAAAAAGTTAAATATATAAAAAAATAAGTTAGTTTAACCCCTTTTTTTTAATACAAAAAAATTTTCAAAACGAGAAACATTTTATCCAGATACTCCTTGCCATTTACTTTAATGAATAGAATTTTATAAAACTTTTCTTTATTTTTACCATATTTTCTTGTTTGTTTGATAAACATAAACAATTTCCATAAGTGTGTCGTTTAGTTAGCTAGCGCTATTTTAGATAAGTAAAAGTTCTTAAAAGTTTGTTGTATATATTTCTTTTTGGGTTCTCGATTCATGCATTTCATTCACATTTCAATCGAACAAAATGGAAAATGCAGCTTCTCGTCGGGCGGGGGGAGAAAGTCGTGGGCGTAATCAAAATCGTGTAACTAGTATTATATATGGTTGTTTTTGTTTGTTTGTTTTTTACATATTACCAGGCTAGTTTATTTGTTGTTGATTTACTTAACTTACTCGTAACTAAGAAGCAGTTTACATTTGTTTAGAACATTTTGGCAAAACGTTAAAAATGGCAGACACAATAAACAAAACAAAAAAACAAAAAAACAAAAAGAAGAAATGGCATCGAGTTTCGCCCAAAAGTGGAGCGATCATTGGTACTTCTTGCATTTTGTTGGTTTTCCTTCTTTTTTTTTGTTTGTATGTTTGTGGTTTTTGTTTTTGGTTAGTTTAAGGAATTTGGTAGCAGTGTTGGTTCTAGTGTGTGTATGTGTGTGTGTGTGTGTGTGTGTGTGTGTGTGTGTACATTGTTCGTTGGTATAGTTAAGGCATTACATTTAGATTAAAATTATTGCGTGTGGTCCGCTTATGACGAGTTCTTCACACAGACTTGGCATCTGGAGACGCGGGACAGCAGATTGCCGGCCTTGATGGTTTGCTGTTCGGGCCGCTGGAACTGTTCGCTAGCCTCCAGTGTGACCATCCAGAAGCTAGTCATGGTCTCATAGAAGTGGCAGTGTCCCTTCGCGCCGTTGCACTCAATGAATGGTGTGGCCCTGAAGTCCTCCAAGCAGGAGCCCGGCGATTGCAGCGCCTGACCACCGCCTCCGTTGCCAACGGCCGTGTGCTAAAATTGAATGTGTGTTTTAATGCAGGGACGTTTCATTGCGGCGCATTTGCCCAACTTACCATGAGGAAACTGTAGCCGATCCAGAGGCCTTCCCAGCCATTGGGGCAACTGGGTATCGCCAGAGACTGGCTGTGCACGGCAATCACATTGGCTGGTGCCTCGCAGACCACGCAGCGTGAAATGTATTTACTGATCTCGTTGTCGTTGACCGGCATCATCGGTATGGGCGCCGATGTGGATAGCCAGAAGCTCTTGTCGTTGCGCGAGGCATAGTTGCATACGTTGTTCTGTCCGCAGGACATTACTGGCAGTGTTGAGAAGCGCGGCACGCAGGAGCCGGGCGAGCCGAGATCTTGGTTATGAGCATAGTCATTGCCATCAACGAAGAGCAATGAGTAGCCGGTCCATAGTTCAACCTGACCAGCAGCGCACTGTGGCACCTGATCGTTTTGGCTGTGACGTGTTACCAGGATGCCAGTTAGGTAATCCTGGGCACCGGAGCAAGGAGCACCTGGCTCACCCTTGTCGCCAATGGCACCGGTAGCGCCCACCATTCCCATCAAACCTTGTTCTCCACGCTCACCCTTGATGCCTGGACGGCCGACGGAACCAGTGAGACCAATCGCGCCTCGTTCACCCTTCTCGCCTCGCTCTCCTTGCAAACCAATAAGACCACGTTCACCTTGTGGTCCCGGCTCTCCCTTTTGTCCATTGCGACCAGGATGTCCGGGTTCACCCTTGGGTCCTGGGGGTGGCACCAAGCCAGGCTCACCCTTTTGACCAGGTTGTCCAGGCATACCGTCACGACCATCGCGGCCCTTAGGTCCGGTGAATCCTTTCTCGCCGGGTACGCCAATTGCACCTGGGTGACCATCTAAACCAGGGGCACCGATATCTCCCTTAAGACCAACTAAGCCGGCCAAGCCAGGGAGGCCGCTAATACCCTGATCTCCTTTTTCTCCTTTCTGGCCCTCGAAACCAGACACGCCGCGCTCACCCTTAGGACCAGGATAACCAGTATCACCTTTAATTCCGGGCGCTCCATCATTTCCAGGGGCACCATCGTTACCTGGTAAACCAGGCTGTCCACGTTCGCCTTTAAGTCCAATTGGACCAATTGGGCCAGGTAAGCCAACAAGTCCAGCGTTGCCTGGCAAGCCAGCCAAACCACGCTCGCCTTTAGCGCCAGGTCGGCCTGGGGCACCTGGAGTTCGGTTAAGTTTAATTTTAATCGATGCAAAACTCAAATTATTATTGCTTGTATTTAAATACCTTCACGTCCGTTTTTGCCAGCACGCCCTGGCAGACCTTTTTCTCCCTTGACGGCAGGTCCAGGATAACCGGTCTCACCACGCAAGCCCATGTCTCCCTTAAGTCCTTGAGCTCCCGGCATTCCAGGAGTACCGGCCGGTCCATTTAGTCCACGCTCTCCCTTCTCTCCAGGGTAGCCAATTGGGCCCTGATCGCCCTTGTTGCCCTTTGGTCCTGGCAAGCCAGGCATGCCATCGTTTCCGGGATAACCTTTATCTCCTCTCATTGCAAGCATGTCAATTTCTGCACTAGGACCCCTGAGACCTTTTTCACCCTTGTCACCCTTCAAGCCGGATGCTCCTGGATAGCCTGGTCTGCCGTCAATACCTATGGCTCCCTTCAAACCATCTGGGCCAGGCAGACCACGGTCTCCCTTAATGCCCTTGGGTCCAGGATAGCCGATAGGACCAGGACTACCTTGTGGGCCAGGCATACCATCCATACCTGGATTACCAGGCAGTCCTGGTAATCCAGCATTGCCTTTGTCTCCCTTTGATCCAGGTGCACCGGGGTAGCCACGTTCACCTTTCTCACCAGGCGCGCCGTCTTGTCCATATATTCCATCACGGCCAGCGTCACCTTTTTCACCCTGTGGTCCTGGGCGACCGTGTACAGCAAGGCCAGGGAAGCCCTTGTCACCGGGCTGACCGGGTAGTCCTGGGAGACCATCTTCTCCGCGCAGTCCTGACACTCCAGGCTCGCCCTTTTGTCCTTTTTCGGAAGCATCTCCAGGTTCGCCCTGAGGCCCATCAACGCCAGGCGCACCTTGATTACCCTTCTCACCAGGCAGACCATTTATTCCATCTTGTCCGGGAAGACCTCGAGGTCCCATATCACCTTTAACACCCATTAAGCCGGGTGGTCCCGTAGGTCCTCTGCCGCCAGGAAGGCCATCGTTTCCTGTCAAGCCACGGGCTCCCTTGTCACCTTTCAATCCTATATGTGGGAAGCATGGTGTTAAACTGCGCATTTGGATTTCTTATAGACTTACCCGAAATTCCAGCAGCACCAATTGGACCGCGCTTGCCTGGAGCACCAATTGGACCAGTGAAACCTTTGGGACCGTCGTTACCGGGGGCACCACGATCACCCTTGTTGCCAGGCATACCAACGAGTCCAGGGCTACCAACCTCACCCTTTTCACCATTACGGCCTCGAACTCCGTCGATACCCGGGGTACCTGGAGGGCCTGGACGACCCTCGGGTCCAACTGGGCCAGGTTCACCCTTTTCACCGACAGCACCAGTCGGACCAGGCTGACCAGGAAAGCCGGAATCACCTTTTTCTCCAGGATAACCAACACTTCCAACAGGTCCAACACCACCAGTTTCGCCAATAAAACCACGATCTCCTTTCTCGCCAGGAAAACCGTCACGGCCTGGAGGTCCAGGTGGTCCTGCAACAGTTATGCCCTGTTCTCCCTTCTGTCCACGTTCACCATGACGACCAGGTGGTCCGCGGATTCCATCCTTGCCATCGTTACCCGGAGCACCATAGTGACCGGCGTTTCCTTTCTCACCGCGAGGTCCAGTCAAGCCATGAGGTCCAACTTTTCCAGGTGGACCCGTGGGACCTCTTGAGCCCTTTTCACCATTTACACCGAGGTCGCCCTTCTGGCCCATTGGACCCATTTCGCCAGGCATTCCGGTGGCACCGCGCTCGCCCTTATTGCCCTTTAACGGTACCTTCAGTTCACTAGCAGCGCATGTGCCTGGCTCACCTTTGTCTCCGGAGTATCCTGCTAAGCCCTTGTCACCTTTAAGGCCATCAAAGCCAGGGCGACCTGGTTCTCCTTTAATGCTTTGTCCGGGGAATCCATCATTGCCGTCGCGTCCAGGGTTACCAGGTGCACCATCTAGACCTGATTGACCAACGTAACCCTTTTCGCCCTTCACTCCCATCTCTCCTTTAAAGCCAGGCGCACCTGGTAATCCACTATCGCCACGTTCACCTTTAACACCAGCAGCACCAGGATATCCGGGCTCTCCCTTTGCTCCCTTCTCCACCTCTACTAGACTCCAGTCAACATATGCTGATTGACCAGGCTTACCAGTGGCTCCTGGAGCGCCGGGCCTACCGTCCTCTCCCTTGTCACCAGGCAAACCTGTTTGTCCAATAATGCCATCATCACCACGCTCTCCAACAGCGCCTTTTTCACCGACTGGTCCTCTGGCGCCAGGGTTTCCGGGAGTGCCGCTTAGACCGCGATCACCCTTGTCTCCCTTAAGGCCAGGGGGGCAGGAAGAACACTTGCCACCTGCATCACCCTTTGGGCCCATGTCTCCTTTGTCTCCGGGAATACCTGAACGACCAGCATCACCTTGCGGTCCAGGAGCTCCAGCCTGACCCGGTGGGCCAGGTCGGCCTAATTTCGAATCACCGGGAACACCAACGTTGCCCTTGTAACCGCGCTCACCTTTGGATCCTTTTTGGCCAGGGTATCTATTCAAGGAGCAAATGGAATCAGTAACATGTACAATAAAATAATAGCTTAATGGCGGTCTTACCCATTAATTCCATCATCTCCTTTTGGACCTTGTAAACCATAGCCAGGAGTACCAGGTTCACCCTTTTGTCCTTCAGGTCCTGGAGGACCGTTGTGGCCCATTGGGCCGACTGGACCCTGGGGGCCCAACCGTCCAGCATTACCCTTGTCTCCCTTCTGTCCGGCAGGACCTTCATTACCGGGATGACCAGGCAAGCCGGGGCCTCCCTTGGGTCCAGGATATCCTTGGGGTCCGGGTTGACCGTCAACTCCGTTCAGACCCTGAGGACCTGGCTGACCAGTGTAGCCGCGGGGTCCCTTGGGTCCAGGTGCGCCAGGCTGGCCTCGTCCACCACCAGGAGGTCCTGGGGGACCAACCAGACCAAGTTTTCCAGAATTGCCTGGGCGGCCGGGCTCACCCTTTGAGCCAGGTTGGCCGGGCAAACCATTCAGACCAGTCTCGCCGCGATCTCCTTTTTGTCCAGCAGGTCCAGGGGGACCAAAGTTACCTTGACGACCCTATAGGACGAATCATTAGTCTGGGCATATTTGTAATAGGTATGTAATGGCAGACTTACTCGATCACCAGCGCCACCTGGCAAACCCTTTTCTCCTTTTTGACCATCATGTCCAGGTTCACCTGCAGGTCCCAAGCCACCCTTTTCTCCCATAGGTCCAATTTCACCCTTTTGACCAACATCACCGCGCTGACCCATTACAGTGTCGGTGCCGTGTACTGGAAGTTTTGGTGCTGGATCTCCTTTCTCGCCCTTGTCTCCCTTCTCTCCAGGCATGGCTGTGGCAAAGCAAGCGGCGCCCTTTTCACCCTTAATACCGCGATCACCTCGAGGTCCTGGTGCGCCGAAATGACCAGTGTCACCACGCTCGCCTTTCGCGCCGCGTTCTCCTTCGGGTCCTGGGTAACCAGAGCGTCCCGCAAAGCCAGGTTCGCCCTTCTCACCCTTAGCATAGTCGCCGTTTTCTTTGGCAGGCTCTCCTTTTTCGCCCTTAAGACCTGGTCCGCCTGGGTAACCGCGTGGACCAGCCATGCCAGAAAGACCCTGCAAGCCGGGTAAGCCATCCAAGCCGTCGCAGCCATCCTTACCCGGAGTTCCTGGGAATCCGGGATTACCGGCAGGTCCTTGAATACCACCTACACCAGGCAAGCCGGGTATACCACGCGTTCCGCGTTCGCCCTTATCGCCACGTGCTCCAAATGGGCCAGGATCACCCTTTTGGCCCTTGTCACCAGGTGGTCCATCTGGGCCAGGGTATCCCATCACACCCTTAAGTCCGGTCGGACCTTCGGGGCCAGGCAATCCGCGATTACCCTTCTCAGCAATGCACTTGGGTACGCAGCCCGCATAACCAGCTGTGCAGTTTTTGGGTGGTTGCTCACCGCGTTGTATGCTCGCAGAATCTACAATATCATAGCTTTCATCAATGGAATATGTGTCTCTAGTTTCATTTCTGATGTTGTGCCGGACCGATTCTATAATCGAGCCCGTGGCTCCGGGATTCTTCCAAAATTGCTGTAAATTTCGCAATGATTTATTTCATTGAAATCGCAACTTAATCAATTAAATTCTTACAGCGTTTGTACCAATTAACGCCCCAGCAATCACAGCGGCGAACAGCAGCCTATAAAAAAAAATTGTGATATTAAAAAAAAAAAAAAAAAACAACAACAAAAGGTGAGGATCAGAAAAGTTCAGTTAAGGTTAATTTCAAAAGCCTTAGTGGATTTTGATGTCTATGTTCGGTTCGATAACGTCATGCTTCACACTAATATTCGTCAAGTCGCTTATCTCAAATGTGTTTATGTACGTGTGAGATTTAGTGTCAGTGAGTGTGTGTTCAAATGAGCGATTCCGTTAGCGTTAAGAGAGGCGTTGCCTAAGAGCGCGCACAGCACCACTTTAGCACGATTGCGCTCTTACTTTAGCAGAGACTTTGGATCGCAGAGACAACTGCTTCTGTGTGCGTTGGACTTGCAACATTTAACAGGCACTGGATCGAATTAACAATTCGTTTTACAAAACCTACAGTTCTAAAAGCGCTGAAAGCTTATACACAAATTAAATTTTTGGTTTCTTGTAACCTAAACACATAAATTATTTTAAATGGATTTAAAAAAGGCGGATCGTCAAAAGTGATGGTTATGAAAATATGAATTTTTTAGATATTTTAATTTCTTAGTTTCTTACCGCTTCCAGTGGGGCAACATGATGCCCAATGCACTCTGGCTGCACGGTTAATTCCTGCTGTCCTTGTTGACTTAAAAATATGTTGCCGTCGCTGGCCTGAAAGGCAGAAAAGTAGGCACTTAATTTTTTTTATTTCTACTTTTTATAAAGAACTGTGTGTTAATTCTTCTAGTTTAGTGGTAATTAAATAACAATTTTTGTTTAATAAATATTAAGACTTTAGAATGTTTTCGTTGTGTTTTATTTCAAGTTCAGGCAACGCACACGTTACAGTTTGAGAGCCACTGTAATTTCTATAAGGTTTATAAAGTAAATATTTTTCGTTAAAATATTATTTGATTTTATTTAGACGTTCGCCTTGAGGTCCAAATGTTAAATAATCAATTCACTTGGCTTAGTGTTTTTTCGTTTATTTATGGTTTAATTAACTTCTTTTTTTTTTGATTCTGTTTCTGGTATCCCTTACAGAAGAGTGATCCAACTTTATGGATCGACTGGAGCGTACTGAACGAACACACAACCGAATCGCTGCGCACCGAGCACGAGCGACACACAGGCAGGCAGCCAACTACAAGACTACTGCTAGAAATGCAGACAGTTCAGCCTACTTACTCGAGAAGACGGAACACGACTAATTATAGTATAAGCTTCAGCCAGCCAAAAACCCAAACAGCCAGCGCACGATCGTTTGCCGAACTGGCACGAGCGACAAACGGCGCTCGGCTCACGTACGCTATCCGTGTCATCTGTGTAAGAGCGCGCGCGTGTGTGTGTGTGCGTGTGTGAGTGAAATGAATGGTTGGGGCGTGAACATGTGGAACGGATGGGGCGACAACTATGTAGCAATACATGAGCCAAGCGGCTAACCCAACTAAGTGGAATGAATATGAATGAAACTTGGCGATAAGTTTGAAACTAAGTCGCTGCTTACTTAGTTGTTGGTCTTTGTTCTTGTTCTTCTTCAGCGATATGAGCTTATGCGCTTACTCAAGCACCAGTTGGCCGCTACAACCCCCCCCCCCCCCCCCCCCCCCCCCCCCTCCCCTGAGCACCTACTGCTTGGCTGATAGCCCAATTGAAAGATCGGGCACATGAGTTCCGTTATTGCGCGCCATTGACGCTCCGATAGGGCTTGATCCGGCTTTACTTGGCGGTTTTGCACTAATTTTCATGTCCTGCTTTGTCTGCACTTAAAAAAAAATTATCTGTTAAATTAAAAAAAGTACTTTTGAGACAGGCAATTTGCATTACTTGAATTCTGTATTTTAAATATTCAAATATACAATTTTGTAAAGTATTTTTTATTTTAAACTCAATTATATTATTAATTTTAAGTATTGTTTATTTTTACAGTGTCATTTTATTCGGGCTTAATTAAAACAGGCTTCTGATAAGACTTGAAGGTTTATTTTTTGTGGATTACTGATAGCTGAGTTTTAAAGGCATTAAAAGTAAAGTCTATAAAAATATTTGCAAGTCAAACTTTAAATGTTCTTTTGGATTAGTAAATTGGTTAAATGGCGTTTCAGACTACCAGAAAAAATCCTGCCTGCAAATATTACAAAAATTATTGAAAACATTTCTTCAAAATAAAGCAATTAAGAGCGGATTGGGTCTGAAACTAAGTACTGGAGGGTTTAAAGTTCTTAAGTTCTTTATAAAATCTGTACATTTATGTATATAGAATAATAATAATAAAAATAAAATACTTTATAATAAATAAAATACTTTACAAAAATCTTAAGAAACGAGTGTAAAACGAATTAAAGAAATATTAAAATCAATTTTGTATTAATTAAAAAAAATACATTTTAAAATAATATAATATTATGACTAATCGAACTTGTCATGCAAACTATTTGTTGCTAAATATTTGTTGCTTAAAGTTGAAATTGGCTCAAAAATCAAGTGAATCAAGTTAATTGAATACTGTATATTGAGACTAGTGGGTCGTGTACCCAAAAGTCGGACACCCTTCTCATTCGGATTAATCTTGCAAAACGCACAAAGCCTTGATTGTGCTCGGTTTCCAAACTGACCCCAAATGTGAAGTATATTTCGTAAAGTTCTATTTTTGTAAATCTGCGTACTAATTAATTAAAATGAAAACAAACAAAACAGAAAAAAGAGCTGATTTTCATGCTCCAACAGGAAATACGCAACCTTATACTATGTTATCAGCCGAATATATATATATATATATATATACATAAGAATTAATGAAAAAGCCTTAGCCTAATCGCTGCTAGTGTGTCGACAAAAACAAGAAACTTTTTTTTAGCTAAGTGGGGAAATTATAATATGGAAAATATAAAATAAAATTGAGATGTTGCCGTTGTCGGTTTGTCGTTTCCTCAATTCAAGGCAACAAAGTGCTAAATTCAACAGGCTGCGAGTACAACCAGCCTGCTGTTCCCGGTAAGCGTCGAGCACCCCGCACCCCGCACCCCGAACCCCGCACCACCCCACCCCACCCCCTTCTCAGTGCAGGCGCGCCCCACAAGCGAATCAAACGCTCGAATCGAAACCGCACCAATACAAGCACAACGATTGCTGGCAGTGTGTGCGTGCGCCGAGCACGAGCCGAACGCCAACGAGCGATTCGGGCTGGCGGCAACGAATTCAAATTTCTTTTGTGCCGCCCGATTTTAGTAACACTTTGAACGCTTGACGATCTCCACATGTGGGGAGTGTGTTGTGCTCAACGATCGCAGCAGCACAGCAAATCAAGTGGCGAACCCGCACGCAGCAGCATTTTGTGTTAGTTAACTACATCATAACAACAAGAGAAATAATAATATATTGTAAAAAACAAAACAAAATATTAATAATACATCTATTCATGGAAACACACTCGAATTTTTTATAATATAAATTTATCTAGCTTATGAACGGTTTTTTAAGCCAAAAACTAAACGAAAATTCTCAATGTTTATTTTTCGCAGTTTCGTGTGTGTTATCGCAGTGACATTTTAAGTTTGTCCAGTTCCAGTACGAGTTTGTGGTCAGGCTTGGGACCATGATGTTGCCCAGAGATCGACCGGGTCTCTCGGGTTTGCTAGCCGCAGTCTATCTGTTAGCCAGCGTTGTCTACTTTGCGGAAGCAAAGGTAAGTAAAAATCATTTTAAAAAAATTAGATATATATTGGAATTTTTAATTTATACATTATTACAATGTAATAAGTTCTTATACGATTTACAAATTGTTTCTTATTCGTATTTCATAAAATGTATTTGGTTACCAATGCTTCTCAAACTGTTCATCACATAAAATATCTCAGTGCTGGTCAAACTATATGTATTTTCCAGAACTTGACAACATCATTTACTGATTCATAACTTTGCTAATCTACAGTAGAAACTACAGCATATAGATGTGGATAAGAAAAATTAGGTCAGCTTTGCAGCAGTTACACATCGAAAAAAAAAAAAAAAACAATGCACATGCCCCGATATTTTCCAACAGTCTATTGCATACATATTATATTTCCGGCACATGCAACGCGCTTTTTTCTTTTTCCTTTTACTTCTAATTGATAAACCCTCAAAGAGTTGAATATTTCTGAGTGGCTCACAAATGGGTTCCTTGATCCATGCTCTTGGCAGAGTTCAATTGATGGCAGGCCCAGTGTTATTATGTCATCGCAGATAATTCTTTCGAATTTGGCAATCTGCCAAAATGACAAAGGTTAACGCGTGCTATCAATGAACACGATAACCCGCGGGTCTTTCTTCCTTTTTCACAAGCTATTTAGCTGAGAGCATTGTATAACATTTCAAATTGCCATTGAATATTTCCGGTTAGCAATCAAATTGAATAAAAGTCGTATTTAAAATTAAAATCTGAAAGGAACTTTAAGACTTTGAAGAACTTATTTGTTTACAATGCTGTAAAAAGAAAATTAAATATTAAAACGTAGTTTATTTTTTTTAATAGAAAACGAAACAAAATGAATGAGATATTTAAGTATACCCCCATTATTATTAAATTTTTTTAACCAAACATTTTCAAATTTTTTAATGCGTTTTATTTGTACAAGATATTTAAATGTATCTATATATATACTATATACCTTTAAATTTCATTACCTTAGTTTGAAATTGTGATTGAAGTTTTTTTTTCAATCATTTTCAAGTTTAAAATTTATTGAAACTTTTATTTTAAAACAATTTAATCAAAAATTCTTATTAGACTCTTGCCCCTGGAACTATGCTACAAATTTTTTCAAGCATAATTTAAAATGCGACACATCTCTAGGATAAATTATACTAGTTAAACGATTATTAAATCGTAATATAATAATAATCAAAGCAGCATGCTTATAATCAATTTTAATACGCACTTCAATTGAAAATGTATGAAAACTAATTAGAACAGAAAATCGTTTGCGAAATGAATTACAAATTAAATAAGAAACTTTCGTCATGTGTCAAAATTAAGAACATTTCAGGGTCCTATGCTAAGCCTGTATATGTTGGCTAGCTTATTTTTCTGCCTCGTTCTTATCAAATTGAGACAAAGTCGTGCTCGCATACAAAAAAAAAAAAAATACAACAAATCCAATCTAAATCGTACAAATTTAATTAGGTTTATTGCTAAGTTGGCGGCATTGACAGTTGATAGCATGTCCCAACAGTCCGCTGATTGCGACACTTGTGGATTCGAACTGAAAATAGAATTCAAAAGTGTCGCCAACGGCAGAGGCTATCGCCTCAACATGACTTTTGCCAGGGCGCCACAACACTCCGCTTCAGAATATTTGTGGAGAAAAATATGAAAAACAAAATAAATAGATGCAACACTAAGCAGAAAGATTGCCGAACATCTAATACCCTTTCATATTTGCGATTGTTTACAACATTAATTTAGTCACAAAATCATAATACCCTTTAGCAAAGGGTATTCCATATAATAATTTACATCAGGCCACTCGAAAAGCGACTCACGTGTTTGCAGTAGCTTCATTTGACGGCATTTGTAATTTGAGCCGAACTTATTTTCGCACTCGGTTACGTGGTCAATGCCATGGAACTGCTTTAGCTGCCAACTCCAATTGGAATTGCAACTGTTGAGTGAGAGCGTCAACGTCTTGTGGCTTATGCGAAGAACCGCAAAAGCGTTAAAACTTGATTTATAGATTATTATTATTTAGCTACTGTTTGGCCAGCAGCACAGTTCCTGTAAAACTGTGCAACAACTGGTTTTCCATTTAGAAGTACGATTTTTTGCGCTACATTTAACAGCGAAGTGATTTCCTTTTCCGATACACAGACACACACGCACGAGCTTGCCCTCAGCATTGCAATGCTAAGAGCACTGTCACAAAAGAGAGTGACAGAGAGAGTAACAGCCGCGCCGATTTAAGAGCGCGCGCACTGAGCGCAACAAGTGCATATGTGTGTGTGTTTGTGTGTGTGCGTTCAACGATTGCACTTAACTTTGTGCTGGCCCATTGCCGGTAATAACAGCGACGGCGACAGCGACGACGACGACGACGACGACGGCAGCGACGACTGCCTTTTCTATGAATGAGTTTTGATAAATGTTCTTTATCAGCAGCGACTGCGTCTAGCTGCAGCATCTGCCTACATATAGGAACAAAACGAACAACATTTTTATATGGAAATTTCTTAAAAAAGAGTTTTGCTCTGTGCGAGTGTGTGTTCCTTTCTGCCGCCGACAATTAGCAGCTCAAGTGATCGGTGAAGGGGGAAGGGGGAAGGGGCGCGCAGCTGCGGCTGTCTTTGACGCTCTGCCTCATTTCAAATTGGAATTGAAACTGTTCTTGTTGTTGTTCGATGAGGCTGCTGCGCTCTCTCGCTCTCCCTCCACATCGCTTTGTTTATGCAAAAGGCATTTGCCTGGTCTCAATCGATGTTTCTGTCTCTGTCACTAGCTCAGTCCTTAGGCTGACCTCAGCACATGCATAAATCACTGACCAGCTGTAGACATAACGGGGCCCCCCAAGCAACAGCAAAAGCAACAACAACAACAACAACAACAATAAGAACAATAATAAGAACACTCGGCTTTCTTTATGCCTGAAGTTTATTTGCGTGCATTTCGAAAATTGTTTGGTGAGTTGCATTTCAATTTGACTCAATTATTTATTTATCTGCAACTGAATGCGGAAATTATGCGAAGTGGTCGCTCACTTTCTTGCTCTCTTTATGTGTGTGTGTGTGTGTGTGAGATATGAACAACTTGTCGTATAAGTGATATATGCAACTAGGGGCCAGAAGCACAGTGTGAAAATTTTTTTTAAATTAAAGCGATTATTTGATGTGGTTTTCATTGTGTTTAAAGCCCAAGAAATTGGGTTATCAGGCATCTCAGACTCGGACTCAGTTTCAGTTGTTATTGTTGTTATCAGTTATTTAGTTGCAGCTTTTTCTGAAATTGAAATTCATTAGATCTCATAAATGTATATATGTATATAAATATGTATGTATGTACGTATGCATATCTCGTCGCCAATGTATCACTGTCTTTTTATTTTACATATATGTACATGTGTGTGTATGTGTGCCTAGCATCATAGCTAAAAATAAAAAATATTCCTGACGGCATTTAAAATTATTGTTTTTTTTTTTTTAAATAGTTTTTTGATTGCTTAAATTGTTGCGAAAGCGTTGAAAAAGTCAACAATAAGGTTAACAGCCTTCAGATAAGGCTGACAATCTTGTTGTAGACATCGGAATCTGAGCTAATGCTATGTCTATATATTTGTATTTAACCGCTACTGGCAAATATAACAACTAAAAGTTAAGTATATATACAATTATTTATTAACTATACTATTTAAAATGAATCCTTTTTTTAAATTAAATTATTAAAAAAACAACAATAATCATGCTGAGATTATTAAGAAGCTCTTGAAACTATAGGTCAGATAACTTTGTGAAAACTGAAACGATTCACAAATTGGATGTTATTTTCATTGATTGATTAAATAAAAAATTGTACTGTTAATTAGCCTTTTAACGGCAGATTCGACAAATTTGTATTGAGTTGGTTTACGAATCGGTTCACTTTTACAGTCTTACAGTGTTGGAGTCTGCATTATCAGTGCACAGTTTGACAGTCACTGCGGTGTCAGTTACACGTAATTTGAGTGCGAGGCAATTAGTTATCATCTGTCAAGCGTTTGTCTAAACAATTATGCAAACGACAAACTATAAAACTGTATAAGTAGACGTACTACAATTATCACAGTGCACATATACATAAATCGCCATTGGGGATGCATTTCTGTCTGTCTGTCTGTCTGTCTGTTTCCTTGCGAATCTTACGGCTCGAATCTCGATGTGTGCATGTGCAGATTTCTGGCCGCTGTCTTTGCCGTCTGTTCTAATGATGTCAAAAAAATGATGTCATGCTGCAAGAGCGCTACAACAATAACAACAACAATAACAACAACAATAACAACAACAGCAACAGCAAATAACAATAACAAATAATATAAAGCGAGCCAGGCCGAGTCCCAGTCCAGATGTGCATTCATTATGCTTTATGGTGTGTGCATGTGTGTGGGTGTGTGTGTGTGTGTGTGTGTGTGTGTGTGTGTGTTTGTGTGTGGGCATGAATTTTCATGTCAATCACACGCTGCTCATATGCTTGTTCCATATACATTTTTATACACATACCCTGCAGCTATTAGCCAGTTGGGGTGGAATAAAGATCTGTTGAAAACAATTTACTTGTATTTTATCTTAAACTTTTATTTTATAAATATATATATATATATTTAGTGCAATTAAACTGTTGTTTTGTATAGTATTCCCTTTAAATATAATATAAATGATCTTTCGTTAAAAAAAATGTTGTTCTTTGCTATTGAGAAGTTGAAAAAATTAATATTTTCTAGTTCTTTATTCACTGTGTATCTATGAAAATATAAATTACAAACTAATTTATTGTTATGTTTATAAAAACAAGAAAAACAAGCTACCTATAAAATAACAAATTAATTTGTACAATCTATATTAAATTTCCTTTTTACTTTCTATAATTAAATTTGTTGAACGAACAAATAAAAACATTTTTTTTTAAATACCTTCCAATCAGGAATTCAGGAATAAGAAAGAACAATCTATGAAAATAGATTTTTAGATATTTATTACTGGGATTTTAAATAATTTATTTAAATTAAGCAATCTGCTTTTAATTGAATAGGGTATTTGCAAGTCGACTATCTGATGCTTGCACTTGGCATGCTTCAAACACTTTTATGATGCACAATTTTGCAATTGTAGTTCAGCGCTCTAGAAGAACATCAAATGTTGATTGATGGCGTGTGTTTTTCAATTTTGAGATCATTTCGCGAATTGGGTCAAAATGTGACGCACGTTCAATTGCCAGGACTTCAAAAGCTGTGGCACATTCACAATTCTGTCAAACTGAAGTTGGTTGTCGGTCAGAAGTTGGCAACAAAGAGTTCGCATTCAAATTGAACAGATAACCTCTTTGTCCGGATTTTTTAATTGTTTCACAAATTACATATATATAATATATATATATAAACATATGTATGTATTATATAAGTATGCGAAGCTCACAATTTAATGCCAAATTAAAATGTATTAATTAAAATGCCCAAGAAAAACTGTCAGCGCTTAGCGCTTGTCTGTCTTATCAGCCATGATTTATACATGTGTGTATACTATATAGAATGACTTTTTTTTCTTCCATCTTCTGTTCGTATATATATATATATATATGTATTTATTCTGTGCCACATCCGGGCCGCTTAGCCGCCATCTTGTGTGCGACTAAAGCGCAGATTGTGCGACTACTTTAAACACAATTGCGTCTAAGTTCATGTTTAAAGATCTTTTAAACAAACAAAAAAAAAATACCACTTTGAATTTGTATTTCAATTTTGCTGCGCTTTGCATTTTGTGCAGTATAAAGTTGAATTATGGGATATCACTAACAGTATTTTGTGATATTTCTCATTGTTTTCAACGGAACTCGACTTCTGAATTCCAGTTCGCGTCATAAGATACCCCCTGAGAGGGCTCAGTAGCCAGGCCAATGTACTCGTGCCTACACGTGCACTACTCTTAGGATCACATACAATATGATGTACAAACATATATACATATGTATATACATATATGTTCATGTGTCGGTCTGGTTGAGCGTGGGTGGGTGTGCCAATTGTCGACGTTGTGCGTTCTGATGTTGCCCGGGGCACGACACTCGACGGGTGAGGATATGGGGCGGTCTGACAACTTTGACCTTAAACTGCAACGCGGACTCAGCTGCTGCTGCTGCTGCTGCGGTGCTGATGCTGCTGCACAGCTAGAAAGAGCGAGCGCGATCACAATTGGCATTAACATGTGTAAATGCGCTCAAGTGAGCCACTGACACACATCATGTAAGCGGCCAAATATGCACAGATTATGTACAAACATACATATATACATATATATACATATGTGCATAACAATATATATCGTGTGTGTAGTAAACGATATTTGCGACTGACATTTAGCAGACGCCACGTGCAGTGGCGTAGCCATTAGCTTTTGCAAGGGATCACATTCATCTTAATATGAATTAAAACGAAATGATTAATTTAAATTTTTTAAACTATGTTTAGCTTTTAAATTCCAGCTGCACTTTTCAATGGACCAAAATAGCTTAATTGATTGGTCTTTTATCTAAAAAACAGTAGCAATAGAAGTTTTTAATTTTTTACTGCCTTGTAAATTTTTAAGTAATATTTAAGACAAAAACCAAAGCTTAAATTTATCAAGACAAAAAAATATTATATTAATAAATATATATTACTATTAAATAAATAATTAGTTCATATTTTTTTATATTTTTAAGAAACATAAAATTAACTAAAAAATTTAATATATAAAAAGTCGAAAACACGTCAAACCAATTCTCAAGCCAAGAAAAAATTAATTATAAAAAATTTAACTAATTTGAAAATTCAATTGCAACTAAACATGTCATTTTGATTTATATCAGCAACTTATTTGAAATTCACTTACAATTGTCTATAATATAAGAACAAAAATTGTTATAGGTAATTTTTTTTTGCTTGTTCATTGCTCTGATTTTTTTTTTTTGTTTTGCCATGTTAGCTTTTATTGCACCTATGGCAAACTAACCTGCACAACTCACAAAATAAAGGCTTCCCGCCAATCACATCTGGCTAGGAATGGCGTCCACACGCGTGCCCATAAGCATTCAACATATTTAGGTTCCCAAAGAGCTGTGGAACCTTTTTGCCATGTCTCTGTCTCCCTGCTGACGTTGACAATTTCCAGTGTACAAAAATATATTATAATAATAATAAAAAAAAACAACATTATGCAGTTCTCTATATGTTCGCTCATTTGTGCGCTTTTTGTTTTTATTTTATTTTTTATTATTATTATTATTATTTTTTTCACATGTCGCATTGTCTGCGACTGTCTGTCTGTTAGTCCCCAATGTGAAATTCGTTTGTGTAGCCCCTTTATATATTTGTGTACACATATAATATCTAAGTATCTGGCAAGTGTCAAGTTCAAGGAAATTGCAGAGCTGTCATTTTATAAACGTGTTATTTCAACAATTTTCAATTTTTTACTTTGTTAGACTTGCATTTTGTGTGTATTTTTTTGTGAGTTTCGGTTGGGCAATTGATTGAATGAAATTCGAAGGTGTCACTTTGGTTTTGATTGCTGCCCTTTTTCAATTGAAGGAATGTGTGTAACAATAGCCTTGACCGAACTCGTTGCCAGGTAGATAGGTTTCCAGACATTGGGTTATTGGGTCTACCAAAACCATTATGTATTTTATGTGGAAAAGTGTGATATTGGAGTAAGAATCTCACTGAAACATGACAGAAATAATATATGATATAAATTATATAAATATATGTACTTGAAAAGTAAGGTCGTTTTAGAAGTCTATCTAAAACATTTTTTTTTTTTAAAGTGCGGTTTTAACAAACTTTCCTTTAATCGATGGAATGCTGTTATAAAGTCAGTGTTGTAAAACGGGTATTCCTGAGCGAACCTTGTGAATTGTCTAGAACTAGATCATTGTATGAACTAAACAAATTTTAAATATTAATAAAATGTTACACTAAATATAAAACTAATATTATATTATATATATTATATATTATATTATATTTTTATAGAGCTAATTGAAAATCTCATTCATTTTCTGTAACTTTTCTATGGTTTAATATTATAATTTTAATTGCAATATATAATAATTATTTAAATAGGCATTTATAATTCGTATAGCTGTTGAAACTGTTTAGATTCTAATTAATATTAATTCTACTCCATTCGTAAGATAATACAACTACATTGTACTCAAGATCTCATTATTATTTATAGTACGCACACAATTTTTCAATTTTTGTGGCAAGTCTTTCCAAAATTGTGTTTATTGAACTGCATTATTTCGAGATGAACACCTCGTATATATTCCAGAAATTGACTGCAATGCGGACTGCAATTGTTTTACTGATTAACTATGCCAAACAGTCAAACACACCTACCTACCCCTGCATCCCTCCCTCCCTTCCCCCGCACACCCCTAGCATACACCTGCCATATGCATTGTGAATTTTATTTTTAATTTTCGTCTGCGTTTTCTCGATTTACTTTGGATTCTTCTTGTTTCTTTTTATTGAAGCCGCTTGCGTAGCAAAAACAAATTTTCTGGTTTACCACACAGCGAAGATTTTTAGCTTTTTTTCGTGTCTTAGTTTTTATTTGAGTTGTTTATGTTGTATGTTCTGATTTTCTGATTTACGCGTCATGTGCATATTTCGTTAACAGATGGTTTGATCTCCAGAAAGGCAAAAGTCATCGCCTAATTTTCTCGGAAGTCCCCGTTTTAGTTTGAACGCATCGAAGAATAACCGCGCTTTTCATTAGTCTTTAATGCTTTGAACTCTTTGAAATTGGAATTTGATGAGTGCAGTGCAGAAATCGCACTCAATATTTATTAGCATTCCAAACAATTTGCATCGCGAAAAACCAAAAATTTGACACTAATTTTCCAGCGCCTCCAAATATTAAACTCAATTTGTTTCTTTCTTTTTTTTTGTTTTGTTTTTTTTTTTTACCATGCGTGCAACATGTGTGCGGTTTGTATTTGGGTTCTTCTTTTTTTTATATTCTGTTTCATCTTAAAATTGAAAAAATTTTGAAGAAAAAAAAAGAAGAACGACATGAGAAAAGTTGAGGCGACGCTCAAAGTCATTTTAATGAACATAGGCAATAAATTTTGATTTTTAACTAAACGGGAATTATGTCAATTCTATTAATAAGCGTATTCGCGAACAAAATACTAAACAAATTAAGGATGTTTATAAAGACTTTCACGGTACAGATGTCGCCAAGTTATGTTAATGCAATGCAATGATTTCAATACGGAAATAACCAACAGCAAAATGTATATACAATTCATTTCACAGCATGTGCTAAATGTTTGACCGATCAGATCGGTCAGCCAGAAACTTATGGGCATTATGCGATTTTGTTTAATGGCCACTTCACGTGCTTGGAGGTCGAATGCATAAAAAAAATGGGTTTATGTGCCCTGGAATTTTAAATACTCAGCTTTACCAATTGCAATTTCTGCAACATGATTTTGTTGAACTAGAATGCTAGGAATATTTTCATATTTAAATACCATTTTATATTTGAAAAATCGTTTCAGCTATTTATACCGTTTCTATATCCCGATGGAACAATATTTCAAAACCCTTATTTTAAAAAATGTTTATAATTAATTATATAATTATAATTTCGAACCCATTTCATTTCATCATGATTTGAGATTGTTTTTATGAAAACTGGCTTGGTTGTATGAGGAAACCTTAGAGTATGGAAACCACAATTATATATAAAACTGTAAAACACATCGTAATGCTGAAAGAATAGCATAGCATAAATTGTTTGTATTTTTAAATGTGAGTTGAAACTATGAGCTGCGCACACCATCAATCCAATGAAATTTCACACTTAATGGTCTGGCATTATATGCTTTATGCACATTAGATATTCTCCTGATTTAGCCATTAGTCAGAGCATTAACAATAACAACAGCATCAACAACAGGCAGCAGGTTGCGGGTGCTCGGAATCCTAGTGCAATGCGTATGTAACTTGTGCAACAGTTGCTGTTGCAGCTTGGCGAGCCGGGCAAAACTTAAGTGTTTGCTTTAATTGCACAATTTCCGTTTGCAATGAGATAATCTTTTATATTTTGCCGTTCCATTGTTTCTTATTCACACTTGCAGTTGGCTCAGTTGATGCAGCTGCTCTGCTGATTTTTTTTGTTTTTGTTTTCCCCCATCATCCCCTCACTATCCGCCTAAAGCGCATAGAACACGGTCATTGCAGCAAAATATAGAGCAGGCTCAGACTACCCAAACTTTATTCTTTTTACAGCTCAAGAGCAAATAAATTAAATCGGAAAAAACAATAAATATTTAACACAAAAACAGCATTAAAGCCAAACAATTGAATCGCAAAACCTAAATCCACATACTTATGAAATTTCTCTTCAGTTCGAGCCTCAACAACGAAACATGGGTTCAAGCCATGAATCGAAGCATTTTAAATTTTCATCGCTTTCAACCGTGATACCCTTTAAATCGAGCTAAAACATGGATCCTTGTCAACCTATTCAAGAATATACATGTGATGCGATTAAAATTACTTTACTGTTTTATTTTAAAATAGCAATTCTCTCTGCAAATTTGTTATTATTATGCTCCACTTTATATATGTCACTCTCAATCAATCGTCTTTATACTCTATACGTCAGAGCTAGAAAACTGATATAGCTTCGAACTGAAATTAGGACTATGGCACTCAATCAAAATCAATGACAATCAAGGCACATTTTGTGGCTCGTAATTCAATTAGGTTTTGACTCCTATCTAGAACGAAAATTTAAAATAAAAGTATCTAATAGCGTTTAAATTTTTCTTTCAGGAATGCAACACAACGCTGTGCGACTGCAAGGGCATCAAAGGACGCATTGGGCCCATTGGTTTTGCGGGCGTACCCGGACGTGAAGGTCCGCCCGGTGATATGGGGCCGTTTGGAGCGCCTGGTTATTTCGGTGAAAAAGGCGACATTGGCGAATATGGCGAACAGGGCGAAAAGGGACATCGCGTAAGTTGCAGTGCCTGAAAATTCCACCTTAGTAGAATATATCGAGTTTAACCACTTAATTCTCTTTAGGGCGATGCTGGCCTGCAAGGCGAGACTGGTTTCCCGGGCGCACGCGTAAGTATTTTGAAAAGTAAGTATTTGGAAAAGGTGTTAATAAAATTATCTTGCAGGGTTATCCGGGCGAGAATGGCACGCCAGGACCGCGCGGCATCGATGGCTGTGATGGTCGTCCCGGCCTAGCGGGCAGAGCTGGCATACCTGGTGTAAATGGTGAACGCGGACCTATGGGTAAACCGGGCTCTCCTGGCTCCCCTGGTGATGCCGGCGAGGGCGGCATCAACTCCAAAGGCACCAAGGGTAATCGAGGCGATATTGGACCTGATGGCACTGTTGGCCAAAAAGGTTTTCCTGGCGCTACCGGCCACAAGGGTGACATTGGTTTCGCCGGCATTGCGGGCAGAAAGGGCGAACAGGGCCCTCAGGGCTATAAGGGTGAAATGGGCGTACCTGAGAGCTATCCAATTCTGCAGGGCGTCATGGGTGACAAGGGTGAGCCTGGCGAGGGCGAACCTGGTGCTCTACGTTACGACGAAACACTGAAAGGCTACAAGGGTTATGCTGGTCCACGCGGCGAACGCGGCCCGCCTGGCATAATCGGCGAGCCGGGCCAATTAGGTCGGGATGGATTGCCTGGTGCCCGAGGTGACATTGGAGAGCGTGGTGAGCGTGGTAAGCCCGGCCGTGATGGTGGACAAGGCGGCCCTGGCAATAAAGGCGTCAAAGGCGCCCCGGGCTATAATGGCGAGGATGGAGAGGACGGCAGACCGGGTGAGCGCGGTGAGGATGGTTTCGATGGCACGCCCGGTATGCAGGGTCCCCCCGGCCCAAAGGGTATCTACGATCCCACCTTGGATAGGTCATTGCCCGGCCCAATTGGACCGCAGGGCGATGTTGGCCCTGTTGGTCCCCATGGTTTGCATGGCATTCCCGGCAAGCAAGGACGTCGCGGACCGCAGGGCCCTTCCGGCCCGCCCGGAGATCAGGGTCTTAATGGCAATCGTGGACCACCAGGACGCAGCGAGAAAGGAGATGATGGCGATTACGGCCTAATGGGTCCACCCGGCCCACAAGGCGTACCTGGTGTGGCTGGTCCTTTGGGTCGCCCTGGCTACCAAGGCGATCCTGGTCTTAACCTGTACGGACCAAAGGGTCAAGCTGGCCAACACGGAGTTAACGGTGTTGATGGCCATCGCGGCGATCGTGGCGAGGTCGGCATACCTGGTGATAAGGGCCTGCCAGGTGAAGGTTTGAATATCGTTGGACCTCCTGGATCACAGGGCCCGCCTGGAAGACGCGGCAAGCCCGGCATTGACGGTCAGCCTGGCTTCCGAGGATATCCTGGTGACAAAGGTATTCGAGGCGATGACTGCGGTATTTGTCGTGCCGGCCCTCGTGGGTATAAGGGCATTATGGGCGATGCTGGCTATCCAGGCGAACACGGAGCACGCGGTTTGCGCGGCATCACTGGTGCACGTGGAGCCAAGGGTGTTCAGGGTAGGCCAGGCTTTCAAGGATACAAGGGCATGAAAGGTTCAGCCGGTATTCCCGGAGAAACGGGCCGCACTGGTTTGCCAGGTCCACCCGGCAGGATAGAGTATAGTGGCAGCCTGAGAGAAAAAGAGAAAGGCGATGATGGCGATAATGGGCGACGCGGTGAACAAGGTGCCCAGGGTGACAGAGGCGAAGATGGTCGAATTGGCTTCACCGGAGCTAAAGGTGAGCCTGGTCTTCGTGGAGACTACGGTGATGCTGGACGTCCTGGCTTAGATGGAGCACCAGGTATTGATGGTCGTGATGGTAAGCCAGGTGCTCCGCCACAAACGCCTAAATTCTATTTAACCGGTGAACCTGGTTACAATGGCAGAAAGTAAGTAAATTTTTTTATAGCCGTTCGTAATTATTTATGATATTTATTATTTTTTTAGGGGTGAACGTGGTGATGTTGGCAGCAAAGGCTTTAAGGGTGAAAAGGGTGAGCCACATCCCGGCGAAATAATTGAAAGCCGTGGAGACCCTGGAGAACATGGCTATCCTGGCGTACCTGGCATCCCAGGACCAAAAGGTGAAGCCGGTGAGCCTGGACTTAAGGGCGAGCCAGGAGATATAGGACCTCCCGGTGATGTCTTACCGGGATTTCCTGGAGCCAAGGGTTACCCGGGTGAGACTGGTGACTATGGACTGCATGGCCTGCCTGGTAAGCCTGGTAGAGATGGTGAGCCTGGAATGCCAGGACTACCCGGCTCTAAAGGATCACGTGGTGAGCCGGGACAATACATTTTGCCTGGAGAAATCGGTGTTCCTGGCCGACCAGGTATCAAGGGCATAATTGGTGACCAGGGCCCAAAAGGATACCCCGGTCCAATGGGTCCTGACGGAGAGAAAGGCGTCAAGGGCGTCAAAGGCGATGATGGTCTCTTGGGTCAGCAAGGTTTGCCTGGCAACAGGGGACAGCGTGGTGACACTGTGGTTGGGCGACCTGGCCCACAGGGAGAACCTGGCCGCCCGGGTAGCGTGGCGTTGCACGGCGTTAAAGGACAAAAGGGTGAAGCCGGTGCTTTCGGACAAATCGGTATGACCGGCGCTAAGGGTAGCATAGGATATCCTGGCCGCGCTGGAAGAGTTGGTGATCCAGGTCTACCTGGTTTCCCTGGTGACCCTGGTCCAAGAGGATTAGCTGGCCTTCCCGGTGAGCAGGGTGATCGTGGTGACATTGGATTATATGGAAAAACTGGAAACTTAGGTCCACGCGGTGCAGTTGGTGAACTCGGACCTAAAGGTTAAAAACTCCCTTTTTTCTTCACGTTTCAAAAAATTAATGTGTTTTTTCTATATTGCAGGCTTCACCGGAGATATGGGTCCCTTCGGGTACCCTGGTGTTGCTGGTGTACCCGGCGTCAAAGGCGAGCATGGTGATCAAGGTATTCCCGGACGGCGTGGTGCAAAGGGTGTGTCTGCCTACAGTGGCATCAAGGGCGACCAAGGCGATCCCGGCTGGCATGGACCGCCGGGCTACAAAGGGGCAGCTGGCTTCAAAGGCGAACGTGGTGCACAAGGTGATTCATTGCCCGCTATTGACGGTCGCCCAGGCTTGAAAGGCGAAGCAGGAGCGCCCGGTCGCAATGGCTTGCCCGGCTTGAATGGCTTACAGGGAGAGCAAGGAGAATTTGGATATCTTGGTCAGGCTGGAGCAATCGGTAATCAGGGCGATGATGGTCAACCCGGTTACCCCGGTCGAAATGGAATTATCGGAATAAAGGGCCAAGTTGGTGAGCTTGGACCTAGTGGTGCGCCGGGGGAATTCGGAGATATCGGCGATGTTGGATATGCAGGCGCGCCCGGAATGCAGGGCGACGAAGGACGTCCTGGTGAACACGGTCTAAGCGGAAGCAAAGGTCAAACCGGAGAAATTGGTGATATTGGTGATGTAGGTGAAATAGTCTATCTTGGAAACTTACAAGATACCCGCGGTGAGACTGGCGACCATGGACAAGTGGGCCAGCAAGGGCCAATAGGAGAACCCGGTATGGTCGGTGCTGCAGGCTACCGAGGACCTCGTGGCATGGCCGGTGATATCGGATTGAAAGGTCTGCCTGGATTTGATGGTCTACAAGGGCCAAAGGGTACACAAGGAGACAAGGGCTTGAGAGGTGTTCCCGGTACTACTTTGAATGCAGAACCTGGCGATCAGGGTGATATGGGCTATGATGGTCTTGCCGGTCGTCCAGGTCGCACTGGCCAAAAAGGCGCGCCTGGCGAACAGGGTGAATATGGATTGAACGGCGAGATTGGTCCCCAGGGTCCTGTCCGCATAGGTCCTCCCGGTCCACCTGGTGATTATGGATATAGTGGACCACCCGGCCGCAATGGCCTCCACGGTCTGAGAGGAATAAAGGGAGAGCGTGGCAACACCGGCTGGCAAGGAGAACAGGGTGAGCCCGGTATCGCCATCTGGGGCAGAAAGGGTGACATGGGTGAAAGAGGTGAACGAGGTGTCCGCGGCTATGATGGCCCAAAAGGCGAACGAGGCAACAGCGGACGTCCGGGTCGCACTGGCTATAAGGGATCGCGCGGACCACGCGGCCCAACTGGTGATGCCGGTTGGAACGGTATTGATGGCATCGATGGTCTGGCCGGCAAAAAGGGCGAGGCTGGGGTGACCTACTCCTACGCGTATGCACGTCCCGGTGATCGTGGCGAGCCTGGATTGGATGGATTTAAGGGCGAGCAGGGCGATTTTGGCGCACCTGGCTTTCCAGGCCTTGATGGATTGCGCGGCGAAGCCGGTTACCGTGGAGACATAGGTGAGATGGGCTACCAAGGACCAGACGGCGTGCAGGGTCAGCGCGGTGACATCGGTGAAACTGGCTTAGTTGGTCGCACGGGACAGCGCGGTCAGCCCGGCCCAGCCGGCGATCCAGCACCACCACCTCCGCCGCCCAAGAGCCGTGGCTTCATTTTCGCACGCCACTCGCAATCCGTGCAAATACCCGTGTGCCCGGCAAATACGAACATGCTGTGGGAGGGCTACTCGCTGTCCGGCAATGTGGCCAGCAGTCGCGCCGTCGGCCAGGATCTGGGCCAATCCGGCTCCTGCCTAATGCGCTTCACAACCATGCCCTACATGTTCTGTGACTTTAACAACGTCTGCAACTATGCCCAAAACAACGATGACAGCTTGTGGCTATCCACAGCGGAGCCAATGCCCATGGCTATGACGCCCATCCAATCCAGGGACCTCATTAAGTACATTTCACGGTAAGCATATCCACTCTTGACGCGCTGCGATTTCTCTATTAACTCTTGCCCAACAATGCAGCTGCGTCGTGTGCGAGACCTCAACGCGAATTATTGCACTGCACTCGCAGTCCATGTCCATACCGGATTGCCCTGGCGGCTGGGAGGAGATGTGGACTGGCTTCAGTTATTATATGGTAAGCGACGGGCCTTGTTGATAGAAGAGCGATATTAGATTATTTTTATCATCATGCAGACTACCTTGGATAACACGGGCGGAGTTGGCCAAAATTTGGTGTCGCCCGGTTCCTGTTTGGAGGAGTTCCGCGCCAATCCCGTCATCGAGTGTCACGGTCACGGACGCTGCAACTACTACGATGCACTGGCCTCCTTCTGGCTGGCTGTTATTGAGCAGCAGGATCAGTTTGTGCAGCCGCGCCAGCAAACGCTTAAGGCAGACCAAACCAGCAAGATTAGCCGGTAAGTGATAACCACCCAGGCACCTGGAACCAATAAATCATGGCCGCATGACTTATGCCTTTTCAGATGCACTGTGTGCCGTCGTCGTGGCGATAGCTTCTTCACAGTCAAGCGGACTTCCACCACATACAGCTCCTGGTCAGGCTCAAACGGTGGCTCAAGCTACGGCTCCAGCGCCGGCTCAAGCTCGGGTTCAAGCTCGGGCTCACGATCGGGCTCCGACTCGAGCTACGGCTACGGCTACGGCTCCGGCTCCGGCTCCAGCTCCGGCTCCAGCTCCGGCTCCAGCTCCGGCTCAAGCTACGGCTCCGGCTCAGGCGTTGACTATCGCTCAAGCTCCGGCCCAAGATCGTACTCGTCAGCGACTGATGGAAGACTTCCCAACTCGTACCAAAGCTGGTCGAGCGGCAGTCAGCCCATTGATTACCGTACACAGCAGCAAATAGTGCGTCATCCACAGCCACAGCCGCCACCGGCTAACTACAACCGTCAATCCAACTACCGTATCCCCAGCCAATACGCCGGCACGCGCCAGTACCGTCGGCGTCCGCGCGACGACACCTTCGCTCCTTAGATGCCAGCTTCGATTACGTACTAAGTAGCAGTTAAATAATAAATAATTAATAATAAGTCGCTATCACTATCCGTTAACACCACCGCAACTAAAACGCTATCTATCAAAACGATTGTGCAGTGCCATTTATCGAAAGTACGTTTATCGATATACGTTTATCGGGTTGCAATCCGATCTAACTCGGATGCAATGATTTAACGGAGAATCAAATTTAAAAAAAGCCAAAAATAATATGTTTAATGTACCAAATAGTTCGAAATAGGCGAAACTACGATCATAGTCCACTGCCCACACCCAAAATGTAATACAATTCTTGACTTCTTTAGGGATTAAATCAACTTAACACAAAGCGAAACAGAACCCAGTTTTTGATAAATAAAACTTTACACATCATATACATATTTTTGTTTAATTTAACAGCCACAGAGCTTAGCAAGTAACCCAATCTTGAAGTCGGGCATTACCGAATTCATTATACTCGTTTACTGTCTTAATTAAATTTTCGCTTTTTAATTTTTGAGCAATATATAAACGGGATGACCAATATTCTGGTTTCAAAATGTTGGGTCAATGGCTCTACAACTTTTGCGTTTCGTGGGGGCGGGTAGCTGAAAGGCGTAACTATATATAAAGCAAGTTTGAGTACACTAGATTTAAATTGATTAACACTTTGCCTGATACACGAGTATATAAACTAACAATTCTAAATTTTCAAATTTTTTTTTTTGAAAATAATAATGACAAATAAGAAAAATAAAATTATTTTCAAAAATGCATATACTTGAAATGTGGAATCAATTTATATGACAAATCATGACCAAAATGTCAATAAACGTTAGGATCGGTTTAGTTTTGACAAAGTTATGGGACTTTGAAATATGGGAGCTATGGATCTGAAAGCTTCAGATGTCAACACTTTTGTTCATTTTAATCTGTCAACAAAAAAACTTAACAAAAAAACTTCAAGTGTCAAGCTTCGTATTACACATCGACCAAAGAGTTTGTTACTCTTCCCAACTCTTGACTGAGCATAAAAAAAAGTTAGTCTCTTCAAAAAATAATATGGACACGGAGTGAAGTCCCTAGAACTTTGCCTTACCCGAAAGATAATAATCCATACTGCATTCAAGTAACTTTCAATTGCTAAACAGTTAAACTATTTAGCTACAAAGGATTCGGTACTTAATTAAATTATTTATTAAAGTTATAGTTTCAAATATAGTCAGTTATGAAAGATGATAAAAAAAGATACAATTTAAAAAATGCATCGTGACTTCAGTTGAAATCGATTGAAAAGAATACGCCTTTGCATATATTTGGTTGCATCTTCTATTAACAAGTATTAAATGTATTACATAATTGCATATAAACTATAAAAACAGAGTGCATATACACTAATACAAGTTTCGATCGTATGCCAACTATTTGCGATACCAAAATGTGCCACAATTCGTGGATACTAAAGGACATACACACACATTATCATTATTTATACTATATAGCTTCAGGAATTTATAGATGACACAGACACATATAAGAGCAGTAGTACATTATTGGGTTTAAAATAAACAAATTATACATAACTATTTACGTAACTGGGGGACAACAGGAGAGTTGTTTAAACCTAAATATATAAATTTCCAGTTCAGTTGAAATTTGTTCTTGTTGTTTAGTGTTTTTGTTTTTTTTTTGTTTTTTGGTGTTGCGCCTCCTTTTCTCGATGTTTGCTGAATTACTATTATTTAACAAAGTCGGGATTCTCCTGCACGTTCTCGGTGAACTGCAGCTGATTGTCAATTATTTGGAATAGCACCTCCGGCGCCGGAAAGCGACCGGTTTGTATTTTGGACCATACGGGAACATCGTTAAGTGTTATCTCAAAGGCGCCCGACGAGATAAGCTGTCCCTCAATCATGTTGCCCAAAAAGAATATCATCATGCAGGCATAGATCTTGTTCGCCTGCAGATGGCTCCACCAGCCCGGCGTGTTTAGTCCCAGGCAGGTGAACGGACTCACAGAGCTCACCACAGACACAATGATTATGATTTTGAGAGCAAATATCAGCTTCGATAGATAATAATTCAAGCCGGGCGGATCGTAATTAGCGCCATGAACCTGAATTTGCGGGTATTTCTCACCCAGAATGTTTACATAGTCCTCAAAGGCTTTGCGGTAGCCGCACGAATAGCTGCAGGAAAAAGACAAGATACGATATTTATATGGATATTTACGTATGTATATGTATACGTGTACGTATGTACATTAAATAAAGCGATAATGAACGTTATCGTGTCCATTAATTTGCACATACCAATAAAGAAAAGTCATCGTTGGCGCAACGCTCTGTCCAAATTTGGTGGCCGGTATTTCCTTGCCCTCAAAGGCCAGTGCATAGCAGGCGCACAGGCAAAGCACCAGTAGCGCCAGATTTCTACCATTCGATGAGTCCATTTTGGTGTTTTTAAGCTTAAATTTTAGTCGACAGTCAACCAGTTAAAGAAATAAGCAGCAGCAAAAAATTTATCTTTTATCTTCTTCCAAAATTGCCATTCAACGGTAAGTGGGACGATAATAATATATCGATGAGTTGGTAAAATGAGTATGAATGAATGAATTCCTATCGGTTCTCACAGACTAACTCACAACAATTTTTTAATATGATATACACTGTTATAGAATGAACAAAAAAAACGTTGTTGACCTGATCGAAAGACTACTACTGTATAAAAGACTCCTAAGTGATTTCATAAGTACACTTTTATAAATCGGTCCATGTATGTGTTTGTCATACATGTGCCTGTCATGCTGAAGAAACGTACATGTCGCCGACTGCACGAAACAGCTGTTGTGACATAACCTGTGGTTTTAAGTGTATTCAAAAATGCTCCGCCGAGTAAATAACGAAAAATGTAACTCAATCAATGTGTATTAAAATTAACGTTTTTAATTATTTCAGCTACTGCCCGCGACCAGACTGGCGCTGCAGTTGCCAAAACTCACATTTATATCAAGCAGATCGAACAGTGGCAGCGTGTATGAACCGGATTACCTTGAGGTTATTACCAAATATTTATATGCGTCTATAAGAATCCTGTTAACTGAATTCGATGCGTGTTGCAGTCACTTAAGCCCAAATTTCCGCAATTTGAGAGCCTCAATGTGCAGATAAAGGGCTACGATTATCCGCTGCTGGAGAGCTATCAGCGTTTTCTGCACGGCGTGGCCGAGTACCTGGACCTGGATGTCTCCGATTGCTATGCGCTGCCGCCGCAGCAGACACAAGTCCAACGCCTGCGTCCCAACTCGACGGTCATCGAGTCCGAATACAAGCTGACCACATATGAGCGCAGCCTGCAGCTAACCAATGTGGATGCGCCCATCTATCCGCAATTTTTGCGCATTGCCCAGGCGGCGCTGCCCGAGGGCGTTACGTTGTCGGTGGTGGAGCATACGGATGAGCAAGATGAGCGGCGCTATGTGCCCGACAAGGATCTGCTCGATCTGAAGGCGGAACTGGAGCGCATGGGCGGTGCCACGCCCGCAAAGAAGAAATAACACCGAATTTGTCATTTGGCATATTGGCAAACATTAAAAATGCAATTTTCTTTATATTAATATTGAATAAATCTGTATAGAGTGTAAAAAGAAATGTCTAAGAACGTTGCAGTCGAGCGCAACCGACTGCAGGATACTCTGTTCACAGGATAATCTTAGCTAAACAAAAACTTTGGACAAAGAGTATATATTAGTAATAATATAAAAATAGCAATTGAAAAGAAGTGTGTACAAAAGCTTCATTTGAACAGACGGACATTGAACAAAACCAATAGACTAATTTTCACAAGCCGCAAACAGAGTATTACAACTTTCCTATTTAAAGCTTTGCACTAAGTGGACGGCAACGGTTACACATGGAAGACACGTATCTCTAGACTATAGCACTTAAGCTAATTAATTGCACTATGAAATAAACGCTTAAACGACGCCAAAATGCACCACTTTAATGGAGGACGAAGAGCTGGACGTTGTCTTGTTGTTGTTATTGCTGGACGGTTCCTCCTCCCTTCGACGCGTTGGTGGCTTGCTGACGTCTGTGGGATCAATAAACAATTATGAACTGGGTAAACTAATTGCCTGCATCCACTCACTTGTTGTTATGGGATTAAAGTCCTTTAAGTACTCATCGTTTGGATGGCAAAGCGGCAAACTATCGGCCAATTCCTTTCGGGGATTGGTCAAGTGTCGCGCCGCTGGTCGCGAGTAGCCATTGCGCTTGGGCGGCATGGGTTTCTCTTTGCGCGGAATTTCCTGGCCATCCAAAAGAGTTGCCAACATTTCAAATACGAATCATTAACGGAATTAAAGCAGGACTTACCGGCACCACAGCCACCTGTATGGTATCTGAGAATTTGACTTTGTTCTTCTCAGCTGGTGCCGTCTTGACGCTGGTCGTCGCTGGTGTGTCTCCATTGAGCGGCGCCGCTGCAGCATTTGACAGTATGGACGCTGTGGGCTTTTTAAGCAGCAAACGCTTTTGATGATCCTCATTGCCAAGCGCCGGCAGCATGGCGGGTATATTACCCGACACCAGCGGATGCTGATAGAACTTGGGCTGATAGGCAAGCGCAGGCTGCGGCTGCAGTGTGGCTAAGGGGCCCAAGTGTGCGCCTTGATCCGCAAATGCGGTGGACTGTGGACGGGTGGCCGCACTGCTGAGCAAGGGCAGGCCCACGGTCTGATCCGGCACATCCTGTGACCAGCCATTGCCGTTGGAGGTGGCAGGCTTCACAGTTGCCTGGCTGCCGCTTTTCTGAGCCAGAGCCACCAGGGATGTGGTTGTCGAGGCGCTACTCAGCTTGGTTGTCCTCAGCTCGGGCAACGGCGGCCGCAGTTCCGGCTTGGGTATATTGATCTTAATCATTTCGGCATTGAATATCTTGGACTTGAATGAGGGCAAGGGTGGCACATAGTTTTTCAGCGCCTGCTGGCTGGGCGTCGAGTAGCTGGACTGCGAGCAGGCGGAATCGGGACGTAGTTCGCTGGCTAAGCTCAAGCTGAGATTGCCATTGGCATGATCCTCGCCATGGATAATGGCGGCGGCCTGACTAAATGCGGCCTGGGCGAATTCGCTCAGGCTGGTAATGCATTTGGTCAAATTGTACAGATCCATAAACAGATCGTAGTCACCAATGTCATAGGCAATCTCAAAGGCTTCGTTGAACAGGTTTTTGCTGTGAACCAAATCGAAAATAAAATGAAATTTAATTGAATTTGTTGGCGCACGTTTCAACTTACCGCAGCAAAAAGAAGCAGAAGCGTCGCTTGAGGTCGTAGACCTGATCGCTAAACTCATCCTTGGTGTCCTCGGAGAGCGTGTGCGTAAAGGTCTTTAGGGCTCTGGCCATTAGATCGCAACGTGCCCGTCGCTGGTCGCCCGCAAAGAACACATAGTTGGCAATCTTGTGCAGCGTTATAAGGCACATGGCGCCGTAAGTTTCCCAGTTGAGAGCTGCCAGCACATTGACCGCACGCTCCGGCTGCTGCAGTCGCAGATACTTGTCCGCAATGACATCCGCGGTCAGTCCGGAGTTGTGTATATCACCGCGCATGCCGGCGCCACCGAATATGCGCACACATGCCAGCGGTCCCTGCTCGTAGAGCAACAGGAGCAGGCAATCCGTTTGGGCGTACTTCTGCGAGAAGCTGCCCAAATCCGGCTTGCGACTGAAGGCGATGCTCAGCAACGTCGGCTGCGTTGCAAAGTAGTGCGACAAATCGAGTAGACTCAACGGCGTCACATTCTCGCTGAGCAGCTGATTGCCAATGGGCGCCAGCGCCAGATCGAAGCACTGCAGCACAGAGCGTTCGTTGGCGACGCACAGCAGCGCCGAATCGCAGTGCCAGGCGCACTGGGTGGGCACAATCTCGATTTGATGCACGTATTTGGTTGTCTGCAGCACCAGATCGTGCAGGCAAATGTTGCGATCAACGCTGCCCAAGAAGAGCTTCTCCTGATCGGGACTGAATGCAAAGCAACAGATCTGCGTGTCCATGGCAATCGAGGTAATTGCGGTGCGCTGCATTTTGCCCGTGGCCAGCTCATAGGAGCAAATCTCCGCACTGATGTCGCCCTTGCGTGAGACCTTCTGTTCCAGCGTGATAATTTGATTCTCCGAGCTGCGCAAGAAGTCCACGCACAACGGATCGTTCTCCGACCAGCAATAGGCAATCGATTCCAGCTGCAAACTGAACAAAAAAACAAAAACAAAAAGGCAATCAAGTTTTCGTTTTTTGTTTGATGTGTTTTTCGAGATACCCCTTAATTTTGAAGATGTGTATATTGGCACGATCCTGATCGCGTATGGTAGGTCGCCAGGGATAGACTTCGTTCTGTGAGGATTGCGTCCAGACCACAAACAGATCGAAGCTGCCATTTACGGTTAGGTGGCGTGCCAGTTTACGCTCCGAGGCAGCGCCCGGTATGATCACATGAAATATACGCGGATCCATGTTGGCAATCTTCTCCGGCCCCAACGGGCGCAAGTTGGGCCGCTGCAAATGCACCACCGTCAGCTGGTTGGTATTGTAGGCCAAGACGATGTGGGAACGTGTAAAAAATGCTGTCGAGCAAGAGACAAAGTGCATAAACAAAAACATGAAAGCCAGATTAATTAAAAATTACAATAATTGCATGTGGAATGTGCTGTTGTTGTTGTTGTTGTTGTTGTTGTTGTTATTGCTTTTGTTGTTGCTTGTGGGAAAGTGGCTGCGCGTTGTTAGGAATGCAAATTTCTCCAACAAAGCAGCACACGCACATTAGCAGCAACTGCAACTGCAGCAGCAGCAGCTACAACAGCAACACTTACCATCGGTAATGACCTCGGCGGCCAGTTTGCCGACAAGATACTTTTCGAAGAGCATACGGCGTATGTCGCCCGTATAGATGTCTACGCAAATGTGCGCAATGAGGCCGTGGTCGAAGAGCAGCAGCACCTGGGCCGCATCCTGCCATTCGGTGTGGACCAGCCTGTGGGTGCGCAGCAAGTCCTCCAGTTTCTTCAGGTTATCCTTGAGACGGCCGGCTGACTTGCGGCTGTTCTTCAGCACGGCCAGGCCATTGCGACGCTCCGTATAGTCGCGTTTGGCCAGCGCCGTCAGCTCCTGGGACAGGTCGCGCTGGCGCTGGTAACGGAACGCGCCCAAATCGCTGCTCTTGATGCGCACCTCATCGCGCAGCGCTGTCCAGAAGTGCAGCTCGCTGAGCAGCATCGCGCTTGCAAGCGCCAATCAACGCATTGCCGCGACGCGCACGCAAATGTAAATGTAAATGCGCATCGAAATGGGAGTGGGCTACAAATGGGTGTCAACGATAACGATGTTCGGGCGATTGGGGCCAAAGCAAGTGGCGCATGCGCAACGATTATAACTTTATCTTAAACTTTAAAAATATTACAAACTTTTGTACTTTGGGCTATTAAACTTGAATTTTATTTTTTGTGAGCCAAAATACGACGCACGCAAACGTAAACACGCAAAATTGGAGTTTTAGGGGTGACAGTGATGCGATCACTTGTTGCTCTTGCTCTCGTGTGACTGCAATGCATGTTATCGGAATGTTATCGCTGACAGTGTTACCCCACGGCCAAGGGAAGGCAATATAGAGCGCCAAGATTTGAGTAAGAAAAAAAAGGCTCCCAATTGAGCGACTTTACCAATAGAAACTATTCAAACTGGAAAACAGTTTTTGAGAAACCAAGGAGTTTCTTAAATTCTGCGTTAACATTTGTATTCAAACACAAACGCTGTTGTCATTGTCATTGTTCATTTAGATTATTAAATAAAGTAGCCAAAACGGCAAATGGGGAATTTCAATATTTAGTCAACCTAACTTTTTAATCGCCAATAAAATACCACACGCGTTGGACTATGCCCAACATCCCGCAGACATGCGCAGATAAGATTAAAGTTAATACAGACCGTACTTGACAAATGGTTGACCACGCATAAGTTATAAACAAAGTTTATTTTTAAACAAAAAAATGTATTTATTGATTTCACCATTCAATTAGATTGTTATCAAATATTCACAGTACTTTTCTTTCGTTCTTTGCTCGTTATCAATTAAATACGTTTAAAGGCACTATACAACATAGTGGCATTATATTAATCACTAAATAAACAGCAACGTATCGTTAATTTTTAATGATAGATTAATTGTAACTAATATATATATCGCATTTGAGAAAAACTTAACACAACAGTTATGTATACGCTGCATACAGATCTAAATATGTGTGAGAACTAATAAGATTTGTTACATATGTATACAATGATATTTATATATATATATAAACTTTTATGGCGGCATCGATTTGGGGCAACAGATTTGCGCGCCTAATGACTGCGACCACAGGATTTAACAGAATTACTACAGATTGTGCTTATCAACTAAAAACTAGGAAGGCAACAAGATAAATTAAATCATAAGCGAATTTCTATATACAAAATATGCCGAGCGCACTTTTTCACATTCACCTGCAATTACAATTTACAGCATAAATATTTAGAAGTATACTAAATTTCTATATACACGTGAATATTTATCAAAACATCAACCATATTTTAAATGTAAATATAGCCATTAACTAATTAGCCTTTTATGTTAAATTTTGATACCGTTTCCGAATTTTTCAAATCAATTGAAATCAGTTTCAGTTTGTATTTTGTGTTTTTGCTTTCTTTTTTGCAATACAGAACATAATTCGTGCGTTCAACATTTTTTTCTTTTTTAATTTTAAACGTCTCAAGTCTCTCGAGTTCGCTGCCTTAGGAGATAATTAACCAAGTTTTGCGCTCGTTGGTTAAATCGTCTAGAAAAACACATTTAAATTACAATTACAGTAAGTTGCAGCAGTCGCGTCTAAATATGCACAGATTGGGTTCCTCGCTGTTAACTAGACCGTTACGGGGCGGGATATAATAGGCGTGGCATTCTTGTATTATTCTTATCGCTCAAAAATCGTAAAACTCATTCGATTTGTTGTTAAAGCGTCGGGTCAACACATAGACCACTGCCTCATAGGTGGCCATCATAATTGCCGTGTTGGGTATCTGCCGCACCAGTTGCGTGGCCAAGCCTCTGCAGAGAAAAAGAGAGAGTGAGGAGAATTAATTAGTTAATATACTTATTTAATGGTTTTTTTTCTTTAAGTACACCTGAACTTCTTCCTACTTTTATTATGCCGCGAGTGATAATGAAATTAGTTAAAGCAAACCAAACGTATGCGAAATAAAATAAAATGCGTCGCAACATTTTATTTTGTTATTTAAATATAGCTCAAATCGTGCGTTATTCGTTATGATAAGAAATTAGCATGTACCGTAAAAGAATTTCGTTTGCAAAAGCATTCGCTTCAATATAAATAATATAGGTGTGTCGTATATAAATAATATAAGTGTATAATATCAATCTACATCAAGATTTATTTAGGTTAGAAAGTCAGTAAACATACATATATAGGAAACCAAAGTATCTGTACTGTTACCTATCTAAACTAATTATTTTGAAAAATGTATTATATAATATTAAATTCTTAGCATGTACACTAGGTAAAGTACAGCAACAGATGTAAATTTTTACGTGGGATTTTTTTTATTTATAATCTTGACTATTCTCTATTTTGAAAGGGGGAACTCCATCTAATGCGTAATAAAGCCTGACAAATTAAAAAAATGTGGGCTTATCTTAGGGGAACATAACTAAGAGGTTAACAAGTCAGACAAGATTAAAATATAGATTTAATTTGATTTCACTTATTAATGCATACACTCTTTGTTCTACACCTACCTATACAGTCCAGCACGTCCTTCCTCTTTCCACACCGTTTGCAGCGTTTGCCAGAAGGAGATGTACTTGTTGCCCTCCTCGCGCAGACGCGTTCGTGCCACCTCGTGTGGATATGCAATGCAGGAAGCAATCGTCTTGGAAACAGCGCCAGCCATCATGAATTCCAGGAAATCGCGTGAACCCTTTCTGTCTGTATTCCTCTGATTGCGCTGCTCCAGCTGCAAGATAATTTATGGATTACAACGGTGATTTCCGTTGTGCCAACTAAAGCATCTAATACTGACCAGCTTGGATTTGATGAACTCGTAGATGACGAAGTGCACCATTGTTTCGCAGATGCCAAAGTAGCTGGCCGTGATGCCCTTATAGAAGGCCGCAATACCGCCTTGTGCATAAACCCGCTCGATGCACTGCCTAACCGTCATCTGCACCTTGGAGGTGTAGTCCAGTTGCAGGCGCGTTTTTACAAACCAAATGGGATTCGTCGCAGTCGATGCGACGAAGCCGGCGCTGGCAGCACTCATGATGTGCACCAGCGGTGAATCCCGCTCAACGAATCTAAAATAATGACGTTGATAAAGGGAAAATTAGCACCGGGCAGTATGAGCGGTTGCCACGATCTTACTTACCCCAAACTGTTGAGCGTGTTTTTTGTTTGCGAGTAAGTGCAAAAGTAAATGGCACGTGAGGGCGCCACGCCCACAAGATTAGGGCCGAGCCCCTTGAAGAGTGCACGGGGACCCTCGTTTTGGACAATATATCTATGTAAGAGGAATGCAAAATACATATAGAAGAATTGTGGAGAACTAAAGCATAATAGTTCAAATAGTACATTTTTCAATTCCAGTGTTGCAAAATGTGCCAAACTGAACTAATACTAGTTCAATTTTGAGCGAAAAGTGGTTCATTTTCAACTCCAGTGTTTGTAAAGAACTTGCAGCAAAATCAAGTGATATATTACAATTTCGGGTTATTCGTTTTCACCAATTTAGAATTGAAGTTTGGGACAAGTTTTGAAAGCGCGCTTGAAGTTCAACTAGAAAACAGTACAGCAATATATGCATTATGGAAAATACGATTGTATAGAGCGAGAGGGCATTACACAGTCTAAATTAAAATATAATTTCTCTATAACACATGAATGCATCTACTAACAAAATCGATAGTAAAATTATCATTTTAATAATTTTTATTTTCCACTTACCGCAGACACTGAATAATGCTCATAGATTTGGCTGTGGTCGATGAGATGCCGCAATGTGAAATGGCCATAATCTAAAAGATATTAAATGAAAAAGTCAATTAAACTGTCTGTCTATCGATAAACGATAAAGCGGTGGGGTAATGAAGAGTTGTTATAAGTGTTTGACTTTGGCTCTTTAGAATGGCGCGCTCGCACACACACACGCAATATAACAATGGTTGGATGGATGATTGTCATGATCGTGATCAGTGATAGACATTAAAAAAATAATAAGAATTTGGTACTACCCTACGCACACCCCCAATCACCTGTGGCTGTGATCTGTTACGTAATATCGTTGTGCTTAGCTTACGTCGTTGTTCCGGCCGCAGCAGCTCGGAGGCGCCACCGTTCGCCGGTCCGCCAGCGGGTTCAACAATACGCGTTGCCGGCGGCAGAAACGCCGTCGAGCTCTGCAGACGCGTTTTGACCACCTCCAGGGGGCATGTTACCACCGCACCCACTGTGCCCGCGGATCTGTAAAAGAAAACGAAAAAATTTAAATCACAAATTTGACACTTGTTCTAAAAATACGCGATTCGGAATAGAAAAACAAAATGTTTTGAAATACAGTAAAAGCGCCCTTCAGCAGATATTTCAAAACATTTATTTCTACTAAATTTGTTTTACGAAAAATAAATCTTAAAATTATGGATAGTATTTGCTACACTAAAAATCAAAAAGTTTACAAACGTAAATTTTAATTTTTTATTAAATTTTAAATTATTCATTGTTTTAGCTTTTTCTGAGACATGTTTTTTAAGCACACAAAAAACCGATTTTGAGAGCTTTCACTGTATTAACAATTCTAATAATTTGTGCAAAAGTAAAATGCGCACAGAAAATTAAAACATTTTTGACAATTGACCATAAAAGAATTATTGCTTATTTGTAGAAATTTGTTTTGTACATCTTTCGCATGTGAAAGTTCCACTTATGGTTTCCATATGAAAATTTAAGGAATTACGCAAATGTCTAAATCAATTGGAATGCACTTAAAAGTGGGCTGCAATTGTCAATACAATACATTTGGAAATTACATTAAATTCTTCAACTACCCTATATAATTGATGATTTCATTTATAGTCCTAAATTTTTCAGGTATACTTTTTATTCAGTCTTTAATTTCAATGGCTAGAAACCTAGAAAAAAGTGTGTAATCAAATTATTTTAAGACCTTGCCGAATAAATAATGAAAAGAACCTTTGTTAAAGGAGAAACATTCTTATCTCATATATAGAACTCGTGACGCAAATTCCGAGCGATACGTAAATGGATTAAAACTTGTAAATTGGTGCTTGGCAACCACAAAAAAAATTATACATTTTCGATTAAACATTGTGTAATTTAATTGAACTTTTCTGAAAATGAATTCGACAAACAAAAGCCATTGTAAGTTTGTAGGTAACGTAGGGAAATCTTTTTCGCCTTGTTTACGAGCCTGATAAATTAATAAACAAGTCGAAGCGAAAGTTTGATCGATGACAATAGTCGACGATAAAGAAAATAAAAAGAAAATGTTGCTTTTTAAACGAATGGCACAAAGTCAGCTTTAATACATAATCAGATATACATATATTATATATAAATGAGTTTACTTAAGTACAGCGTAAGTGTGCGCGGATATGTACTGTACATATACTATATATATATATCTACAGATACAGATAAAAATGACAAAGAATAATTACATTTCACAGATGTTTTATTCAAAAGTGTACAAAAATTAAATTTTCAAATTGACTTGTGTTCAGCATTCTTTTTCTGATAATTCTAAAGTATGACCAATCACAAATTTCTAAATAATTTTTTTAAAATAATTTTCAATAATAATTATTTTTGGTATTTGTGAATAATTTTTATTAATCAAATTGAAATATATTTATTGCATTCAAATTAGAGAAAAATCACATGATATTTCCGCATTAAAGATCGAAAACAAAATCTAGCCAGATTGATTAATTTACAGATAGAGCGAGTTATCATCAATTTGTCCCATATAATTATATATTATATAAGTTCATAGCATTCATGCAAATCAGTCTGGCCCCTTAAATACATCGATTTGTTAGTAGTTGTGGCTGGCTGCTCCTCCATAGAAACTAGTCAACAATTTCATAAATCTATTTGAGATTGCAGCAGGGCAAAAATGTAAACCGGTTTTGTCCGACGCAGACGTTTTGACCCACGATTGATAACCTAAGCCTGAATGAATTGCCAGGGCCGGACAAAGCCGCGTGCGCTTATCAGCTGGCAGCAATCGGCGATGGGCCACGTTTTGATTTGAGATAGAATATATATGTGTGCAAATATATATTTATATATACACTGTATTCTATATTGAATACATATAAGTAGCTGCAGACTCAATTGAAATCTGGTATGTGAATATGACATAATTGCTCCCAACAAACCGGTAAAAACTTGCCAATTTTAGAACACGCCATATGTTTAAATATTTTAAATCATATATAAATATATATATATATATATATATATATATATATATATATATATATATATATATATATATATATATGGGAAATAGCACTTTACTTTACTGGGTGCTTCGACCTATTCTGTATACAAGTTGAATCAACATATTAACGAGAATACTCGACTATTGAATTTCATCATTAACCGAAGGCGAGAAATAAATTAAAGCGCGTGCTACAATCCCAATCCCAGACAGATGGACAAACTGACGACGTATATATGTACATATACACAAATGTGTAAACTGCCAGACAATTAACTAATTAGTTTGTGAAACATGACAAAAATCACTGAAATGTGACAAATTTAATTACGTGTACAGCAAAAGTTTTTCGTAACTTAATATTTATACGATAAAAAAGTGGAATACAGTTCCAAAGAGTTATTACAGATTAAATGATTGATGTCTAAAACGAGTAGATTTAATTTATCTCTAAACTATAGAACATGTAGAGCTAATTCTCGTTAGATTCTTCATGATAATAATTTATAATTTAAAAAAAAAGTCTAAAAATCTCAAAAAACAAAATAAAAATGTTTAAAACTTTAACTTTGTAACCTTGCACCAAAAATGCAACCAGATTTCAATACGGATTTTTGAGAACAAATTAACAAATCAGTTATAGAATAAAATATATATCCATTCCTCGTCTGTGAAGTGCTATCCAATTCGGACATATACAATATGTTATATCTCAACGACCTCTGGCGTATTATGAAAACTCAACCGGTTAAAGGTCGATTTAGCTGTTTTTTGACTGAATCGTAATACGCCACATGTGCCAGATAAGAGTGGAAATTTTGGTAGACAGAATCTCGTACTTCTGCACTTCGGTATCTCGATCCATCGCAGGTGGTGGCACGATTTCTGTGAATGTTTCTGCCGTTATTCAGATAGAGTACGTTTCGGTGCGTCATCAACTTCTAGTGTGACTTTAAATTCCGACATTTTAATGATAATGGCACCATTGCTGGAGGTTGCAAATCTTATCAGCACTTGTTTTATTATTATTTTTTTTGGATGGCGTTCCTAATTTTTTTGCGCATTTTGCAGACACAAATACGAAATTTTGTTATCAATTATTTTTAAATCTATTTAGATTACGAAATCGATGGAAAATTTTGTATGTCTGCATTTTTGTAGGTCAAAGAACGAAATTTGCGATACAGTTGTGAACAAGTTTTTTATGCAAATTTTAATTAATGCAAATTAAATTTAGTTGATTTCCTTAAACATTGAACTTGGCACGAGACCTCCCATTTTATAGATATACTACTATACATATTATATATACATAGCGCATATTTGTTCTTTAAAATAAATAAAAGTTTCTTTCGCCACGAATTTGTTTATTTATTGTGTGTGTTATGTGGACTATATTTATGTATTCTATATGAATAAGATCTTTCCTAATATTAATAGATATGAAACGTGTGCTCTTGACACAATTTTCGTTCAACCTTTTTTATTTGTCATGGTCGAATTAAAACTAAAATAAATTTCGCATTCAAATAACATTTTAATTAATATGAAGTGTTTTATGTTTGTTTTTGTTTAAAGCTATAATAAATGTTTATACAATTTAACAATAAAATATATAATTTAAAAAATAATTATCTGTCTTCTTCCTTGCCTAGTCCCACATCTCGTTAGACAACCTTTTTAGCTAATCTTGCTAAAAGCGTAAAATAACGTCCAAAAGTGAAGCGTACGTACTTTGTTCTATCTATTTAAACTTCTAAGCAGCAAGTCGGTGTCTAAAAATAACTTAGCCCGATCTATCTAATCTTATATAACCCGTGTGGCATTGTTGTTTGTCTGCTTTCGTGTCCCACGTAAATATGCCTAGCTTTTAGCTCCCCTAGCTCTCTTTCCCTGTCTCTCGACCTCACACTTTCTATCAATGCATCTCATTAGCAATGTTGTTTTGGTTGCAATCACCTTCAACTGAGTCAATGTGCCAGAAAGAGTTTGTTTGCCCCTCCTGCAGCGTTTAGCGGCGACAAAACCAAAACAAATCGAATGCCAGGCCGCATTTGTCTTTGTTGATTTCATAAAACAAAAACAAAAGTAAATAATAAAATAAATAAGTTATAAAAACAATATCAACAGGAAAGGCCGCTAAAATTGTTGTGATTTCATTAGACTAGGATGGACACCCAGCACAAATTTGGTTACAAATAAAATTTATTAATTTTAAATTTAACATAATGTACCCAACCAGGAATTGAACCGTTTATAAATGTGGAAAATCAGTTTTAAGATCGAAACTAATTGGTTCAAAATGTGAACCAAACCACACATCATTTTAATACTTTATGCTCGCCAAATTTTAGCTTATATTTATTGATATTTTCATGGATGTATATACCCTTATTACGGTTTCTATTATAGAGTATAATAAACAAGATATATTTGAGCGCCAGCCAAAACAAGCAACAAAAAGAATGAGTGAAAAATATTCTGACATCTTTAGTGTTAGATTTAGCTATAAATGGTAAGCCACAATAAAAAAGACAATAATAAAATAGATATATGTATGTATATACAGATAAATGTATACGATCTGATAATAATATGCAATTTGTCTCTTGCAATTTGCACAATTTTCTTGATACCCTTGTACAACGCATTCAGCTTGAAAGGGTTGATATATAATATATAGAGCCGGAGTAGATGCATGTCAGAGTTTGTTTATCTAGCTTATTTATATCGATAAACAGCGTTTATATATGTATGTATATCAGGGTAGATGTTTCACTATATGTATGTTTATAGACAGCTACAAGGTTGTTTTTTCCAAGCAGTCGAGCGATAGTAACGTGTGTAAACACGAGATACCGCTGAAATGCTTAGGAATAGATACAACTACACACATGTGGGTTCCACTTAGTGGCCGTACAGTTGGGTAAACAGCTCAGGTTGCACCAGCCGGGTGGGGGGGTATCCGAAGGGGGCAATAGAACGTGCAACGTGAGTAATTTGTCTTTGTTATGCGCATTTGTTTTCGCTTAGTTTAAAAGCCACAGAACATATCGAATATATGCTATATACAAGCCGGCCGGCCGGCAAATTGCATTTCAGTTTATAAACTACTTTCTAGGCAAAACAAATTGGAGATCATATTATTTTAAGATACTCGACAGACAGCAAGAATTGATTTTATTTTCTAGTCATTTCTTGTCAATAATTTCGCAACAAAAAACAATTACTGCGCAAGGCAGGCACAAGAACACTTGGGAAAAATGCAGCTTGTGTATTCAGAAACTTCGAGAAAAATCTATTAAAACGAATCGAAATACCCTTGCAGACATATAGAAAAAATCTGCTATAGATACACTACAGTTTGTGGTATTTGGATATAAAAAAAATCATATTTGGTCATTTGTGTCTATATTAAAAAAAGTACTTTGATGTTGTTGATTTTTCATTTGAAAAGTTATCAAAAATGTTTCATTCCATAATATAATTTATCAACCTATTTCCTATCGGAGATATTAGGTTTGGTAGTTTAAGATTGAGAGCGAGAAGGAAAGATAAATAGACAGAGAAGTCAGAAAGAGAAGAAAGATTTTGTGGTAGATAGGGAGCTAGTATGAGAGAAAGAGAAAAAAATTCTAAAGTACGCTAAACGCCAAGAACATTCAGCTGTAATAGTTATCACGAATCATATAAAAAAATGTAATTTTAAATCGAGTTAATTATTTTTATAGGACAATTCCCGAGCAAATCACGTAATGGTATTATGATAATCGCCTTTGTTTACAAAAATGTCCAAGCAATTACGCAGCGTTCCGAAACAAGCCCTCACTATTAGTTTATTTACATTTGACGCAACAAGAGGCTCGGCTCTCACAACGACGCACCCGACGAACCCGCCCCCAATCAAACACAAAAAAAAAATTTAAAACACGAAAACAAATTGAATTTACTTGAACGCGGCATTGAATTTCAGCTGCGCTACAAAAAGAAATCAAAATCAAAAATAAAACACAAACACAAGGAAAATATAAACTGGTTGGAGAGCATTTGCCAACTGGATTTGCAGTAAATGAAATGCGACTGAAAGCTGATATACCGCGAGCGGTGTGTAGGGTGCGCAATAAAAACAAAAATATAAATTCAGATGCCGAGCTAAAAATAGCTACCATAACAAGCAACAAACAATAACAACACAATTCTAGATTGTTGTTCGTTGTTCCCTTTGTCAACCGTTTCCGAAATTTAATTTCAGCATCGCAGCAATTAAATGATTTATATGTGTGAATGAAATTATCACAGCCGCTAGCTAGCAATTGCATTTTTTCATTGCAAAAATTTAATGATAGACAAAAGTTTCGGGTGAATAGCAATTGCTGCAATATGTTCGATTCCTTGCGTCTCAGCTTCAAGGGCATCGTTGAAGTATCATCAATTAGTGAGAGAGGGAGCGCGAAAGGAAGAGGTTTTCCTTCTGCCTCTTTACTGTTTTGTTTATTTGTATGTGGATGTTTCAATTGTCGATTTGGCATGACGTTTTGTGCAGCTTGCACCGCTGCAGGTGCCTCAAACACGTGAAATATGCATGATCTCTACAAATTATTGTGTTTGTTGTTGGTCAGTCTTACTCTGCTTTCTATCTTTCGTTTTTTTTTTGGCGCCATTGCCAACTTTCCCGATTGTAGCAGGTCAATTTTCTAATTGTTGTTGGGGCAACTAATCGCAATTGCGACGTTTTTTCGCTTTACCGCTCTGCTCACGAAACCAATTGGAACCGGTTTTTAGTTCACCGAGATAAGACGCAATAAACAATAACAAAATCTTAGCATATTTTATACATGTATTTTACAACACTTACGCGCCGGCTAGTAAATGTATCAGCGTATCACGATTTTGGGACATAATCGCGTTTTGACTTCCTTCAAAACAAAAAATTAAGCGAAAAGGTGTTTTGGATAATTAACGCGCACTTCCAATTCCCCAGTTAACAAGCAGCCGTACTTTTGGGCCGGCGGGGAGCCGCTCTTTTCCCGGCGGCAACGGCCGCTACACCGCAATGGAATTTTTTAGAATTTGCTCTCTGCACGTTTTGTTTTGTTTTGTAAAAGCGGTAATGGTGTGCTTTTTGTTGTTATTATTGTCGTTACTGTTGCCTTCGAGCCTTCTTATTTTGGCGCTTACAATGGTCAGGGGTTATGCAACTTACAACAAATCTCACGGATTTCTTATCATACACTAAATTATCTTGACAAAAAAGCAAAACACTGCGCATTAACCATTTGCACTGCTGTTAGTTGAGTACACTCAATCTTATTGTTACTGCCCAAATTATGCAAACATTTAGGCTATACGCGAAATTGTCAAATATTTTTTTGCATTTATTTTCGGCGAATTCAGAAATTAGAGCGAATAATACACGTCCACTGCGTTGGTTTGACAAAGTAGAACTGCGCTCGGGATGAACGATGTTGCGATATTTGTTACAGAAACTATTCGTTATCGATAGTAAGCATCGTAGATATATATCGTAACGATGCTTGTGTCAGCAAGCGATACTCTTAATGTAAGATATTTAATTTATGCTCTACGGTCACACTGCAACTGTAAGACGCAACAATTTAGATTTTTTGAATTGTAAGAGCATAACATAAAATTCTATAATAATAATTCTATATAATAATTCTATATATTAATTTTACGGGTTTGTTACTCTTTTAATACACTTAATTGCCACCATATAGTTGATATTTCATCGCGCTGTCCACAACAATAGTTAACAGCACTTAGCTTTATGACAGCGTTGTTGAAGTTAGTGTTAATGGTGTTAACTGATTGTTGAACTGTTATTAACAGTTACCGAAGTGTTATTTCACAGTTGTTGACTTATTGCCTAACGGTTTTAATGTTGTTTAACAGGGAAATTTAAATTTAAATATTTCCTGTGAACAAATAGCTATTTTATTTGTTCAATAAAATCATGTAGACAATAAATAGATTCAAAAATATAATCGGACCCAGAAAAAAAATGTCGGCGTAAAACATCTTACCTCCTCGATTTATATTGCCAATTGCAAATGAAAATAACTTTAATTCTCAGCAAGTCAAGGTCAACATTTTCGGTTTGCTGTCTTCGCCACGTATGTGTCATGTGTGTGAGTGTGTGTTAGTGTGTGTGAGTGTGGCACAGTGTCCCCAAAGTGTGCAGCTGTCGACATTGTCAATTGCCCTTAAATGAATATTGTAGATTGCATCTGCATATGGCAGCAATATGAAAACTGTACTTGCGGCTTTTATTTTCCTTGATTTATTCACATTGTTCATATGCACACCTATTATAGGCATGTGGAAATTAAACAAAATAGCCGCTGCATGCATGTCAGCCACAGCGTCCCCCCCTCACCCCACTGCACCGCAGCGACTCGATTGACCCTGACATTAACAGGCTTTAGCCTTTTACCGGCTTTAATGTGCCTGTCGCTGCGGCATAAAACACGTGCCACATGCACTCATGCACGTTTGACCATTCGGAAGGAGGCATGGAGTCCGACAGCACGTTTCAACCCAATGTTGGACACGTGTCGTGTTCGCTTTGTTACGAGTAAAAAATATCAAATTCAATTGAGTAAAATTATGTTTAAGAAATTTCTAATTAATATGTTTGACTTTAAATATTTTATTCATACTGAAAATTTAAACGCTCTGACTCTTTAACGACTTATTGTTGTTATTAGAATAGCATACAGTTATAAGCTTTCAATTAAATAATTTTTTAACATTTGCTCTCAGTATAATAGTGAACACATTATTATTTGTATCATTATTATAAGAAGCTGGGAATCGAATTGTTTAGTTGCCCAAACACCTGTGTACTCAGGTAACACATCTGATTAATTTTACGATTAATCATGCTATGCGAAAACAAAACGCTTACAGTGGGAACAGAGCATTTTATACCTTTAACAATTTTGTGTTTCATTTCCAAGAGTTCCGCACATAATAATGTTGTACATATTTCATAATTAGCTTTATATTATGTCCAACTGCTTTTCGTGTCGTGAAACGAAAAATCCGACACGCGCCCATCTCTCATTGACACAACGGTGGCCCTTCACTAGCCTCTCCTTATTTGCCATTGCTCGCGCAACGTTACGTATGAGTAATCCGACAACTGCTGCTACTAAAGCTAATTAAAGGACAGCGTCTCCAAACTCCATGCCCAATACTTGGACAGGGGCTGGGGTCTGGGTCCTGACCTTGGTCGCCAAGTTGACTATGGCCCGCGGCCGTTTGTCAAGTGGCGCTGACGTCCGTTTGGCCCTCACGCCAAGCAAAGTCGAAGGATATTTTTGGTGGGCCATGTCCTGTGTCTTTTGTAAAAATTGGCAAAGCATTTAATAAGCAAATGCCGCACATAAATATGGGCCGATTTTACAGTTTTAGCAAAAGTGTAATAGGCTGCCCCGGGCTGAAGGACACACCCCGGGCAGGGCTTACGCAAATGCCAAGCACCTGAAAAAATAAAAAGTAAAAACAAAAACACAGACCCCCAACACTAAAACTGTGTTGTTTTATATGTTTAGTTTGTACTTTTTATGGCTAAAGTTTCCTTGGAAATGAGCGCATCGAATAACGATTCGCGTATCTGTTATAACAACGCACACCAATACACAGAAATACACACCAACGCACACCAACGCACGCAGAGCGATCAACACCACGCGTGTTGCCAACTGTCAGCAGAAAATTGTTGTGGAACTGGAACTGGAGTGGGAACGAAAATAAGAACGAGAGGGAGGAGTAAAAGCCGAAGCGTGAGGCGCACTGTGCCAATAGCTGGCGTCATATTTTTGTTGTTGTTGTTGCTTTGCGTGCTGTGTGGCTTGCGTGATTCATGATGCATGGGAGCCGGGCAACTTATGTATTTGCCAACTCCAATGCAACTCTCAGCGCTTTTGGCGCGTCTGTATGTCTGTTTTAATTACTGGAACTGAAACTGTAGATGTCTAAGTGTAACTTGAATAGTTTCAAATGTCGCCACTTGACGCCAATAAAAATGTCAAGCCGCAGCGACCTTGAGCCGGAAGTACCCCCCACAGCTCCATGGATGCATGCATGTCCATTTGAAATGCCCCCCAAAAAAAAATGGCGAATCAAGTGATTTTCGGCTGTCTCACAGCTGTGCGGCATAAACAAAACAAATGAGCATGAGCAAAGTGGAGAGAGAGAGAGAGAGTGAGAGCACAGGTATTGGATAGGTGGGTTGCGGGGAGTTCCAACTCTCTTGCCGGCCACACGTGCATGGCGCGTTGGCGGCGCTACATGGCGTATACGTATTGCGCTGACGCCGTGGCCATTTTGCCAAAAAGTGTTGTAAAAACGCATGCAAAAGAAAAAAAACGGTCGCTGTTATTGCTTTTGCTTTTGTTTCTGTTGCTGCTTGCGGTGTACAGTTGCGCTAAGCAGCGCAGCGTGGCCAGCGTGTAAGCGAAAACAAGCAAAAATGCGAAGAAGCGAAAACTCCCTATCCCACATGAAGGAGTCAGACAGGGGTTAGAGTTGGCGGGCGGCTGTTATACGTTTATTGCACACAGCAACAATGCCGAACACATTGCTTACTTTTTGCTGTGAGAGATGGTATAAGTGAGAGCGCTTGAGAGAGAGAGAGAGAGCAGCTGCGTTGTGATGGGCAACATGTGAGCGCAAAAACACAAAAACAAATGCATGCGGCATTTAAATGTGCTGGTAACATGCATAAACAAATTGGCACAGCACACCGAATAGTCAATGCCCTTTGAATATTGCATTTTCTACAAAATTTGAAGCTTATAAATCAAACTGAAATAAAATATGTACATGAAAATATAAATAATAACAACAAATTATAAGCATAATTTTATATTTAACTAAATTATTATTTTACTATTTTATTATTATTTTAGTCTAACTACTTACAGGTGTACAAATTTGAAAAAAATTTTGGCGCCTCAAAAGTATGCAACAGAAATGCTCACTAAAAAAATTCGTCTTTACTAATGAAAAACTCACCCCCTTCAAGAGGAACCATAAAGTGGGTAAATCCCAAAATACAGGTAGCAAACATTGCAACGTTTTTCCTTGAATTTCGAAGGGATGCAGTGTGAGATTCGCGCTGCTTGGCAAATAAAACGTTAAAGTCGAAACGTCTCGAGCGGAGGGTATAAAAACACGAGACGAGGACGAGAACACAGAGAGCCGACAAAAACAAAAAAACAAAAACAACAACAACAAAGATGTCGGCAACACGACGTTGACGACGTTGCCACGTTGCAGTGTCGATTCGCAACAGACGCACACATAAATATAGAAACTTGTGGCAACATCTGGTTGTGCTCCTTGGGCTCGGAATTCAGTTCGTTGTCGTCAGTCAGTCAGATTAGTTCGGTATTTGCGAATTTCAAAGAGCTCTCCAGGCGCAGCACATTAAAGCACAGCCACAACGAATTGGAACGCACTGCAAAAGAGGGCAACAACAACAACAGCAACAAACCAGAGTTTAATACAACAATAAAATTCGACGAATTGAATTGCTCAGCTCCTGTGACTTTGTGTGTGCAAGTGGCGCGTCCTTGGGGCTGGGCTGGCACTAAGCAAACACAACAGAAGCCAAAAGCAGGCGCCGCACAAGGATACGACAAAAAGGCAGCAGAGCAGACGGCGGCTGGGCAAAGCCAAACAGATGTACGTACAGCTCGCACAGCTGCAGCAAGAGTAAAAGCAGAATCACAGCCACAACCAGGCCAACAACAACAGCAACAACAACCAGGCAGCAGAAAATCAATTTTCGTGAAAATACATAAATTGCAAGTGAAAACGTCTCGCAGACAGACAAAAATACCTGCAAATACCAACTCGTCGGGCTACCCAAAAAAATAATAAAATAAAATAAAATAACCCCTCAGGTTGTAGTCTGTTGCAGCAGCAACAACAGCAACAACAACAGCAAGCAAGAGCATTACCATCTCCAACTGCTGCACGTCGTCAGCCGCCATGCTGGACTAGCACACGTCTGTTGTTGTATCTGAAGATACACACACAAGCACAACTAGAACCAACAACAACAACAACAACAACAACAGAAAGTTAAAAGTACTTTATTGGGCTTGCCTGGCTGGTTAGGCCTGTCTGTGGAGGAGGTGCAACGGGGGCTAAGAACACACAAGAGACGCAGCAGCAGCAGCAGCAGCAGTAAAACAACAACAAACAACTAATACACAGCGCAATTTCCAGCGTTTTTCGCATAATATAGTTAAACACACACACATAGACACATACATATATATATATATATATATAATATACGTACGTAATATATATATTCCATATCGGCGCAGCAAAATCTCTTTGCTCTGAGCAGCCTGCCGACATCCTCCATTCATAAAAGGCCTAACCAACAGTTTCTATAAACGCAAAAAAAAATAAATTAAATTTAACAACAATACTCAACAAAAGCACGCAACTTTTTGCATACCAAATATTTAAAAAAATAAACACATAAATAAATAAAGAACATCTGTGATTCGCGTATAAAAAATAAAAATAATTATATAAAACAAAACAACAAATATTTTCATACTGCACATTTTTTCCAAAACTATACAAAATATCTAAAAAAAAAAAAAAACAAATTGATTTAAAAATTAAAAAATTAACAAAATAAATTTTATTTGCCATTAACGTATAAAAAAGCACATCAATCGCGCTTGCATAAAATATTAATTAAAACAGCACACGCAAGCAGACCCTTAATTTTGGGCTTTGGGATTGGCAACAGCCGCAGCAACAACCGCAGCAGCAGCAGCAGCAACAGCAGCAACAACAGCAACAAATTCATACAAGGTCAACGGATTTAATATTTTTGTAAGTGCTTGCCTATCACATAACACACACATATTTACATATCTATATATCTCTACTTTTTTTTGCATGCACATATATATTATTTATTTACATATAATTTTCTGCATTTCTTTTTAATTGTGCGCTGCGAAAATATTGAAAATGCGGCTGAATGCCTCACGACATTTTCTGTGTGTGTGCACATGTGCACGTCAATTAAGCACCGATTTCTGCTCGCCCATGAACATGTTTTCTATATCGAGTCCCTCCCCAAAAAAACACACACAATTTAAGATTAACATTTTTAATTTCGGTTCGTTAAGTTTCTGGGAAAGGTTTTGATTTAACGAGCTAAAGAGCTTCAATACTTCAAATAACGCATTTACAATTATATTTCAGTTAATATTATACTGCAAAACTGCAATTTTTTTATATGTTTATACAAAAAGAATAATTTTGATACATAGTTATTATTGTATTTTTAAATATTTTAAATTTTTTCATTATTGTCTTGTCACAAATCAGATTTATCTTTAAATCATAAAAGCGATCATAACTTTCAAAAATATTAGAGATAAAATATTTAAGGGATTAAATTTTATTCCTTTTTTATTTTATTTAATAATTCAAAAAACACATCTAAAATCCAATTATTTTCATTTAATATATTAAGATAACATTTATTATTTTTATTTCCGCACCTACCAATTACATTTGAATAATTATTTTATATTCTATATATGTATGTATAGTGTATAGAATTTGACGCATCGTAGGCAGTGTACGCCCATAATGGGCAAAAAAAATAAAATTAATTAGTTGGCAATTGCGACGGGCACTGCGGGAAATCCGAGTACTCAATGGGGGTTTTGGCTTTGGCTTTGGTTTTGGGACTGAGATAGGAAGCGGGAGTGTTAACGTTATAAAACTGTCTAAAGATATGCGTATACGAAATGTCAACGGTATTTGTATCGGCAAAGCAAACAAAATAAATAGGTAATATGAGACATGTTTTTCTTCGGGGTCTGGTGTCTGGTAACAATGCATTAGCAGTCGCCTTAATCCACCCCCACTCAAAACCAGCTGCTTCGCCTGACATCAGATAAGAAACGCTTATTGATTTTGTATTATAATCCACACACAATTCTGACTGTCTTCGCGTCTTCCCGTCTCGGCCGGATATGCAAGTGCGCAGATACATCTTGTCCGGCGGCCGACAGGTTCGTGGCTGCAAGCACAAATTGTCCGTAATTTGGTTCATAGCTTGAACCAGTGCATTCGGTTCGTTTAACTAATTCATAAATCAGATATTGATTAATTTCAGTTTTTATACTCGTTCACGAAGTGAATGGAGTATATCCGTTTTGAGCAATGTACGTCTTGCAGTCCATACGGACGCAATTTTTTTCGCCGTCAAAAGTGTCAAAGGAGAACCGATTTTTACGTTTGAGGGCATTTTTATCTTAATTTATCCTATATATTTAAAACAAATGCATTTTTAAAAATTCTACTTACATATTTGAGTTTTTTAATGAGAAGTTAGAATTAGTTAGGTTTTTCGGAAAAAAATTGTTTTTTCAAAATGTAGAATTGCGAATTTATATTTTTTAATCGATTATATTGGTCACAATTAACATAAAAAGCAACATTAAAATGGATTCTAAGGGGGTCAAATTTTTTGTCAAAAATCATGCTAAAATTGATACAAATTTTAGCATTTTAACCTCTCTGTTCCATAGCTCCCATATTCGAAAATCCCATAACTTTGTCAAAACTGATCCATTTTTCATGTGTTATGGCATTATAATTAATTGTTTAAACCTTTGATGGTAACAGTATTAAATTTGGCATGTCAAGTTCCCATTGAGCCCTTTGTAGGTTGAATAGGTAAAAATATATTGGGCATTACAAATTGTACGATAATTGTTCTCTTACTTTTTGTTTAGGTTTAATTACCCAACCATAGTTGCATAAAATTAAATGTAATTGAACATAATAATGAATCACTAAATGCTTCAAGCATAAATTAATTTTTTTATGACCCAACAGCGCTAATAAAAATTTTTGCGGCCTAATTCGGCCCTTAACTGAGTTGCTTATTGCTGGATTAAGCTTTAGTTCATTCATTTAATTAAATTAATAAAACTTCATTTGGAACTAGTTCAGCTTACAGCGAGATTGTAGCCTTGGCAAATTTCTGACCTGCAGCTGCGTGCACATAAAGAAATCACATACACCCACACACACTCATACACACACACAAACACATACACCCATACACACACTCTTGTGACACATCCTTTGGTATTAGAGAACAGGACTAATACCAATACTAATTTCCACAAATCAGCCACAAGGCGTTAGCTTTTACATGTATTTGCACCAGATTGGATGATGGGCGGTGGGCGGTGGGCGGTGGGCGTGGGAGTCGGGCGCCGCTTTGCTTCGTTTGCTGGCTTCGACACAAATAGCTGTAATAAATAGTCATAGTAACCCAGTAAAACAAAGGCTGGCGCAAAATGCGGGCACTAATATTCGCCGCTTCAGCCAATCAATCACATCATCAATCAGTCAAGTAGTCAACCCAGCCAGCACATTTTTTTATTTGATAATCAAAAAGTGTAACAAACAAAAAAGTGAAACTAAAATGAGGACTTGACTTAAATAAAAGCAGGTTCAGTTTTTGACTTTGATTAATAGGATTGTAATTGTTGGCTGAAAAGCCTGGAGTTTCATTAAACAAGATTAAATCACCAAATATTAAAAAAAAATAATTAATGTTTATGATATGATATTCAACACATTTAATAAGATTTAGAATAGACAGATTTTTACACCCCTAAAAAATGTTTATATTTTTAATAACTGGAAATTGCACAATTTTATATCACTTTCAACATCGGTCTATATTTCATATAAAATGCATTATTTCTGGTGTTGGTTTTTCTATGATGTTAGCACTGTCCTTGATTCGTCGAAATCAACTTTTTATTTGTGGAAATTGCTTATTATAGCAGCAAGGATTGCTCGCCAAATTGGCTTAATAACGGATGTCCTTACATACGGATACGTAATTCCAAAAAATCTGCACAGGCGGGAAACGGATATAAGTACATACATTATATTAGCCTCAATGACAACATCATCATCAAAGTTGTGGGCTGTAATCAGTATTTTCTTCACTTTTTATTTCGCATATATTTTTGCGATTTTATTTTTGTAATCAGTCCTTTTGGCCAAACGTGAGGCCTTCAAAAGAGAGATAGATTGAAAATTTCATTGCACTTTTCTCGCACAACTTTTGAAATTAAATAAATAAAAATTCTGGATTTAAGTATTCGTATTTGTTGTCATTGGTATTAAATTATTCATTGGTCTTGTGCACTTGTTATATAAGCACTAATAATGCATATTTAAAAGAATAGTGTATCTAGCAGTCGATCGCATCTGGCTTATACTTATTTTGTATTTATCTCTTGCAGAAATGGAAATCATTCCTGAAGGTAAACACTTTCGTTTGGTGCATGAATCAGAGCTTCCAGAAATTTTGGTAACTTTAGAACGCTATCTGCCGGAATCATTAAAGGTATGTCCCAAATCCGTATCTGGCAGTACGAGAATCTGCCACTTAAACAGAACATAAAAAATATATTCAGATATTGTTGCATGCCACCGACACTGGCGTATTCTAGACAGAAACGCCCCCTTCACAGGTAATTTGTAGCAACAATTACCTGCCCCGGTGCGGGACGGGACGGGGCGTGTCGGGGGGAGGGGGAGGGAGCAGGTGGCTGCCGGTAGACCGCACAGTCATGCAATCTCAGCGAACCCATCGGCTGGTGTTGACCTGTTTTCACTGTTTACGCCTGTTTCATTTCAATTTTTAATGTCCTCCTCCCAACATCCTTCGCGCCGTCACGTGCCCGAAGTTCGCTTTGCGCTGCTCATTCGTTGTTTTGTGGGGGAAGGGGGAGCGGGAAGGGGGAGGGGCTAGGCGGAGCAGCTCAGCTGACAAACTATTTCGCTTTCAAGAACTTCAACGGCATTGGAGTTACTTTTGGTGTTGGTTAAAGTTTCGATTTTTATGCAACATTTTGGGGCGTGCTTAACACACGGCACGTGAATAATTTAGCGCCACAAAAAGCGTTTACTAATTTTAAGGCTATTCCATTAGGCAATGACTGAGACCTTGCCTATAAACTCAATAAAAAAAACTTAACACATAAATGCAAATTACAGGCCTCAAATGAAGCTATTTTAGGTAATATTTATGGCCAAGAAAAAATGTACTTGATCCTCAATAGTGTCATATTTACTCTTAAAATAAACATAAAGCTACCTAAAATATGAAAACATTTAGTATATAATAGTGCAGCAATATCGTAAATATATGTTTAATATTTATATATTTAAATAGAATTTTTTAACATTTAAAATTTGTATTTTGCAGTTTCATCAAACCATTAAAACGTACCTGAATGATCGTATTTGGGATTTTAAGTTTTATGTTGCTAAAGATTGGCCCGAAAAACCGATAATATTACATTTTCCAGGATGCACGCTTACGGTAATTACCCTCAACAATCTGAATGATCTTTCAATAATCAATATTTTGTTTTTGAAATATACTTTAATTAGCCGCACAACAATATATATCAAACTTTTGGTATATTTTGTCCATCCGCACAAATCGAACATGTCGATCTGATGCGCACCGAAGATGTACTTATAGATTGGCAGAAGCCATTGTACCTGAACTTTACGCACATCGCTATTATGAATCGCCTGGATGATTTCTATTCGAAAATTGGTCTAATGGAGCGACTTAGTGGTGATATCTATATATGCAACAAGCTCAACTCGGAACTCGAGCTGGAGCCGTTGCCAGAGGATGCGGAGATGCGTCTGCTGACATTGGATAATGTCCAGGGCATACACGATCTATATCCGGCCAATGAAATCGAATGCGTTAAACTATTTGATATACTCGTCCGTGTCCTGCCCGGCTTGGGTATATTCCGCAAGGAGACTAACGAGCTGGCCGCATGGATGGTCCATTCATATTACGGCGCCATGTTTTCGATGCAAACACGTCCAGATTATCGACGAATGGGGTGAGTAGCAATTTGATCAAGAAGTAAAAAGAGTTTTTTGGGTTTGTGCAATGTCCGTCTTATTCTTCTTTCCGTCTGTTGCCATTGATACTTTAGAACTGAGATTTGGAATCTATGCTTCGTGTTCAAATCAATTAACTTTATATATCTGCCTCAGTTTTAAAGCGTTTTACATTCGTATAACACATTAGAATCATAATTTAAAAATGTTAAATTTTATTTTTTTTTTTAACTTTTTTTACTTTTTAAAATTAAGAAATTTTAATTATTTCAATCATATTTTTTTAAACAGTTGTCCTATCCCACATAAATAAGAACTGTATTGTTATTAGTTTTTTTTAACAGAGTTCAGTTCCTAACATCTTCTATCCATCTTTTTCAGTTATGGCATCCGTCTGGCCAAGGCGCTGACTCAGCTCGTGATCGAGCGCGGCTACACACCCTTCGTTGTGATACGTCCACAGAATGATGCTTCTAGGAATCTGTATACGAAACTGGGCTACGAGAAGGCATACGAGACGTGCCGTGTGCGGATGACGCCCGATTGCTACGAGGATAGCACAGTGGGCACCATTGGCAACACATCGTATGCCAAGTTTCCGCCACTACCTCAGGGGGAGTGTGTTGTTGGGGTGCGCAAGCATGTGCCCGGCGAGAGTCAGGCTGTGGACGATGAGGGCATCGAGGATATGTTGGCTGAGAAATGTGATATCAGCAACGAAGAGGCTAGAGAGCGTAAGACAACAACTGATGAGGGCATCGGGGAGGACAAGTAGAATGCGGCTCCAAGAGCTCCGCATTACAGAGAGTTACAGATTGATTGAAGCGTGACGCATATGTGCATACATATTCATACACATATGTATGTACATACATACGTAAAGTTGTAAGCACCTAGACCTAGGCACCTTTTAGGGGCGGGACATCGGGGCCCAGCCTATTAATTATAGTGTGGCTCCGATCCAATGTCGAATTCGTATAAAACATAACAAGGCACAAGTGGCGTTAATTTTTTAACAATTATATAAAAACAAAAACCAAACAATGAAGAAAAACAAAAACAACAAAACAATTAATATCTACATAGTATTTACATGTATGTATGTACGAGTATATTTATAGATGGTATATGAAGCTTCCTCACACAAAGCGCAGCGTGTTTTCAATACAAAAAACAATTAATAAAAACAAAACAAAAAAAAAAACAATTGCTAACCGAACGAGATTGCGAATGTTAGTCAGAAATGATTTATTTTATATATAGAAAAGAGATGGGACAAAAAGCCTAAATAATAATAATAATAAAGGAACACGCTGTTTATGATGGTCAGATTTTAGAAATGAATAAAAGAAACTTTTTAATTTTTTGCTAAAAATGCTTTTACAAAATGAAATCCAACATTTGTAATGAAAACGGCTCAGAGCGAACAACAGGAGCGTATAAATTTATTATAAACTATTATATATAAAATATATATATATATATATATATATTAACTCTATATATCAAATTGTTAAGAAAAAAAAAACGAAACAAAACTAACACAAACAAAACTACAACAACGTAAATACTTCTCTCTGGCTCCACGCAAACTCAGAACAGGTAAAACGATAGTAAAAAAGGTTTTGGTACCAAATATTTTATGATGTGGGCTCTTGAAAAAGCTTTTTCTAAGCTTATTTTTCCTCGAAACTAGTTTTCCAAACTTACATTTTCCAAGGCCCATGCGAAATAATGCTTTGTTTTTTGAAAGTATGTTATTGTACTAACCACATTTGGATTTATAGGCTTTTTCAAATTTATATATACCCAAACAAAAAAAAAAAACTAAAAACAAAACAAAACAAAAAAATATATATTTTATTATTACAACATTTTATTAAACTACGCAAAAGAGTACTCAATGATTTTTGCTCCTACATGAAAACAACAACAACAAAAATGTATGAAATAAAAAAGAAGAAAAATATTTTTTAGCCAAACACGCCAAAGATGTCTTCTGCTTTATTTTAAGTACGTACTATCTATCTATCAAAGGTAAAAAGTGGCAAAGATAAAAACGAAATAATTCGATTGCAGCACCGCGAAAAAAAACTACGTATGTAATCCCAATTGTTACAATTTTGCCTTTGCCTACTGAAAATCAATTTCCATTATGAAAACTCCAAATATACGCAAGAAAATCAAATTACAAAAGCAAAGAAAACAAAATAAACAAAAAAGAAAACGTTATATATTACAACAGCTATATTGTATGTACTCAAACTAAAAAAAAAAACAATTATAAAAAACTGAATGAAGCAAATTTAAATAAATACCAATATTGAGGCAGCAAAAATGTTTCAAAATTTATTTCTTACATTATACCTATACCTATACCTATCTATATGGATTTAAATTGAATTTGATAGATACCTATTTAATTATCAATTTCCAAAAAATAGACCGATATTTTTCGAGAATCAAATTTATACAGGGTAGCTCGAACTCGTGCACTCTCGACTCGAGCACTCTTTCTGTTTTTCAGTGCATCTAGCGATAAGAGTTGCGTTTAGATAACAAACAAAAGTTTTGCTTAAAGTCAACTGTTGATTGTTAATGAAATTTACGTGTTCAAACAAACATGTTAAACAAACGCGCATTTGTTACAGCCTTGTGATCACATAAATAAGTTAACTAGATTTATGTGTTATATGTTCTAAATGTGGTATGTATTTCTGTATAAAGAAGGTTCTGCGGTACGTACATAGTTTATAACTAGGCAAAAGTGTCAACAAATCTCTACGGCTGTTTCGTTTCCGAAGTCTTCTTCAGCTGCGTCTTCAGATGTGTCGCAACATATTGCCAGTATTTGCGGCGGATGACATCATGTTTGCTGGCCATATCATCGCACATGGCATACACCTTGTTGGCCATTTTATTATCATCGCTTGCAGCTTGCGCCTGCAGCGCCTGCTCCTGGTACAAATCTATTAGAAATGACAGCAAATATGGTGAACGATTGCCCGCATTGTAAAGACCTTCGCTGAACTCCACCACCTCTGGGTGGCTATTAAGTTGGCCACTCTCGGTTTGTCGCAGGACACCCACCAAATAGTTCCAAGGACTCTCGTTGTTTTTAATCACTCTAATACGATTCATGGCATAGGCGAGTTCTCGCTTTATCACCTCCGGTGTGAAGCCCAAATGCTTGAGCACAAAAAAGCGCTGATTCCAGGCAGAATTATTGCGCGGATCCTCGCCAATTAAACGATCAACAAAGTCCAGCTCGTCATCGTAGAGGCTGCAGGTGACAAATAATTATATTTAAACTGCCTTACTTATTTTTTCAAACAATTTACATACTTGAATGTGCGTATGGCCCATTGGCGATGCTGCCAGGCGTGATAGTTCTTGGCATTTACATCATTATCTAGCGCATTTTGTGTCAATTCCAGCTCCCATTGGGCGCAGTTCATCATTTCAACAATGACGCGTCTGTGATGCCACACTTGATAGTTTTTGGCATTCTGTCCAATCACCTCCTCCAGATAGTCCAACTCATCCTGCAAGTTGGCATCCAATGCCCGCAAGATATCACGCCTGTATTGCCACACCGTATAATTGGCTGGATTCAGACGCAGTGCTTCGGTGGTCAAGTCCAGGGCACGTTGCGATTTTTCACCACTGGCAATAATGGCGCGCATATAATCAAACACCTCGCGAACTGAAATGTCGTAAAACTCTATTATTTATATATGTCAAATTGTGATTAGATATACTCACATTTAGGTCTGTACGCTATGGCCACGACCGGATTGGGTCCGTCATCCTGCGGCAGCGGCTTCACATCAGCCCATTCGGCACGTTCGCTATATGGCACCCACTCGGTGTGCAGGTATTCTTCATCAGAACTGTCTCCCATTCTACTAAACGAGGTTATTGATGATAAGGCGCTAGCAACTGCACAATTGGGCGAACAACAGCAAAATGGTGTAACAGTCAGATAATTCGCAGTCTAAAATGTTTCCAGGCACTACGGCTTTGAAAATGCAACAGCTGACTCATTTGCCGTTCGCAGTGCTAAACAACACGTTGCCATTCACAGCGAATGGCAGCTCTTTTCGGTGAATTTAATCTATGGGAAATACCTTTTAAGCATGTAACCGTAACCATTCGCCTGAAATTGAAAAAAAAATATATATTTCAATTTTTGAATGGCATACTTTAATATACATTTATAAACCGTAGAGATATATATGAAACTACCCTTATAATAATAATAAGGGCTAATGCCTTTATTTTATTTATTTGGTGGCTTCGCTTAAACAACTGGTTAACTGATCAAAATGAATAAATAAAAAATCGGACTTGAAAATTTTTTGAACTTATTTAACCAATTGAAATACATTTGTCAATTCTATAAGTAATATATTATATATTTGAAAATAATAACAGAATGTAAGAATGTATTTTTTGGGGTCGAGTGGTTTACAATAGCTAATAAATTGCGAAATATTCTTTATATAAACCGTAAAATAATTTGGATGTAGCCAATTTGTTTGTATGTGTTTTTGTGTGTGTACGTCTAGGTTTGTTTGTATGAATGTGTGTGTATATACAGCTAAATTCTTGATCAAATCCTTAAAATAGGGGTTCGTTTTCTATTTTAACATCGCATTCTACCATGGAACTGTGCGCCATAAATGCACTTCCATTCAGTGAGCTACCCAAACTATATTTAGTTGAATCTGGCTCGTGCTCGTCGCTGCAGTTTGGTGCCGGAGCCGGGACGAGTTTGGGCAAAGCGGAATTGGCATTATTCCTCGGCTGCATATCCGCCTGGTTCATCTCCATTAGCATGCGGCTGACCTCCATACGGAATTTCATGTTATTCATACTCGATAGCGTTTTCACATGCGGCAGCAGGCTAACGAGAAAATTGTAATCGGGATCATCTTTGTGGGAAGATGATTCTGTGGCAGGCGCTGGTGTGACCATTGTGTGACCATTCTGGTAGGGTGCGTCTGTGGACGACGAGGTTTTGCGACGTCGCGCACGTTTGGCAGGTGGCGCCTTGGGCAGCAATGGTGATAACAGTCTCGGCGACGATTCCATATCAGATCTGTGCATCGGCATCGACACATTCGACAAGTCGCACTGTGCTCTATTGACCACCGACATATCCGATCCGGAGTCGTGGCCATGCGGCTCAGTCGAATCGCGCTTGAATATATCACCCATTATTTCGAAATCAAACGAATCATCGTTGTCCACATCGATGACAAAGTCATCCAGCCTATTCTGTTCATAGTCGCCGCTGTCGATGTCAAAAGGCACTGGCGAAAAGCGAACTAATTTATCTGGATCAAAGATGTTGCGCAGAAACTCCAGTGCTCGAAAGTACGGCCAATTCGAGTTTTCAATTCGCCGCTGCTGTATTTTGCGTATCTCTGAGCGATAGCTGTCGCGTAGTCCTTTAAAGCGCTTCTTGCACACAGACACTGCAAGTGTTATCTAAAGATTACCAATCTATCTAGATAATTATTGAGGTAATTTCACTCACCATCCAGCTGCATTACATTTGCCACCTCCTGCCATTGTGCGGCGCCAACGTCCTTGCGAAGACCCAGCTGCATGGTCGAGTCCCACAGAGCGCGACGCTGACCAACTTCGACGATTAGGCGAAAGTTATCCAATTTCATTTTTAATGTTGGATTTTACTTCACTTCGCCTAGAACCGGGGGCAAATCCGTTCGCGTAGAAAACAAAATTTTTCCCTGCCGTATAAACAAAAACGCGAGTGCGTCAGGGCTGCCAATTCATGAAATGCAGCTGAGCAAAAACGCGATTTCGTGAGACTGCTGTGTTAGAAACGCAATGCCCCTAGGCTAACAATCATTATTCATGAGTACTGTTTAAATGACCACAAAATGTGATACGTAAACGGTTCGGAAGCTAAACACGACTTGTGCTCGCACTGCCGCGAGTTTTTTAAAGCAAAAAACGCCGGTTGCCAACCCTGGCAGAGCAGCTGCCGATTCGCAGTCAAACAATGTGAATCATATGTTCAAGGAACGTTGGAAAACGAAACACCGAAACGTAGAGAAAATCGAAACCATTTTAAGTTGTAACTGCGACCGGCTGTTTGAGAATTCGTCTATTTAAAACCCAAAGCGAAACGATGCAACAAAGTGAGGATGTCAAAGATGACGACATACCAGCGAATACGCTGGAACATTTCGCCGAACTGGACCAAGTGCTGGCCATGATCGATAACGTGCCGCCCATCGAAGCCAGCGGCTTTGAGCGTGAGTTCGAGCAATACATTGAGCTGCTGTCCCGTTACCAGGAGCAGCCCCACCTACTGGATCCACATCTGGAGCTGCTGCTGTGCCGACTGCTAAACAAAATCCGACAGGCGGACTTGCCCACCGGTGAACGCGACGCCGCCTTCAAGTATTTGTATATTATTAGCAAAGTGCGCACCTACAAAGTGCTCGTCAAGTTTATGCCGCACGAGCTCACCGATCTGGAGTTTGTGCTGAACCTACTCGGCCAGCAGGATCCCAAGGAGTTCAGCAACTGGGAGACACGCTACATGCTGCTACTCTGGATGTCGATACTGGTGCTGAATCCCTTTCACATGTCACGCCTGGATGCCTACGGTCCTACGGCAGCTGTCTTGCCCGTCAACAACTGTGTGGCCAGCAACCATGTCCACGACCAGGCTGGCCATACGGCAACCACGCCCAAAATGGAACGCATCTTTGAGCTGTGCAAGCTGTATTCCTCCACGAACGACACCTGCAGCAGCATGGCCGCCTATCTGTCGGCCAAGTATTTTGTGCGCGCCGACATCAAGGATCTGTATTTGGAGCGTTTTCTCGATTGGACCATCGAGCAGCATCGGGCGGACACGCTGCTGGTCAAGTTCGGGCAGCTGGCTGCCGTTGCGGCCATCCTAAAGCATGGCAAGCGCGAGGATCTGCTGCCGTATGCGGACAAGCTGCTCCAGTGGATTGTCGGCTGCCAGTACAAGGATGTCAACGATTTTCTCAAGTACAAATACTACATAAAGATTGTGCAGCGTCTGGGCCTGGTGCACCTGAAGCCGCGCATTGCCAGCTGGCGCTACAAGCGTGGTAAGTAAGGACAACCAACAACAGGCAGCAGATTTGTGGAATCAATTTCGCTTCTTCACAGGCACACGCTCGTTGGCCACCAATTTGGGGCAACAGGCGAGCGCGGCGGGCGATTCAACTGCGGCAACTGGCGAGACCGGCGATGAGGAGGACGCAGCTGGTGAGGAAATCGTGGTGCCCGATGCCATTGAGGAGGTGATCGAGGAGCTGCTGCAAGCGCTGCGCAGCGGCGGCAATGATGTACGCTGGAGTGCAGCCAAGGGTCTGGGCCGTGTGACCAATCGCTTGCCCAAGGAACTGGCCGATGAGGTAATGGGCTCCATCATCGATATACTGAGTCCCCTTGAGCCGCACGAGGCTTGGCATGGCGGCTGCCTGGCCATTGCGGAGCTGGCCAAGCGCGGCTTGCTGCTGCCCTATCGCCTGCCGGAGCTGGTGCCGCTGCTCATGCAGGCGCTCTTCTATGACGAGATGAAGGGCTACATGTCCGTGGGCCAGCACATCCGCGATGCCGCCTGCTACATGTGCTGGGCCTTTGCGCGCGCCTACAATCCGGACGACCTGAAGCCGTTCGTCCAGCAAATCTCATCTGGTTTGCTGACCGTGGCGGTGTTTGATCGTGAGGTGAACTGCCGACGCGCTGCGTCCGCTGCCTTCCAGGAGAGCGTCGGTCGTTTGGGCAACTTTCCATTCGGCATTGAAATCTCCACCACCACGGACTTTTATTCGGTGGGCATGCGCCAGAACTCGTATCTGTCCATCAGCGACTTTGTCGCTCAGTTCGAGGAATACCGCCAGCCGCTGATTGATCATCTGGTGCAACGCAAGGTGGGCCACTGGGACTTGGCCATACGTGAACTAACCGCCAAGGCGCTGCACAAGCTCACCTATCGTGCGCCGGAGTACATGGCCGCTGTGGTGATGCCACAGCTGCTGGCCAAGACCGAAACAATCGATGTGAACGCTCGCCATGGCTGCGTCCTGGCGTTGGGTGAAGTTACCCTGGCGCTGCGTCAACTGGAAATGGCGCCAGCCGCCACAGTTGTCTATCTATCCAATCAACGCATCGCCGAGCTGAACGAGCTAATTAAAACGTTCCTCGAGCGGAACTTCTATCGCGGCATGAGCGGTGAACTCATGAAATCCTGCACCGCCAGCTTCATACGCAACTGCAGCGTCGCCAAGCTGCCGGCCAATCCGCAGTGTGTAGGTCAGTAGATAACTAAATTCGGATCAGTAATCAACATAATAATCTTTCATAACTTATCTCCTTGCAGCCAGCTGGCAACAGGTCATCGACATTTGCCTGGTCACCAAGTCGAGCAGTATACGCGATGTGGCCGTGGAGGCATTTGCCGAGCTTTGCCTTACCCACTACTGCCAGGTGACGCGTCAGGCGGAAAACGAGCGCATTATCAATGCCTATCTGAAGGGTGCCAATGACGACCTGGAGGAGCACATACGCATGGGCTACATAGCTGCTCTCGGCGTGCTTCCTGCCTTTCTGTTGCGTCCGCATTTGGGCACCGTGTTGACCAATCTGGTGCGGCACTCGCTGACACCGCAAATGTCGTTGAAGGATCACGAAAATGTACAGACCAGCCGGTGGAGCGAGGCGCGCACCCAAAGCGTTCGTGCCCTGAGCAACGTGGTCCAAACCGTTGGCTACGATCCAGACACCAGCGGCACCTTTGCGGAGCGCCAGCACTTCGATAGGGTAGTTGAATGCTTTCTGCTGGCGCTGGATGAGTATACGCTGGACAATCGTGGCGACATTGGCGCCTGGGTGCGCGAAGCAGCCATGACGGCGCTCTACGAGTTGGCCACCCAGTGTCCGAGGGATCTGTTAACGCCACAGCAGGTGCAGAAAATTGTGGTTGGATTCATGCAGCAGGCGGTGGAGAAAATCGATCGGACACGCGGCCTGGCCGGACGCCTCTGCTGCAGGCTAATACACGCACAGCCGGCGGTGCCGCATATACGCGCCCATGCCCGCCTCCTGGAGATCTTCCCCAGCGATGACAAATCCGTATTGTGGCTATTTGCCGATCACACATTCCCCCTATTTTGCGAGCTGCTCGCTCTTCCCGACTATTCCAGGCGTGTGCTGCTGGGACTTACGGCCAGCATTGGACAACTAACCGAATCTCTGGTAAGTGTATGACCATATTTAGGATATTTATCTGTATTTTAATGTGAATATGTTTTCTATCTGGCACTAGATCAAATATGCATCGACTGCGTTCTTTCAGTTTTTACGCTCCAATCCGGATACGGTGCCGCGTCTGTGCGCGGAGATTCTGCAGAACTTTGAGAATAATCTCTTGAACGAGCGCGTCACGTATCCAATGCTTAGCTTCTTGGAAATCCTCATCGGCTCTGGCACCATTGATGCGGTGCTGCATGACGAGGCCAATCCCTTTGCCGAGGAGATTTATCGCTTGCTCAATCTGGAGGTCAAAGGGTACAAGAAACTGTATAAGACGGCGACCAGCATCAGCACCTTCTGTCAGCTGGTGCAGGTGCCTCGTCTCAGCAAGCGGGTGCTCTCCAAACTCTCAGTATTCCTGGGCCTGCAGCATGTGCATGTGCGCAAGACGGCGGCAACCAAATTATATGAAGCTCTGGCACTTCACGGCGATGTCACCGACATACCCGAAGATAATATGGACGAGATTCTCACGTTGCTGTCGGAAACCGATTGGACCATGCCCCTGGTTCAGGTGCGACCCCCGCGCAATGAGCTGTGCCATCTGATGGGCATAAAGCCGCCGGTTAGTGGAGTATCAGCATCTGCTGCCAACAAATGAATAACTGTTGCAGATGAATAGCATTAAGTTTAACTTATATACTTTGAATTAACTCACGCAAAATATATAACTACGTTTAACGGCTGCTTAGCACAATAAACAAATCGTTTTTGAGTTAACATTTGAATTGGAAATGTGAAATGGAACGGCTTACTGCAGCCCTGGCAATAGTGTAATGTGTTTCAGTGTTGACAAACGCCAGCACCTGGACGGTGTGGTTCATTGTGAACGTGTGTGATGTAAATTAAAAGTCTTTCTAATTTCGCATTTAAAATATATATGTGCTAATACTCAATTCATATTCTCTCTGAGAAATAATTCACATATCAACAGAACACAACGTTTTTTTTTTGTATTTAACTTAACAGTAATATATAAAAACACGTTTATACCATTGTTACACAAGAAAGCCAATAGAACTTTTTAAATCTTGTTGTTGTTGCCTGCCCCACAACTATCCAAATCGGTATTATGAGCATTTGGACTGTACGATGTTTGTGTTACAAGTTCTGTCGACAGGCGCACCTATTAGCCAGCAGACGACTCATACCCCCGACACAGCGACTTCCCCAGGTGGCCAACGGTAAGTGGAGCGCCCTTGTGAGGTTATGTTCACCCGATAGCCCGGCATGAGTCTCCGATTTGAATAAATGCACATATATAAATACAAATACATCAATTTGATTGCAGGCAACAACCGGCCGGCACACAACAGCTTATATCAAATGGTAAAAAAACGTACGCTCGAGGCACGCACAAAATTACAAGCCAATAAATATCCGAATCATAATGCCTGCATAAAAGTGCCCAAAACTGTCGAATTTGTCAACGAACTGGACGAGGTTGATGAGCCCGAAGGAATAATAGACAACAGACATAGCTCCCAAATAGACTTCAACTCACCGCAAGAACCACAATTTCGCGTGGTATCTTCCAATTCCATCATCATTCATTCATTTCATTTGATTCGCCCACTTGCACTAAACTGTTCATGTGATTATTTTCTTAAATTGTTTTGCAGGGCTACGCGGACACACGGGCCAGCTCCACAGCCCCGGATGTGCTCAAGTCTTCGCAGTGTGAAAAGCCACCCGAACTATCTATTGACAAATCCGCTAAAGAGGAAAAGGATCCCTGTGCCGAGTTCTATCGCCTGCGTCGGGAAACATGCGCCACTGCAGGCGGCGGCAGTTGTGGCGACGGCGACGGCGACGACGACGGTGGCAAAAAAGCAGAGGAGGAAAGATCGAAGCAGCTTAAGTTAAGATGTCTCATTGGTGCCGTGGCAGCCTTGCTGACGGGTGGCTTGGTACGTATTCTACACAATGGTTTCCAATCGGTATTAAAATCCCATATCCTTTTTAGCTTGCTTGGTTTTTGTCGGGTCGCGACAAGAGCAGAGGCGCTGGTGGCGCTGATGGCAGCGAAAGTCCCGAGGATGCGCTGAAGCGTGCTAAAATTTCTGGTCTCATAACGAGTAAATAGAACTGTTTACATAAATATTCAATTTGTAGTACATTCGATTTGGTTTTAGCGCCCAGCAGTTCCGATAAGATTCCGAGTCATGTGCCATATTTGATCATTGGCGGCGGCACCGCTGCCTTCTCAGCGTTTCGCGCCATCAAATCGAATGATGCACGCGCCAAAGTATTGATGATCAGCAACGAATACCGAAAGCCGTACATGCGACCACCCCTCTCCAAGGAGCTGTGGTACACGGCCAATCCCAATGAAGATCCCATTAAAGACTATCGCTTCAAACAGTGGACGGGCTCCGAACGCAGGTGAGTGCTCAATCAATCAATTATACTATCAATCTATATTTGCCTCTCATTGTCAGCTTGTACTTTGAGCCGGATGAATTCTTTGTGGACCCCGAGAAACTTGAGAGCAGCGTAAACGGTGGCATAGCCGTCGCTCAAGGTTTCGCCGTAAAGAAAGTTGATGCCCAGAAGCGCGTTGTGACATTGAACGACGGCTATCAGATCGCTTACGATACGTGCCTAATTGCCACAGGCTGTTCGCCCAAGAATCTGCCCATGTTCCGCGATGCACCGCCCAGTATACAGGAGAAGGTAATGGTTTATCGCACGCCCGACGATTTTGATCGCCTGCGTCGCTACGCGCTCCAGAAGCGCTCCATAACCATTGTGGGCAATGGTTTCATTGGCAGCGAATTGGCCTGCTCGCTGGCCCACTACTCCAAGCAGAATGGCGGCGGCAAGGTGTACCAGGTGTTCCAGGAGAAGGGCAACATGTCCAAGGTGCTGCCCAATTACCTGAGCGAATGGACGACACGAAAAATGGAGTCGCAGGGCGTCTGCGTTATACCTAATGCTAGCATTAAGAGCGCCACACGGGATGAATCCCAACTGAAGCTGGAGCTGAACAATGGCATGTCGCTGCTCTCCGACATTGTGGTCGTCTGTGTTGGCTGTAGTCCGAACACTTCTATGGCTGGTGCCTCACAACTGGAGGTGGACCGCAGCCTGGGCGGCTTTGTTGTCAACGCGGAGCTCGAGGCGCGTCGTAATCTGTATGTGGCCGGCGATGCATCCTGTTTCTATGATCCCCTGCTGGGACGCCGGCGTGTCGAGCATCATGATCATTCGGTGGTCTCCGGACGGCTGGCCGGCGAGAATATGACCGGAGCGAGTAAGTATCTGAAAATGCAGCACTATTCAACCTCCTATTCAATGTATCCGCATTTCGGCAGAAAAACATTATCAGCATCAAAGCATGTTCTGGTCGGATTTGGGTCCCGAAATTGGCTACGAAGGCATCGGCCTGGTCGACTCTTCACTGCAAACAGTGGGCGTATTTGCCCTACCTTCCAAGGAGGAAAAACGATTGGACAACCATACCGAGGTGCGTGCGGAAGCAAGCACAACTTTGAAAACGGACGATGTGCCGCCAATCAAGTGTAATCCCTCCGAGGAGCCCAATTACGGCAAAGGTGTCATATTCTATCTGAGGAACGACAAAATTGTTGGCATACTATTGTGGAATCTTTTCAATCGCATTGGCCTGGCACGAACGATAATCAATCAGGACGCAAACTATGAAGATCTCAACGAGGTTGCGAAACTCTTTGAGATTCACGCGTAGTGGACTAAGAGACTTGGAACTGTTTAGTGTACACTGAAGGAGTCCTCCGGCTGCCCCCAAGATTGCAAGCGTTCCGATTAATACTGTATATATCTAAATATATATGTGTGTATGACCAGCACAGACACAGAGGCACAATGCAACAGAAATTTAGTGTTATTTTAATAATTTTGGAATAAATGGTTGTTTTTAGTCATCAACCAATTGACTTTACGTCTGCAACAAGGAAATCCGTTGCATCTACAATGTTTCCAAGAAATCAAGCTGAACATCATGTTTGTAAGATTACTGCGATTAAACCATATGTCAAAATTATCTACTGAGTTTTTGTTGTTTCCATTTAAAAACAAATAATTTGTAGTTAATATTTCTGTTGATACTTGTAATTACACTTATTCCATAGATCTTATGAATACATAGTATTTAAGGCATTAATTCAGCTACTTATAGAAATTAAGTCTTATTGGGGTAATGGAACCAAAGAAGCATTATGACCCAGTGCACTGCATTAAACTTTTGTTATTTACACACACACACACACACACACACACACACACTGCTATTAATTAATAATTAATTAAAAACATGTTAAACATAAAATTGTTTATTGAAGTAAACGAACTACAAAAATACATAATATTTTTAGTCAAGTATCTGAATTCAAATTTTAAAATAATAAGTTAAATAGCTTACATCTGCAACCTGGCCATATTTGATCCTTTTTACCTAAAGTTTTGTAGAAATTGTAAATCTTTTGCCTGTGCCATAAATGTCTCAAATTTGTTTGCCTGCCAGTGTAATAAGAAATTGAAAAGTTTTGCGGACTGCAGCTGTCGGGGATTACCCCAGGTAACTGCTTATTATGGTGTCAGGATTAGCGCCAATTGGTAGGTAGCTCTCGGCCAAGCTGCAGTTGCAGGTAAATCCTCGAGCTTCTATAAAATATGCGTGTACAGCTTTGTGGTTCAACAGTTGAACATCAGCCAGCACAATGAAGAGTCGTGGCATGGAAGCTATCATGAAATCGGGCAGGACGTCGCTCAGTGAGGCCGATAAGCTGGCCATGATGAACACACACGGCTGGCTCGAACTGGAGGCAGCCGCGGCATTGCTGATGTTGCGCTATCAGTACGACATCAGTGCAGTTCCAGTCACAGGCTGCCCCGTGGCACAGACGACTCCACCGCCGGCACCAGCAGTGGTCGAGCCCGAAAAGTGCACACCCAAGGAGCAAGTGCGTGGCGAGCCGAAAAATCCCTCTACGCAGCCGCTCAAGAAACGCAGCATTCCGCCGCATTTGCTGCGACGCTCCCTGACGCCGGCCAAATCCACGCCAAACCAAGTCAACAACAGCAGCTGTGGCGGAGGCGCCGTCAGTGGGGTCAGCAGCTCCAGCGGCATAGTCAAAGCCAAGCTGAAGGTGGCGCAGACAACTGCGGCATGCAACAAGGCGCTGCTGAAATCGTGCCGCAATATGATTCGCGAATTTCTGGACAATCAGGAGCTGATTTGAAGTGGTGCCACAGAGTCAACGCTCCCAAGGAGCGTGCATAAAAACTTGACTTAATTTCTTTCAGTTTTGATTTCATTTATTTATTGCATATATAAATTTGTTTCATTTTTGTGTAATTTTTTTTTTTTTCATATATAATATTTTCTTTTTATTTTATACATATCATATTGAAAGATAAGGTTTTTCAATTGGAAGAACAGGTATTGTGGCGACACTAAAGTGCTAATTATTAGCTATTGGCGGTGTTTAAACTTAATGAATTACGAAGAAAACAAACAAAATGATATAAAGTTTATATGTGTACTTAATATGCGCTAGTTAATAATCAATAATTACAGCTTGTATGTAGAATTTGTATGATAATTATAATGCTAAAATGTATTGTGTTTGTATATCGATGTATTTTCTATAATTAATAAAGTGCCTTGAAATGTACAAATAAGTAAACTATTATTTCTTTCATTTTGTTTTGTTTAAGATCAAGCGTGTTACGAAACTAATATTGTTTATAAAAAAATTGTTTAAAATGAACACCTTTTGCTGCTTGCAAATCAACTTAAAAACTAAATACAAATACATAAATATTTATGCGTATGTGTGTTGTTTTATAAATGGAAGCCAATGTTTTTTGTTTTTTATATAAAAAATATTTTAATTGCTTTACCAAAAGTGGAAAGAAAACAAAAGGAAAACTGTTGCAGTTTTTCTTTTAGGGGCTCACAAATTGTTTAGCTTTTCAGTTTTTCTTCCCAGTTATCACAATTAATTTTTGTTTGAAATGAAATTAATGGCGTTTGGACAGTTTTTAATGCTTAGAATTTGTGTGTGTGTGTGTATACTATATATTATAATTAACAATTTCAAATTCTTTTCCATCCATTTTTTTGTTGGTTTTTTTTGTTTATATCGATTTTCTAACAATTTTGTTTTCCATGTTACTTGAAACCATTGTTGAGGCAACATTGTAAAGCTCAAAGGTGACAACACTTACAAGCTAATTAGATGTGTGTGTGTATATATATATGTATATGTGTGTGTGTATTTCTTTAAACTTAATGATTGTATTTAGCTTAGCATTATTGTGTAGAAAAAATTGGCACATAACTCTGTAAATCGTTAAAGGCTGCGCTGCGCCGTTACAAAATGAAAACTACTTAAATGTAAACAAATTACGATGTGTGTGCGTGGGTGTGTGTGCGGGGGTGTATGTGTGTGTATTGCATGCTCGTGTGTGTAACCTAATTATAATTGTTTATATATATATATTAAATGAATCAATTATGTGTTTTTATTTTTAATTTAAATTAATATTTAATGCTGTCCATTAAAAAGACAAAGAAAACTATTTGCTAATTAACACACACACACGCAGAAGGTGTGTGTGTGTGTAAGGTGTGTGTATGGTATGTACAACAAGGATATGAGTGTGTGTGTGTGTGTGTTTGTGTTTGGTATATATATAATTGTATATATATATATATTTGATTGCTGCTGTTGCTGTTTGCTGGTCCCAAAGGCAGCTGCATTTGTTGCTCAGGTAAAGTTGTGTGTGGTTGTGTTTGTGTGTGTTGTGTGTGTGCCTGGCTGATTGTCATAGTGTGTGTGTGTGTGTGTGTGTGTGTGTGTGTGGACAGCTACTTGTACTAATGCATATGCCTAAATGCCGCCTCCTCGCTATCCATGGGCACTGGCTGCTCCTGTTGCTGTTGCTGCTCCTGTTGCTGCTGTTGCTGATGCTGTTGCTGCTGCTGCGGCTCCGGCTGCTGCTGCTCGAGTGCATCCATGGGCCTGGGCGAGCCATCTTCATGGCTGCCGGCGTGCTCCGTTCCGGTCTCCGCCTTGGGCTGCTCCCCCGCTGGCGTCGCCGGCTCGTTGTAGCGTATCAGCTTGATGGTGGTCAGGCCGTCGGCGTTCCGTATGAGCCTGCAAAGAGGTCCATTCTGGGATTAGCATATGCCCTTGCACGTGGATGGAGGTGGAGAGTGGCTGCTGCTGCGTTGACTTACGGATAGCACTCCTCGTTGCTGCTCGTCGCTGTTGTTGTTGCTGTTGCTGTTGTGCACTTGCTGCTCACGCTCAGATCCGTTGGCTTCAGATCCTCGCCGGCGCTGTCTCCGTTCTCCAGCTTCAGCGGATGAAATTGGAATTTGTCGCCGGGCGCATTGGTCGGACCCGGCGTTAGACAGCTGGCTGGCGAATTTGGCGGTGGCGCTGCCGCCGCCGCGGACAGAAAGTGAAAGGCGTGCATGAACAGCGGCGACGTCGGCTGCGGCCCGTACGCCGCGGCTGCGGCGGCTGCCACAGCGGCCGCTGTCGGCAAACTCATCGGCGGACCATTGCGCGATGCCGGACGCTGCGGCGACATCTGCAATTGCTGCTGCTGCTGCTGCTGCTGTTGTTGTTGCTGCTGCTGTTGTTGCTGCTGTGACCAGTTGGCGGCGGGACTGCCGGGCGCCTGGCCGCTGCTCATTGGTGGATTGGGCGTGGCGGGGGCACCGGCGACGGGCGTCGTCTGGCGCAGCTGGGAGATGTTCTTGATGTTCTTCAGCTCCGTGGGATTGCGCAGGAACTGATAGCAATGGCGCTCGCCCTGCACCTTGCGCAGGATGTTGACGCGATAATAGTAGCGCAGGGCGCGCGACATCTTGTCATAGTTCATCGACAGATGGTTCTTCTGGATGCCCCACAGCTTGGCCAGGCCGGCGGGATCGACGATCTTGAAGACGCCCGTGTCGCGGCACTTCCAGGCGATCAGATCGCTGTACTTCTGGTTGCGGTCGTTCAGCAGCTGCTGCAGAAAGTCCCACAGCAGGCGGCCATCTGTTGAAAACAAGCGAAATTATCGATTAGTTACGTTCGGGTGTGATCGATAAACGGAAATTGTTCATATTTGTGGGCCTACGTGTGCTACGTGTGCAAATGAAACACGAACCTTTCAAACTATAAAAATATGGTCTTAAATTAATACAGATTTAAATATTATTATTAAAGTTAGATCAGTCCCCATAGCTGATTTTACAAGAGAAACATTTGGCATTGAAACACTACACTTCATAAATAAAATGCTATGTTTCCACTGCAAGCGTTTTGTGCTTCTAGATCGTTATTAAATTAACAATTATAATAATCAACTACAATCAATTACAATTTATATTAAACTAATTATTATTTGCAGACATCGCACAGTTAAATATCTATTTACTCTGCAGTTCTTTAGTTTATAGTTAAACGCTTTGTTTCCACTGCAAGCGTTTATTTAGCATAATGCGACTAATTGAAACATGACAATTTGATTTGAAACATTTTGGAAATGGAACACCAACAAAACAAGTGTGATATTTATGGAAATGCAGCGTTTTCACTTCAAGCGTTTTGCCTTTTCTAACAATTTTTCGATTATTTTATTTTGAAACATGAACAATTCATTCAAGGAATCTTTTATTTGGTCTACTCACTTGTATTTGGCTCCGAGTTCTCTGGAAAGAACTCCCGCTTGGCTTTGTACATGTAACTGGGCGTGGTCGGTGCTGAAATGGAGCCACCGCCAGGCGCCACAACAGCGCCCGCTGTGTTCTCCAGCGTCAGTTTCTGTGATTGCTGCGATTGTTGCTGTTGCTGCTGTTGTTGCTGCTGCTGCTGCTGCTGCTGCTGTTGCTGCTGTTGTTGCTGCTGCTGCTGTTGTTGTTGAGACCAGGAGCTGACAAAGCTGTTGGTCAACTGTTGCGTCCAGTTGGGCTTCAGATCCTTGTGTATGGGCGTGCCCGGCGGACTGCCAGCGCTGTACGAAAGCGGCGCCGGCGGCAAATTATTCGCCTTGTTGTGATTGTTGCTGTTGTTGTTGCTGCCGCAGTTGTTGCTCGGCTCGGAGTACTCCTCCTCGGAGTCGGAGTGATTACTGCTGGCACTGCTGATGCCCTTCATCGGCTGCACGCCGCCATTCAGTGCGGATCCGTTGCTGGCCGAGCTGCTGTTGGAGGCGGCTGCCACGGCAGCGGCGGCTGCGCTGGTTGTTGCCGCAGCGGAGGCGCCGCCGCCGCCATTTTGATACGGCGCCGGCTGGGGCGGACTGCTGGCCTGGGAGTCAACCGAGGGCGGCGGGCTGAGCGTGACGGAATTGGGCGCCATAAAATGGTGGGCGGCCATGTGGGCGGCGGCGCTGCTGCTGCTGTGGAAGGGATTGGAGGTGTCGGGGGGCGCGTTCAGCGGCGGCCAGGTGGGCGTCGGCGGGTGGCTGTGCGGCGACAGCGGATAGCGGCCGGTGGGCGTGACGGGGCTGTTCGGTAAATGCCACTGCATCATGTGCGACTCAATGATGAGCATCTGGAGCACATTGTGCAGGACATCGCCGGCGCCGGGACACCGATGCCCGAAATCGGCGCGTGTCAGCAGGCACAACGCCTTGCCGTTCATTTGGAAGAGATCAAAATCGAGCTTGGGCAGATCGAATTCGCGCACGCAGAAGCGCAAGAAGACGAGCACATCGTCGCGACTCCAGAGACGCGGATCGGATGGCAGCGATGGCGGCAGCTGTGTCTTCAGCTCGGCCAACTGGCTGGATGGGGGCGGCGGGCAGCGCCAGATGACATCGCTCCAGATGCTGGGATTGAGCGGATTCAACGATAGCTGTACTGGAAGCATTTTCATTTTGGACCTGTTAACCGAAAGGCTGCGCCGAGCCGAGTATTAGCCACAAGATTTGATTATCTGCAAAGAAGAAGAACAAGAAATGTGGAATTATTCTCGGTTTTCAGAGCAAAAGGATGTGCTTCCGCCGCAAAATAGCTGTGCACACACATCATCCAATACAAATACAAACACACACACACACACATCCCAGCGGGAGAGGCATTCGCATTCCAAGCAACTTAGATTTCTTTATAAACAAATCAACTCCACAGGCGCAACAGGCACAAAAGCAGCTGAGAGCAAAGCGTGAGTCAGAATCGTTGCTCTCACTCAACAACACACACACACAGACACACTTGCTCACGCTCTCAATTACTATATTAGCGGCATTTGCTCTCATTCTCTCCCAACGACACCCCCGCAGGAAACGATCGGCATAGAACAGTTTCATTTCCATTTCGTATCGATAGCACACAGCATCGATACCAGTTTCGTTGCCGATCATTTATTTTATTTATTTTTACGCATCAAAATCAAGCTTTTTTTAATTGAAAATTTCTCAATATGGTAATTGCCATAAATATGTGCGTTGGCGGCGGCGGCGGCTGCTTACGCTACTATTCCGGATGTGTACAAAGCAAACACCGACAAGCAAATACATGTGTGTATATACAAATCGACAACACATACACACATACACACACGCACTCAAACACATACATACATACATACGAACGTATGTACATATCTTTGGCGTGATCAGTCGCTGTAAGATTTCAACATAAACGAATGTATTGATGCCGCTGCTTGGGCAAGTCGCAATGGGGGTGTGTTCGGCGGGAGGGAGTGTGCGACAGGGAGAACGCTTTACGAAACTTGAAAGCCGTACCCATTTGCCCAGTCGGACCTGGGCTTGCCTGGCATATCACTGCAGCAGACGACGTTGATGACGGCGGCAACAGCAAACGGAAGTGCACATTCCATACACAAAACCCGTTTCCAAAGCAGCAGCACCAAACAGCAACGGGGGCAGCGGCAACGTTGTGGAGAAAGACGACTAATAAATCCGCCAGTGGGTAAAGAGAGCAACAAGCCAATTTTTTTTCTTTCTAAGAAGCAGCAAAAGTCGCACCCTGTATATGCGCCGCGCTTATAAACATTGCCCAGTCCCAGTCGCAGTGAGCACATGCACACACATTAAAAAATTGATCTCATCTCGCTCTCACAGCAGCACATGCACAGAAACTTCCTCATTCTCCGGGAAGCATTTCAACAAGTGAGCAAAGAAATTTACTTAAGCTACAGTGGAAGCGTGTGCGAGCGAGATGCCAATAGGACAGCTAAGAGAGCGCGCGGGCAATAAATATTGTTTGCATGCTGTATTTGTGTTGTGCAAGAAGTAGGAGAAGACAGGCACAACAGATGAGAAAGATGACGATGATGATGATGATCATGATCAGTGCCGCACTGTGGGATACACACATGTTTATTTGTACATATGTGTATGTATGAGTACATTTTTTATTGTGTACATGTCTTTTACTTAGAGGGGGTCTATTTGTTTTGTTTAAGAGGTGCTGCTGCCCTCTGCTGATTATGAACACACACACACACACACGCACGCACATTTATGTGTATAGACACATATGTATGTATGTATGTATGAACGATCCTACGTGTTATTTTCGTTGCCACAACATATGGTATAATTTTACTAAAATAAATTTATACATACATATATTGTACTGCACACATGTTCGTTTGGTTCGACAACAACAAGAACATCAACAACAACTACGAACAAATAAATAAACATTCAACCAGTCGGTGGCACGTAGTAAAATGACAAATGAATGTTCATCATCGTCATCATCATCATCCCAAAAGCAACAATAACAAAAACAACAAGAAAGACAGAAGGCAAAAGCAGAACACAAAACGACGCACGCAATACGAGAAGAATAAGAATATAAATACACTCAACATACAAACACACACACAAACACGCACATTTACTCATATGAATTTGTACATGTGTGTATTCTAAATCTCAGCCAGCAAAGATGACAGCAAGAACGGCTGGCGGCGTCGGCGACGAAGGAGGCGCGGCCTGAAGAGCACACACGGCACAAAGGGGCAGCAGACTGGGAGCAGGCAGCAGGTAGTTCATTCGGTATGCGGATGATGGCGAACCGGTTTCAACGGAAATTACAAACGAAAATTATAAAACGATCAGTTTAGAAAAATGCCAGCAGCCGCAGCAGAAATCTCAACAACAACAACAAGAAAGGCGACAGCAAATAAGAAATGTAAAAGGTAAAACTCGTAGTGCAGTGAGAAGAGAGTGTGACAGAGCGAGAGAGGGGATAAAGGAATTTGTATATGCATACATACATACACTTGTGTGTGCGTGCAAAAGAATTTTTGCTTATGCAGAGATTTCCGCTTTTAGCGAAATTGCCTGAAGACCGGTGGGCCGATTGACTGGGCGTGGGATCGGAAATGCTAGACAAGAAAATGGGGCCGTCGTTGGAAATCATGCATCCTGCATATAAACCGACATCGAATAATATATCGATTAAATATTTTCTCAAATCTAGTTAAGTTACAGGCTAATAGATTGATAGGCAGGCGTTTATCGGGAAAAAAGCTATCGATTTAATGAGCTGAGTATGCTCAATGACGTATCTATCGTGAACTTATTGAATGAAATATAATCAATCATCAATTAGTAGTTCCACAAAGAAAGTCGATCTTTTTATCAGGAATTTAAGTTTTATCTTGTAAAAACCGTTAAAAAAATCGAAAAAATAATCATAAAAAATACTGAAATGTTTTTACCTTATGCAACAATTTTCTTTTTGTACAATATAATAAATAACTGTCTAGGTTTCAATTAGGAAGACATAAATTCGTATAATAATTTATACACTAACTGATTCATCTCTCACTTTCTCCAAGTTCTTAGACCTGGACAAAAAAGTTTTAATTTAAGCTATTAATAGGATATAGAAATATGAAATATTCTTCAAATTTAATTATCTTATTGATAATTTTTTACAAAAAAGATAATCATTTCACCTTAATATCTTGACTTTATTTTATGCTTTTTCTGTTAGTTCCGTTTATCATGCTGCTCAATCTTTCACTCTGTAAGTTCCACTTACATATTTGGTATAAGACGACACTCAAAAGACATCTGATCTATCATTGAGCTGACAAGTGGCCCTAGACTGGGCGCAGCATGCACTCTCCGGCAGAGCTCGCAATGATTCACGTTGAGAGTTAATGAGTAATTTCCGTAGGCACATCCTACCCGGATTGTCCTCTCCCCCACTCACCATTCTAGCTGTGCATCAAGTGGCTGCTGCTGCGCAGTAGAACGATGAGAAAACAACAAAAATCTGATAACAAAAAAGGCAGAAGCGACAGCCGCCACGGCGCATTAAGATTAACGGCCAGTTCGAATGCACACGGTTGCACCGGAGCCAAGTGCAAGTGCGAGCGGAATGGCAACAGCAACGATATCTTCCCGCTCTCTCTCTCTCTCTCTCCCTGTCGTACACTCGATCACTGTTGATGCTGGCTCTTAATGATGGCCGGAGTAGGATCCCAAACGAGACCCGGGGACCCCTGCACAGCAGCAGGTAGTCCCAAAGCGGAGCTGTTGAGAGGCGGGCGGATGGGAATAAGGAAATGCGTACCTGCGGATGCACTTACATCTTGTACAAACTTCTTGGAAGCCCTTTTGGGATGGAAAAAATAAAAATCAAAGCAACAACAACAACAATAAAAGCAATGCATGTGTTGCCAGTTGACATTTGATCTCTTTTATGAGGTCTTCTTTTTATCAGCTGCGCGCACAAAATTCTCAAGTGTTCGCAAGAGCGACAAAAACAACCCTTATACAGTACATATAGATAGGAATAGGATCTTGGGGTTTTGGTATTGTGTAGACCCTACATGAAATTCAATGAGCGTAGGGTAAGGTAAATAAATCACTTACAAAAAAAAAAGAAAGAAACAACAAAAGCAAGAGTACCCTAGTCGAACGTGATCAACTGGGTGCTACCCTGTTATTATTATTCATTACTTTTATTATTTTTATCAGATTTGTTTAAATTAGAAGGGTAAAGGGCAACGTTTTGCTGAACAGAACTGTAAATCGTTATTCAATTACAAACTCTGCGTATAGATCCTAGAATTAAGACATTTGTTCCTGACCAGTTTTGAAATCTTCTGTATATATTGGAAAACTATACTGTGAAAAGATATTTATAAATTTTACATATGTTTTAAAGGACTCGAAGATGCCGCTTTCTTTCTCTGATATACCCACTTTTAATGTTTCAATGAGTAGTACAGGGGTAATGAGAATCGTGTGTTTTGCACGTGTGTATTATTATAATACATTATTTATATTGCTTAGATCGTTTGCCATATTCCGGCATATCAAATACTCAATTAATAAGCACAAAAATTCAAAACCAAGTCAACGACCTGCTTTGCTTTATAACTGCTCGAAGTAGAAAAATTAAAAAAAAAAAATACACAAAAAATTGAATATACAAATGCAAAGCATATATGTAAAAATATATACATATATTTATATATAGGTATATTTAAGAAAACAAAAACAGACACGTCGAGCTCAGAGCTAACTCCCCCTGAAAACCCGCTTGAACTTAGCCAAAGCCGCACAGCCAAAGATATATACATATACATATATGTACAAATAGACGTTGAGCTGATCGTGCATAACAAGCGCGTGAGCGTATGCTATTGCTGAGCATATATAAACCACATATATATATACGTGTATAGAGAAGCAGCACAGAAGAGAAAAAGACGCCAATTCCGGGTTCTTCTTCGCGCGATCGCGACAACAACAAAACGTTAAAAGCGGAGCCCCCCAAACGGTCTACGGTTGAATTTCTGTCTAGATCGTCAGATTTTTGTTTTTGTTGGTTTTGTTGTTGTTTGCTTAAAGCGCCGTAGGCACTTTTTTGTGGAGCAACACAAGCCCCAACAGACAGACTGACCGGGGTACGGACGGATAGACAGACCAACTGACTGACTGATCGTCGAACGCGTCGCTGATCATCCATGCGAACACTGACAAAGCAAGCAAACGCTCTTAAGCAAGCAAATCAATCATCGTTACGCACAAAGTGGAAGAAGAGGAAGAAAACAAGGCAGAAGCCCGAGCAGCAGCAGCAGAAGAAAGGCGGCTAAGCAAGCCAAGCAAACCTGATCACAGCGATCAACGATCAGCGTTTTGCGCCTAAAGCGTTTTTCAAGCTGTTCCCTGGAACTAGTTGTTTCTTTTTTATATACCCTGTAATCTATGAGAGTAGTTAAAAAGGGTATCCTAGTTTTTTGATTATTTATTTAATACACATTATATAAACAAGAATAGTATATATACCATATTATAAATTAATCGATACATATTGATTTTTAGCTGGCAAATTTTATATCCACCCACACACATAATCTGCATGTTTCGCAAAACCTTTTCTGATTATTTATCGATAAATATCGATCTTTTGGATCCCTCCGAAAAAATACATATTATCTGGCTACAGGGTATCTCCTGGCCAAACACTCTAAGCTAGAGAACACACCTACTTGTTGTTTTTTGAATAATCATCTTATGATCTGTTTGTAGGGCTGCAGATCCTCACACTTTAGTTGGGGCTATTAGTTGCTGATCACGCGACAAGATCGCACAAACCGAAATATGTTTTGGGTGCTCCCTGCGCGATCGTCTCGTTGACCTCAAGCTAAATCCCAAATCTTACACAGAAAATTCTTTATGATGTACATTTTTCTTTATGTGTTATGTTGTTTCTTTTTATTTTGTTTTGTTTTCTGGTTTTTAGGTGAGAGAGGGCGGGCGGTCTTTTGTGTTGTTTCTAGGCGTTACGTGCATGTTTGTTCTAATGTGGAGCTGTGAGTCGCTCTTTGACTTTCTGCTGCCTCATTGTTCATCTTTTATGCTTTGCGCATATCTTTTATTTTGTATTTTATAATGTGTGGGGGTCTCTCTAATGATATGGAGTTGAAGATGTAGATACGAGCGGACGGACAACAGAAAGCTGAATACAAATGCTTAATGATATCAAACGTTCGATAACCTTTTCGTATATTAATATGCAAACCGAAGCTGGCCTTTTTATGTTGATCATGATGATCATTGGCATTAGCATTACCGGTGCTATATAATAAAACCGGCAGCATCATCACCGAGCTGATCATGACGATCATCAACGGTAGCCAACTATCATCTACCTACCTAACTCCAAGCTGGTAGCTCTCTGTAATCATATTTCTCATGCGATGAGTTCATCAAACGCTCGAGAAGAGTTCAAAAATCGTTCGACTGCCACGCGTATGTGCAACATCCACGCTGTGTCTGCTAGATGGTAATGATAGATAGTATGGTGGTTGGGGGACATACAAATTGAGGGGGAGAGTGGGAATTGAGGGAGGTTCTGGTACATGGCAAACGCATCATTTGTGCCCATTACATTCAATTAGTCGCAACTGTTTGTTCCAACTTGTGCAATTTTCTCGCACTTCTCGCCCTTCTTGTTGCGTTCCTACCCTAAGCGGGTATCTCAGGCCCGTCCACTCCCCCTAGTCATTGGGTCTAACTTAATAAGGCAGATGTCGTCAGCTCTTGTCGTCTCACATCATTTGCCAACTGCCGCACAGTGTGCAGCAAGTATCATAAACGGACATCAAAGTGTGTTAGTGTGTGTGTGTTGTGTGTTGGGGTCGGGTTAAGGTCCGGGTCAGTGCGATTCAATTGAAGTTGGTTAATATGCGATGCTTCCGTGTTTTTTGAACAGGCAACAAATAAAAAGATGCACTCAAGGCATAATTCTCTCAGAACTTTTAAAGAATAACCCGTTATACACTAGACGATATTAAATTACAACTTTATTAGACTATAAACTACTTTACTATAGGTAACTAGATCTGTATGTCATGCATAATCAGAGAAATGCGCCCCTGAACCTAGTCCATCAAGCTTTTCTTTTTTTCGGTTTTGATAAGCTAGCCACACACACACACACTTTCAACACACACTTGCTACACCTTCTGATATCGGCATGGGCCTTATGGCTGATATATTTGTAAACTAGGATTACTTGTTGTTGTCTTGACTGTCGACGCTCTGATAGCGACAAAGATATAGACAAGAAACCCAAACGACAACAGAGCAGAGATATAGATACAACATGTTCCGTTGTCGTCAGTACATAGTATGTGTGTGTTTGTGTGTGTGTGTGTGCCACACTTCCACTATAATGTTTATATGTATTACGAAATGTTTACGATTTGCTTGAGGTTTTTTATTTTCAGTAAGTTTATAGCAAATATGATCAGATAAGATAAGTGAAACTCATAGATAGGTACAGCTACAGATATATATATTATATACATATATATATATAAACAAATAGATGTTTATGTGCCTATAAGAACCCGTGGTAGGAAGCCAGCTGCTCTGTTTGCCATACCAAAACATGCTTGTCTTGGACTTGGTTTGGCATCGACTTTGGCCTATTCACTTCCTGTTGGTCCAAGAAGGAGTTCGAATACTTCGATTCTCTCTCCAATTGATCTTGACAAGCAAGTCAGCTTCCTGTACCACAAATGGGCAATTAGATCAGCGCCTAGCACGGATGTGAGCATCCAAGCCAAGCCAATCTGAGCCAAGTCGTGTTGCGCCAAGAGCCACTTAGTTGAGTCCAGCTATCTGTATCTGGTCGGCATCTAAACCGGTAGTTAGTATTTGCGCTAGTAATCAAGCACATTGCTAACATCTAGGCATGCATGCAGCCAGCTACCCCCTTGTATCACCTATCATACCATTCCATACCCTACCCCATCCTACCCGGCTCGGTTCGGTCGAACGTGGCAAGAACTTTGGCATGATCTGATCGCAGCTCGTTTTGGTCGCTCCGCTGTCGACGACGATCGCGCCTCGCATCTTAATTACAGAGAGCAATGCAAAAAGCTAAAGCTTGGATTCAGCACAAAAAAAAACAGCTAAGATTGCTCTGGACGTCTATGCTGTACTAGCAGATACCCTTTGCTCAAAAAAAAGTCTTTTAAATGAATCAATAATCAAAATTAGCTGCTAAAGCAAATATGACCTAATCTAACAACATTTTTAAATCAGGATTGACAAAAGAGACATACAATTCATTTGAAATTGTATTTTCTTATTTCTCTTAATTCTATCCATATCGAAGATATATGAAATTCTTATCATTTTTGAGAACATAACAAAGTCTTATCGAGAAGTTTTATTATGAGTATAGTATATAAATATAAATATATCACTGAGATTCCAAACCTTGATCCTTGCTATTTAGCTGCCTGCTTACAAAGTACTTCCCATTTATTTTATAACATCATCTTTATCATTATCAAGCTTTATGATGCCTTTTATTGGCCAATTTACGTTTACAGGGTATGCGAAAAAACAGCAACAACAAATAAAACAGCAGAAACAAAGCCACTGCCAGTTAACTGCCTGGCTGTCTGTCTATCTGTCCGTCTGTCTCTGGCTAGCTGGCAAAAAAAAAAACAAAACCTGAATTGTAAAAACGTTCTAAGCGAGCGCTGTGGAACATTTTGCGCGCTGCTGGAAAGACACTTAATAAATGCGGAAGCGGATGTACAAAAAGGCAAAAAGACGGCGACGTGGAACCGAACCGAACAACGAACAACGACTACGCTGTCTATATAATCACAATCAAGTCATGCAAGCAGCGACTGGAGCAGGTAACTTTGGGGAGGCGGGGAGGCTAGCTTTTGAGCGGGAACAGATGAGATTCTGTGTGTTCTGCCTAGATTAACCGAAATCATTCGTTTGTTCTTCAAAACTTGAAATAATTGGATCGAGTCACTTCCTCAGTTAATGTGTAAAGGAAGTTGTGGCTAAAAGCAAACAACGCATGAGTAAAGTTCTACAAGAAGCGAGTAGAATTTATGTAACCACACATATTTATACAGAATCAAATGCAGGAAATTGCCAGCAAATGTTGCAAAATAGCACTACAAAAAAAAAAAAAATACTATAAATGTTCACATATACACAATATATAGACGTATTTATAGACATATAAAAAGATATCACAATCAATGGGAAGTAAATTACCGGTTATTGTCTTGACATGCGATAAGCGTTAGACATGAATTATTGATTAAATGAAAACACAATCATTACAAGCACATCATTACACAGCCACATTTATGCTCCACAGATAAGAAATATTCAATCGATAAGACTAAAAAAAAAGAACACATGCAAATGGAAAAATGTCTTACCAGAGATCAACATGAGATCTGTGTGTCAACTTTTACAGGAATGTTGTTGTAATTAAAGACTATTCTTTTTCGAAACAAGCTTCGTTCCCAGGAAGTGATCAATATCTGTCAAAGCTTGTAAAATGATCCACAACAAAGTTCGTGCAAGTGTACTTTGTTCCTTTTCTTTCCGGAAGTATTCTTTTGCTAGAAAGCTTCCGTTTTAAATGGTGATCAGTCTCTGTCAAAGTTTACAAAGTGATCTTTAGCGAAGCTGATACCTTTAAATCACAGCTGAATTGCATTTGAGACTCGAAAAGAACTATAATTATAGCTTTATTTATAATATAATTCTGAACTAAATGCGTCTTTCACAATATTCTATATTGCTATATTCTTCATCTTTATCAAAGTTTTTTACTTGCACCAATAAAGTGATATTTAATATTTGATTTTCGCAAGTGATCTTAAACATGATCTTTGAACTTTCTATACAAGTTCTTTCTTAAAGAGGTCCATTTCTATTTTCATTATTATTAAATGCAATTTTCCCTATAAAAATGTTGTTTAAATGGATTATTTGTACGGATTCACACGTGCTCTTTGTAATAGCTGCAATTGCCAAGTCATCTATTTGTCAGCTCTAGAATTTCTAGCTAGCTCAAAACTTTGATGACATTTGTCGCAAAAGCAAAAAACTCAAGCGAATGCCGCAACATCTATTCCAAGTGTCAAATGACAACAATAGACCCTAGGCAATTGAAGCAGAAGCAGATGAAGAAGCTGAGACGTAGACAACGAGTCCGGGTGCTTGATGCGGATGGGGAAACACACAATTTTGTGGGCACGGCGACAAGAAGTGGAAGAGTCGCTGAAGAGACACAAGATTATATTATAATTTTCCAAGTAAAGCAAACAAATTAAAACAAACAACAAAATTGACACGAACATCACGTAGCAAAACGCTGTGAAGGAGCCAAAAGGCTTAGCCAGAAGAAGATGCCAGTTGTAAGATGTTGCTGCAACTGCTGTTTCCTATTGTCGCCAAATTCATAATTAGCAAATGTTAAATGCGACACGCGGCTGCGGGCGCTGCGGCAACTTGAGGTTGCAAATAAGCTGCTGTTGCTAGAGACGATGACTCTATTAGAGCGCTGACAATAGTGAATTAGTGTCTTGTTGTGGGCATGCTTGAGGTTTTCTTTCATTTATTTTTATCTCATTAGCTGTTGCTGTTGTTGTTGGCCACGTTCTGGCATTCGACCAAGCACTTCTGTCTATCTGCAAGCCGTGCCAGCTCTCGTCCGTGCATTTCTTCCCCCCAGGCGCTAAGCTTATCATTGTTCGCTTTTCTCCAGCCTGCACTTTTCACACTCTGCTGTTTACAAAATTATCATCGCTATTATTATTATTATTACTGTGTTATTATTACTCTTGTAAATATTTATATATATACTTAAAGTGCATGCACAATTGTGCACTCGAATTAAATTGTTGAATATAATGAACTCTGCTCTATTTCTCTCTCTCTCTCTCTGTTTGCCTCTTCTTCCGTATAGATAGACGACTTTTTATACCCGTTTACAAAATTAAAAGAGAGTATATTGAATTTCTACCTCAATTTAAAACCAAATATATCAAATCATCAAACGCAAATCGTTCAATCCCTTATATCCTACGATCTGATAAATCTATTCTTCCGTAATTTTAGTCTTTATTTTTTGCAATAACAATGAACAAGTATTGCGCAGTCGGTTACAACCGTCTGCAACGTTCTTACTTGTTATTTATTATTAAGTGTTGCTATCAGCAATACTCAAATGTGGCTATGCAGCAATATAATATAATAATAATAATAAAAACAACAACTGTTAAAAGTGCAATGAACAAATCAGAATTCTGTGTGTGAGCCCAACTGGGCACCCCGACCGCCTGGAAACAGGGAGGAACACGTCGCCAACAGCTGCAATCGAGAACTGCATCCGCATATGACGTATACCCCGGTCTAATAAGCAGATATCACGCAGTTACTTATAGAGACACATTCTAGGTTTTTATAGCTCAAAACTGAAAATCATGTATAATTAACATGCATGTTAAATCTAATCGTTTATTAAAATTAACGTGTTAAGCTTTATCAATTTCCTTATCATTCTAGTTTAAAGTCAACGTGTTTCCTTATACGGAAAAAAGTTTTTACGATTCCTCGAAATTTAAATTCAATTGAACCGTTTACCTTATCTTAACCAAAGCCAAATATTTTTACAATCAGTCATTGTTCCTTAAAACAAAAAAAAAAATAAAAACAAAAAGAATGCCGCACCTTTGTCACCTTTGAATATTGATGAAGTTTATAAAATTTATTATCTTATAGAAGCTTCTCTATTATCTTCATATCACATAAAATCAGAAGTCCTTCGCTGAAAAATGTCCCTGACATACTAGGAAAAAACCTAATGAAATTGAACAAAATTGATTACGTGCACTAATTCTTTATTGTTGTTTATGTGAAGTGGTCATATTTTTGATTGCTTCCTTTATATGTATGTATGTAAGTATTCCCAAATCTCTGTGATATATACTATGTAGGTAGTTCTATTATTGGACCGGGCCAACAACAGCAATAATTATATGTAGTAGTTGCACTTGTGAACTTTTGCGATATGATTAAAAGAATTCTTTGTACGTTTTCTATTTTCTTCTTTCTTTTCGACTTTACGCTATAAATAAATTATTTAAAAGTAATAAAAATAATTGAAATTTGCGTGTGGTGCGCAATATAAACAATAACAAATGAAGCCCAATCGGGTTGGTAGGGTATTGAAAAAATACCCAAAAAATAAAGTGGAAAATAAATAAATAAATAATAATTCCGATTCTGATTAGTTCGCCGCACTCAAGACCCCGCCTGTGTTTGATTCCGTCGCCGCTAATATTTGCCAACTGGCGTCATTTCCGGTAATGGTTAATGTCTCCGCTCTCCCCGTACTGCCAACAAACACCTTATATGGCCGTAACCCGCCCCTATTCCGCTACCGGTGCAAGCACCCGCTGCCTTCCATATAATATTCGTTCCGTGTTCGGTTAAAAATTTCGCTGCTCTTCCACTTGACTCGCTTATCGAATATTGGGCGCGATTACGATAGGAACTCACGCACATACGCACACACCCACACACACACACACACATGCGCACACCTATTGATAGCTGCCTTATCAATGATATCGAGCATTGAAATCAAATTGATTTATGAACGATTTGCCAAAAAGTACAAACATAAATACTTTTACATAGTACAATTTTATATACAACTAAGAACTTACAACATTTACAATATTAATGAGAATTTATTTTTGACTTTTTTCTAATTTTTGAAATCCTAAAACATATTTTTAATTTTAATTAAATTGATTTGCAAGAGCTTACAAATACTTGAATTTTTCTCAAAAGCCGAAGTACCTTTTTGAAATAGAATAGTTGTGATTTGCGAGCGATCACTGTACTTGGGCGGGATCTGTTCCGAGGACCGCCCACAGGGCATATCAAGAGGACACTTTCAGGGCTCAAGGGCGGCTCATCTGCAATCTTTGTGTGTGTGTGTCTGCCTCAAAAATTCAAGTGTTTGTCTTTGCTTCTTCCTTCCGCCTTGGCTGGCAATTTTCCACGAAAACCGTTTTTGCTTTCATTGTGAATCCGTTGCGGTCAGCGAGGGGCGTTGTGTTCAAATCTTTCGAGCACTCGAGCTAAACAATTAATGTGAAGACCACCAAGAGTGCAACACTTCATTGTTGCAGCACAGGTAAGTAAGGATAAGTAAGGGGCAGGTAATTTTCTGCTTTAGTTTTACAGTTACTTTACTGATAAACAAGCGTTGCTTTTCCAACTGAGCGTAAGGTACTTAACGTTACTTAAACGTACCTTATGCTCAATTCATTACAAGGTGCATTCACTATTCAAAAGAGAAAGAAAGAGATTGAGACAGACAGAGAGAGAGAGAGAGAGAGAGAGAGAGCGGGAGAAGCGAAAACTTCCTTTTTTGGGCATTACGCCATCAGTTATTTATTTATTTATTTTTTTGGGGAAAAATTAAACTGTTACGTCTAACCACGCAACGTTTGGGTGGCTACCCCCTCACCACCCGCTTCAGTTCAATAGGTTGTTTTCTTTAAGAGTTGCAAGTAGAAAGAAAATTACCTAATTGTGTTGCATCGACAACAACAACAAGAAACGAGCAACAGCGAATTTTTCCACAACATTACTCTACTCCACTTCTTGCTTGGCCACACAGTGCCCCCGTTCGCTCCCCACGCCCCATTGCACAGGCTTTTTCCGCTAGATCGCTGCGGCTGCGACTCCTTCGTATGTGTGCCACATACTCGAAAGGAAAACAACAAAAATGTGCCACAGATACAAGAAAACTGTTGAAAATTGTGATGAAAAAGGTGTACATTGGTTTTGTGCACATGCATTTAACAAATAACAACAATATATTTTCAACTTTTTAATAATAAGCCAAACTATTGTTTTTTCTTCGATTATATCGATTTTAAGACTACTTTTTTGCATATTTTTTAAAGTATTATATATTATTATATTCTATTTAGGAATATATATTTTTAATGGGCAATAAATTTGTAGGGTATCTGCTCGTCGGGCAATCTCAAGTTAAGCACACTTGTTTTAGTTGTGCTCTTTTATTATTGTTGGCTATTTCTTTGCTTGCTGATTCGTTTCTTTCTTTCTCTTTGGCGTCGTTAGATAATAGACAACAACAACATGGCACCGTTAAAGCTGCGCCAAGCTACACCAAGCTGAACCCCAAAAGCCATTTGCTAGCTGTTGTTGTTGTTATTGTTGCAATTGTTGTTGTTGCTGTTGCAGTTGTTGTGTCGGCGGCATAAGTCAAGCAAGACTTCCTATATTTTGAAACACGTTACGTTCGTAACATAATTCACACAACAGGTTACAATTTTGCCTCGTCTCCGGCCATGGCAACAGATCGCGTCTATCTATCGTGCCCTCTCTTTCTTTCTCTCTCTTTCTTTTTTTCTACGTCTCTTTCTCGCAGAGTTCGAGTTAAGGCTGGGAAATGTGTGTGGTTGTTTGTTTGCTGTGGGGTTTAGAGCCATGTTATGAAGCTGGGAAATTATCAGTTCATCGGAAAATGATTGATGTCATTTCATGATTCGCAGTATTAATAATGGTAGATAATTAAGCCCAATTCTTAAAACTCTCAAGAATTAAAAAAAAAAAACAATAATGTGATGTAATATACTACATACTCTATATATAAAGTTAAATTAGAAACTAATTACACCAGAATTATAATGCATTTAAAGACATGTTTAAATAATAATTTCAATAATTTGGAACTGAATCTATATCGGTTTGAAATCGATATTACAAAAAATTATAAATTATTTTGCATGTAATTATAAAGACACTAAAATTGCTTATTAAAAAAATAATAAAAATATTATTATTATATTATTTTTACTTTGTGAAGCGTATTTAAACTTCGGCACAGGAAAAAGTAATTTAAGTTTCTGGTTAAAAATTGTTTTGAACTGCCGTGGGAGTATCGAACAATTAAAACAAGTTTTGATTTTGATAGATGTATATGAGAACTTATAAATAAAATATGCTCTAACTCCATCTCTTTCGCTCCTTAAGCTGTTATATAAATTGATGCAATTGATGTTGATAACCCTATTAACCTTATTTTATGTTTGGCACATAAAAAGGCCATAAGCTTTAAATGTAAAGAGGGTGTAAAGCTTTTTCCTTTTATTATATTTATATTTGAGCGAATTTGCACGATCATTTTAATTCAATAAGGGGGCGCTTTAAGACAGGCGGCGAGAGAGCCAAACACACACAGAGAGACTTTCTTTTGCGGCGAATTTGATGGTTATAATGGAAGCTGCGAGGCAGCTCTAAACACAGTTATGGCAAATTCAGGTTAGTGTGATTTTTGTGCACTATGAAATGGGTCGAAGTTGTTGTTGTTGTTGTTGCTGCTGCACAAGTGGCTGTCATAATGCTACCAACTTGTGTGCTATGGTGCATGGTGTTCACACAAAACGTAACTCTGTATGAGTCTGAGTGTGTGTGTGAGTGCATATTGCAAAACATCAATATGGCACACAGCAACAGCAGCGGCAAAAACAACACAAACAATGGCTACATCTGCGCTGGGCGATAACAACACGCAATAAGAAAACGGTACAACAACAACTACAACAAGAAAGCAAGCAAGCAAAAGCCAGCCAGCAAATACAATTGCTATGCGCGCTACTTCCGCATGCAAGTTTAAACAACTAAAAGTCATCAGTGAAAAAATAAAACAAAAAAATATCAACTACAACACCACAGCAAAAGCAAAAGCTGCAACTACGACTCATTCTCAATGCACTCTGCGTGTGTGTGACTGTGACTCAAAGATCGAGGAATAGTATAAAAAGAAGAAGAAGCAACGGCAGCCAAGCCCCAACAGCAGCAGCAACAACAACAAATGCACATATTCAATTGAGTGCCTTAAGCCCTTTCAGCTCGGCGCGGATCATTTTTATTAAAGATCAGCACAAGCAGCACAAGAGAGCAGAGAGCAAGTCGCAATTGCTTTACTTTTCATTATTACAGTTGTTGTTGTTGCTGCTGCTGCTGTCGTTTGCTTGGCATTTTCTTCCTCTTTCTTTCATTAGGCAGCTGCCTTTGGCTTTATACCGCCTCCTCTCCTTCTACCTGCTACGCTGAAATATTTTTTTATACCTGTTTGCTCTAGCGTGCCCCTACACACACTCATACACGTCTATGCATTTTGAAATGTGTGCTTGTGTGTGTCTGTTTCCCCAATTGCCATGCTGCTGACCCGACAGATCGCTGTCGTCGTCACCGTCGCTCTCTTTTGCTTTTGCTTCCGTACACTTTAGCGCTCTGCTCTTACGTTAAGGCGTCGCGCGTCTCTTACGTAGCCACACACTCACCCGTTACGTCGCTTGTGGAGCAATGCGGAAGTGATTTTAATTTATTGTATTTACGCTTGGGCTTTTGCTGTGCCACAGACAGGCAGACAGACAGACGGTTAGAGAGAACCAGGAAAGTTAACGGCTTCCACACAACTAGAAGAAATCTATAAAAATCGCTGCTTCAGTTTGTTCTGTGTGCGTGTGTCGACATATTTCAACGTTTTGTTTCGCTTTTCGCTAATTGGAGAGCCGAACATGTTAAATAAATAAAATCGCATACAAACATACTCCTACATATAAATATGCATATCTATATACACGCACACAATTCAAATTTATCGACGGAAATCTTTGCTCCCGCAAAGGGTGCGGCGTGTGGGCGGGTGGGGGGAGGAACAAGATCAGGTGCGCTGTTTTCTTGTCGAGCTTTTGAGCTTTTTTTCATTGTGCATTTGTGTGAGTGTAGCTAAACCAGAAGCAGGAACTGTTCGTTGATTTTTTTTTGTTTCAGCAGCAGCAGCAGCGAAATCGACGGCGACTGCGGCAGCAGGCGTACAAATAAACAGAATTCTGCTGTAGTAGCAGCAGCGACAGCGACAGAGCGATAAGATTTCGCTGACGTACGCTTCAGAAGAGACCCAGAAAAATGCGGCAACAGCAGCAACAAACAACAACAACAATCCAATTGGAGCTTAACGCTCCGCTTTTGTTTCACTTCCATAGAAAAAAGTGCATGCAACAAGAGACCCGTCGAACCCAGACAAACCCAACCAATCCCCAAGAAACAGAAAAAGAGCCTCAAACGAACCGAAACCCAGTCGAGCGATTGTCTTCCATAAAGCTTAACTAATTTGCACAGTGGTTGCTAGCAAATGAAAACGCCACAAAATAAATTGATATAATAAAATTTTAATTAATAAGTAAAATAATTAAATTTTTTGCCTCTTTTAATAAAAAAATGCTATTTATAAAAATGAAAACGCATTGAACATCATTAGTTTAATTTCAATAGTTATATATTTGCGAGTGACCACTGTACTTAACATTAGAAGCGACAGAAATCTATGAGAAGATGATAGTGTAGATCTAATGCAAATACAGTAATCATTCGGAAATTGTAACTGTGAAAATACCTCAAGAAATAAATTATAGAACTAACTCTACCCTCTAGTATTAAAATATTTTAGTGATCAATCCACTGTAAAAATAGTTAAACTACGGCAATCTAGCTCAGCTTTTTCTAGGTTATGTACATTTAGTAAAATCTGTACTTTTTCTTGTGCTGCATCGAATTTTCTATTACTTTTAAATTATATTGTATATTGTTTAAATTGTGACTAAGTTTGATAGGTGCGAAATCGTGAGTTCCGCAATTAAAATAAACAACTACAAAGATGATAGCTCTTTTTAGTGTTTAGAATCAGCTGTTCAGATTTAATTTTAGGACACATTTTTTCCATTTATTTATTTACTTTTGATGTTTAGGTTATATTCATTCCCCACAAATAGACATTGCGTATGAAAAGATAATGCGCACTAGTGTTGTAAAGTGCTCGAGAAACGGTGCATTTATCTTGTGTAGAAAAAATCAGAATTTGTTGACACATTGTACATTTTTATTGTACAGAATGTCAGAAGAAGACAGCAGCAATAAAGAGATTAGCGTAAGAATTATAAGTCAAGTTTTTCGTTAAAAACTTTTATATGTAGCTTGTTGAGTGGGGGGAAATACATAAATATGTATCATAATTATTCTGATATGAAATTAAACATATGGCAAATGTGAGAAGGTCAGAAATACAAGCGAAACGTGTGCGGTAAAAAAAAACATGGTAGAACAATAATTTCAATTTGTTGCTTACCTGTCTGCTTCTGCTCCACTGTGCTGTTGTGGTTGTTTTTGTTGTTGTATTACGCGTTGTCTGTTTGCCGTTCTTCAAAGATTTACGCTTTTAGCGACAGCGCAACGCGGAAACGGATATGTTGTCCAGATCCAGATACTTGTTGTTGCTTCTTTAGATTGTTTTACTAGCGTTAACGTACAATTGCAGCACTACTACGTAACGTAACGTGAGCGTCACGTTAGCCTAACGTCACGCAACGTAAGGCATGCACTTTGCGGCTGCAACTGTCAATTTCCTGGTTCTGCTGCGACGCGTCGTACGCTGCAACTGCGACGTCAAGTGGCCATTGTGAAGAAGGGTAAAGGGAGAACTTTGCGTTGCGTTACGTTAATCCTCTGTTGAGCGCTTGCTTTAAAAATGTTTTGTTTGATTTGTCTTATTTGCCATTGCAAGCGAATGTCAGCGCCAAAACGGATGGCGCACAACAAAAACAAATCTGGAGACGTTAAATAGGAAGAAGAGCGGGCGGGCGGGCAGGCGACTGCCACAAAGAGCTCAAAGTACTTCCGTCTCTTCCTGACTCACACACGCGAACAAACGCACACAGACGTTGCACTTGTGTTGTTCTTGTTTCGTTGCTTTGGCCCTTTTCACCCACGTTTCACATGCGCTGCGTACAAGTGGAAAACACACAACAATAAAAATCTGCTTCCTTTTCACTTTTGCTTACACACTACTTGTACTTGTTGTTGCTTTTGGCTTTTATTATTTTTTATTTATTTGTTGCGCTCTGTTCGCCTAATTTTTGTTTATTTCGTGTGTATATTTATTTGAGAACAGCCACAACAAGAAAACTTGGCATACACAGTTATTTAGATATTCTATGCTTTGATTCTCGTTCTCGGTTTCGACGGCGGCGGCTTTTCCTTCCACTTTATTCCGCTTTTTGTTATGTTTTGATTTGTCAAGCGATAATTTCAAGTTAAAAATAATAATTATTATTGTTGTTGCTGCACTTGTTTATTTATTTTTTTTATTTTAATTAGATTAAATTTTTGTTTAGAATATTTTTGCACAATTACAATTCGGTGTTATTTAATTATTGTACAACAAATTATGTTTTGTTCCGCAGCAACACGTCCGCTCACCACGAAAGTTTCTTACGTTTTGACTCAAAACATGCGAGTAAGAAATAAACAAAGCAAACGATGATAACTGAGACCGCGCTCACCAGAGAGCATGCGCATTTCAGCAAATCAAGAGTAAGCGACCGACAGAGAGCGAGCAAGTGAACTTAAGAGCGCACAGCAGATGAGTAAATCAGTGTGGCCATACCAAAGAGAAATAAGAAATTTAAATTTATTATTTTATTGTCGTTTTTCTTTTCGTTATTCTTGCTTACAAGATTTCTTCCGAATATTTGCACGTTGTTTATTTCCTTTTTTTGTGCGTGGGCATAATTATTTTAAATGTTTATTTTATGCGTTAAATTAAACTAACAATATTTTGAGAATATTTTCAAATATTTTTCACCTGTTAAATAAATACATATACATATATGCATAATTACAAACTTTGTTTTTAACGAACAAATGGAAAGTGGATTAAAACGATTGTTGTTTGGATTTTCATGTGGGCTCAACAATCAAATCGTTTCGAAAAATATTTTATATAGATTTGTACATATTTGTTTTGCATACCCTGGACCCTTTGAAAATAAAGAAGAGTATGTTGGTTTTGTGTAAATCACATAAAGCACAGAAAGCTTTTTAAGCTGAGTCGATTTATCATTTTAATTATTATCGATAAATATCGTTGATGTCATAGTTGATTTTATTTTAATATTTTATAGTTCATATCCTGGGGGTATCTTCTAGCCAGGCAATGCCGCATAGACCACTTTGTTAGATTTTGTGGGTGTTGAGCGTGGGCACAGATTGACTTGTTAATCAGCTGTGATAAAAGTTGATACAATCGTTTATCGCCGAGCTAATAGAAGGTGGGATGCGACAAGCTCTAAACGGATCACGATTGAGAGACTTAATGTTAGGCTCTCTCAATCGTGTAAACGGATGTCGTATGCACTTTTCGTATCGATCTTTGAAACCCTGACCAGTCTTTAATTACCCTACTCTTTCGTGCGTTTTGGGTGCAGCGCGACATTTCCGCTATGCGAGTCTCTAAATCTCTTGATTTTCCTGCATAAATTAACGACCATAAAAAAAATGGAAGAGTGCTGTTTGTGAAAGAGAGAGGGGGCGACAGGTTGCCATAAAAGCAGCAAAAGATGCGCTCAAGTTGCGTTGCACTGTTGCATCCGCTTGAGTTGTTTTATTTGTGTTTTTCTTTTGCCTTCTTTTTATTATTATTATCTGTTTTTGTTTTTTTGTTTAAAGTTCGTTAACCAGTTTCCCTAAACATCGTTGACATTTGAAGTCAAATGCCCATAAACGGTGGCGATCGAGACAACGTCGCGTCGTTTCGCCCTCCCGCTTGCGCGCACTGGCCCAAATTAGTAGTTGTTGCTGCTGTTATTGTTGTTGTTGGTGCGTAGCAAGCGGCGGGCAGTCATTGGAATAAGCAAAGAGCGAGACATTTAAGAAAGAGAGAGAGAGGGAGAGGGAGCAGAGCAGTAAGCAGGATTGTGGCGACGGCGGTTCAGAGTTCAAATAGTCGTCCAATTGAGCCAATCAACATGTATTTTTTGCGATCACCAACATTCTTCTCTCTGACTGTTTTGTTTTGTTTTTTTTTTGCCATTCACAGTGGGCGCGTGGGCGTGCCAGTCACAGGTCGTAGGTGGCAAATGACGCGATATCAACTTAATTTAAAATTTGTTTTGCATTTGAATGCTGTGCAATTGTGTGCGTATCTGTGTGTGTGTGTGTGTGTGCGCGCAACCTGCCGCCGTCAATCTGGCATATTTCGTCTGTGGCACGGCCCGTCGCAAGTTCGATGCCCAAGTGCAGATAATACGTTAAAATAGAATACCACATACAACAATGTCCAGAGTGCGCTCTTTCCATATACATATACATTCGTATGAAACGTCAGTAAGTGTGCTTTAATAGTTATTGCCCGACTAGCTGATACCCTGAACCAGCTGCAAGCTCTCGTTAGATATTTTTAGCGGCTGTGCTTGGCTTACACTAAAATCTAAATTCTTTAAAAAAATCTTTATTATTCGTACATGTTCAGGTTTTAAAAAAACCAAACATTGATTTAATCACAATGAGAAGGCTTAAGTGCTTAAATTACATTATTTTAAATTTATGAGAAAAATTAAAAAAAATAATAATAATTTGAAATCATGTGTACATCTAATCAATATACCCTTTTTACTCATTGTCAATGGGCTCAATGGGTATAAAAAGCCCAGACACAAACCGTTTGCATTTTGCTGTGCGCCCTGCGAATCCCCTGCCCTATATAGAGACACAAACATATATTGGCCTGAGAGGTAAACGCATTAATCTATAAATAGTAGTGCTCGCTCCCGGCGGCGTGTCCCGATGCGGAAGTCTTCCAGACGACGCTTCACTTTTTGGTCATTTGCCAATCGCACAAATTATTAGCACTAAAAAGCGGGTGGGGGCGTAACACAGGCACTAGATAGGTATATAGGTATATATATTTTATATATGCATACTTGTCTGTGCCCAGTTCGTCCACATTGGAATGCAATTGAAAATGTGATCAAATTTTATTGCATGTCACATTACGTTTATAGGCGGTCTGTCTCTGAATCTAAAGATTTTTGTAAGAATTTTAATTTGTAGAATTATATAAATCCACCTTGGCCGCATTTTAAAATAGTACAGAACTCAATATGATCGCTAGAGTAAATAATCCGGTAAAAGTAACTCTTTTTGATCCCCAAAATAGAAAAATATTTTGAAAAATGTCAACATTTTGTGGAGTTTTCTTAGTAATAAATTCTTATATATAGTATTAATAATATATAATTAGTATAAATATCCAGATAAACCTTTTAAGAAAATCCTTTTATAAATAGCTCAGTTCTTTACACAACAAATCTCAAAATGGATTTATCAGAATTAGTTGGGCGTCATTTTTGGACCGCCTTCTCAGGAGCTGATATGAATTTCGAGCAGAAAACAATTCGAGCCGCCCTCGTTGCCGCCTACGCAACATTTGGAATCAATGCGTTTCTTTCGTTACACGTGAAAGCAATTAAATTGAATTCCGTTTGGAAAGGATATTAAGTGCAGATCCTGGTTACCCTAATTGTTACACATTCCCCCGTTGGCAACAATGACTAATTGTACACGATTTTTGCCGCCATTGGCTCATAAAAGATCTTCTTGACAGTTGCCCAAAAAAGAAATCTGTGTCAGGATCAGCTTTGTGTGTGTGTGTGCAGGATATGATTGTACAATGTGCAGCCAAACGAGCCGAAAGGAAAGAAGAAACCGTGGGAAACGTGCCCAGGAACCAGAGATCGGTGCCTGAAGGGCGCACTCAAGCAACAAGAACGAACAAAGGCCCGAAAATAAACGGTGAAAAACCGATCAGAATCAAAGACCTGTGCAGCAGAGATCGCCCACAAATCGATGGCGATGGCAGTCGGGATTATGGCCGGCCGGAATGCGAGTTTCGTGTTCTAATTTAGCGCCCCACACACGAAAAACGCATCGAAGCAGAACGCCAGGCAACTGTGCACTTAGGGGTTGATCTTCTAGATCGCCGATCGTCGATCGTTGAGAGAGCCACAAGTGTTTTACGCCGAGCAGGTTCCTCACCACAGACGAGCCCGGTGAAAGGTTTCGAATTTCAAGCAACGAGTGCATTGGGCAACTGAGACACGATACGAAAGCGAAGCGATCGATCGAACTGATCACTGATCGCTCTGATCGCAGCAACGATCCTCTGGGCCAGGATAAACAGAGTGTGCGTCCCCAGTTGCTGCTTTGGCTTCTTGCAACGTGTGGAATGTGAAATTTTATCAATTAAATATCAACACACACACACACACACACACACACACACAGAGTGTGTATATGATCAAGTCAGCATTGTAGCTGCAGTTAAAGTCGTTGCCGCCCTAGGTTAAGGCGCATTTACAGCTCAAAATCAGTGCTGCCTGTTTAGGAACTAAAAAAGCTAGTTTTAGAGAGAAAAACAAAACAGGCGTGAAAGTTGTAAAATACTGAATTATATAGATACATAAATTTGAACGATTTGTCACATCTTTAAACTGATTGGAAAAAAAATATGTTACTCAATTTAAAACCAATAAATAAATTTTATGGAATTAAAAAAAATATACAAAAAATATATGTATATATATATTCCAATTTAAAGTCTGCAAACACATTAAAGCCTGTGCAATTTTTCAGAGCAAAAAGTTACAGAAAATGGAAAAACAAAAATAAAAATGGCTAACAAGTAAAGAACTTCACAGTTCTTTATAATGTATAGTACTTGTATTTTTGGTAGATAGATATGGCAAATTTACTGAAATTTATTAAAGAAATTAAAGATAAAAAAAAAATTATGCTAGAAATGCTGTTTGAAAAAATTTCCCGCCAAGCGCACTTTAAAAAAAGGCCAAAATTTGATGTTGAGCAAGCGGAACTGGTAATAGCTAGAAACACACACGCACACTCGCACACACACACACACACGCATGCGATAGATGCACGCACAGTCCGCAGGCAGATTGGAAAATGTGCGCCACATCCGCTCAGCAGAAGGCTCAGAAGGCGGCAAAGAACGCGGTCTTGAGCGCGATCTTGATCTTTGTCTCGGTCTATGCCATTGGCTGAATTTCTTGGAAAACGTTTAAAAGCAGAACAGCCCGGACTGAAGATGACGAGCCCGAGCCGAAGATTGAGTGTTATGAAGCGTGGAAATGGGCCCAGGCTGGAGCGAGACGGACAGATCGAGCGGGAAGCGCACTTGAAAATGAAAATGCTGTGTAATTAATTGCAGCATCAGCATCAGCATCAGTCGTGGCAGGTTGCCGCAAGCGTGTGGAATGCCTGGGAATTTGTTTGAAAGGAAGTTATCCTGGGGCCGACTTGAAGTGACAAAGGAAATGCCATGAAACGCTCATAAAATTCGACTTTTTATGAGTCAACTATTCGAAGGGTGTCCAGTTTATAGAGAAAAAAAAACAACGAAAAACGCAACAGTTGTAAATATTCCCTTTAGATATTCACACATTCCGTAGATAAAAGATCTAAGCAGCTTTTATTGAGATACAAGTTGATTTTGGAAACAATTAACAGCCAAAAAGTAAATAAATTTAATGAATCTATAAATCCTATAATTTGAACAGCAGCCAGAACTTAAGGTTACATCAAACTAATTTAAATTAGTAATCAGATATCGTTGGGAATTGTGTAATATTACAGTATTTATTATACAATTTTAATCTCATATGTTTTGTTTTTATTTCTTAGTACTTACTTTTTCTCAATATTCTATGTACCAAAATTATCTAATGATCTTTAATATTTTAACTTTTAAATTTTGAGCTTCAATCTCACATATTTGTTTTTATAAATTTCAAACCTATTTACTTTCATTTCAAATTACAGAATTTTTAAAAATTTAATTTTTTTAAAACTCGCTTATTAAAAATATGTTTTTTTTTTTGATTAGACTTTTTTGCTAGTTGCTGACTGATCTTTTAAGCCTTATGTCAGTAAGCTCTTAATTAAATAAAGAGTCTTAAGTTGGAGGCAAACGTTTCTCAAAAAGAAATTAATTTTTTTTATTGGGCATGATTTAAAGATAATGCTGATCTTGCACCATTTTATAGACTTCTTGGTATTATATAATAAATATTTATGTAATTAGAAAGAGAAATAGCTAAAAAAAATTAAATAAAAATTGTTCTAGACTGTTGAATTTAATTTTTAACAGTGACAACTGATCCTTTAAAGCTAACTCCAATCGACTTTAATCTTAATCAGCAGTCTGAACTTCCAGCTCAAAGTTTTCTCACACAGATTTGTGAGTGCTCTCTCTCACTCTTTGCTTACCGCTATCTCTTTCTAACACCCGAACATTGGGTTCCATATTAATGAGGAAGCATTGGCTGAGACACCATATGCACTCAAACGGATCAGTTACATGCTGAGCCGGGTGGCTCTTGGCTCTTACGAGACGCATTCCGTTCGTTAGCCCACCCACACACACACACACACACACACACACACACACTGAGAGAGTCTGCACTTTTTGGTTATTAACTTTCAAGCAAGTCGGTTATAACAGTTATAAATTGATTGAGGCATATTGCCAACATATCGCGCTGCTGATTATATAACTTCCTCAAGCACAGCAAACACAAACAAACACTTCAGACCCAGACTTCGACTCGAGACCCAGTCCCAGACGCTAACTAAAGAGTGTTACAAACACGCTACCGTCTAATGACGAGCCGGCAGCCGACGCAGCCAGGCCAGGGGCTTAAGATACCCGAAACCGAAATAGAGATTGAGTTAGAGATGGAGATGGAGATGGAAATGGAAATGGAGAGACCGAAACCAAGCGACATCAACACCAACTACAACAACAACAACAACAGCGACACCCACTGCCTTACATTCATAATCTATTAAAAAAAACCAAAGAGAGAAAAACAAAAACAATGCCGACAAGCCACACAGCATCCGGAATTGTAATGCCAAAAACGTGGCGAATAAAAAACAAGTAAGCCTGCACTTGCACAGACTGATTGACTGGACGATACCCCGCATTCATCAATTTAATTTGTATTTTGTTTGGTAGCTCTATTCCTATTTCCCATATACCAAAACCTAACAAGACAAGAATTTGATATTTATCGATTTTTAACAACGAAATAAAGCTTACATTATTTTACGCTTGCGAACTCGATATTTTCGATTTCGATAAAGTAATGAGAATTATTGTAATAAAGCATTACGGAAGTTATCTAACTCATGACATACCATAATGTTATTTATAAACTTTTAAATTTTCTAGATCTGTCTATTCCAGATTCCCTAATATGCTTCAAGTGCTAAAAATCGATATATATCGAATTAAAGAAGCTATCGAAAAAAGATAAACACAAACTTACATTCCAAATGCTGACATCCAAATCGTATATTGATGCTGATAAAAAATGTATATAGATTGATTTAAAAAAAAGATAATTTTAAACAAAATGTAAACTTTAAATGTAAAATTTTTGAAGAGTAAAATAAAAGAAATTCATAGATATATTTATAATAAAAGATAATAATAAAATAAACATATTTAACAAAACAATTCGTGCCCAAACAACATTTTAGCCCATTTGCCACTGAGCAGAGGGTATGCAGAAAGCAAGAAAGAGGAGCAGAAGAATTCAGGTTTACAATGCGGTAATGCACACAGTGAACGCAGCTTTGGTAAGTGGCTGCCAACCTGTTCGCAGACGCTTCAAGCTGGACCCGAGTCCAGCAGTGGGTCGCGCATGCGCCATAAATGGGTGGGCAGCACAAGAAGCTGCAAAGACAGGCGGAGGAGTACCGGGAGTACCAGGAGTGGGGGAGGGATGGCGGCTACTGTGCCAGTGTTCCACATTTCGCATACGGAAATCTGGCGAGTCTCAAGCGTTGAGATGACAACAGGTGGGGGTCCGGTTCAGTTTCTCACCAATCGACTGAGCTGCTCTTCTGTCCCGCTCTCGCACACGCATTCGCACTCCGTCTCGCTCTGGGTCTGTTTCCTGCTTTGGCCTCGCATCTTTGCGGTTCTCGCACAACTTTCACCTTTCACGTAATCTTTGGCCACAGCAACCAGCTAACAGCTCCAGGCTGCGCCCAGGCCAAGATCTGGCAAGACTTGGCCTGAGATTCGTTTATTGTTTTGCCTGGTTAGGATGCAAGCTTCGCTCGTCTCTGTTTATGGTCCAGCATCTAGCGGTACTTTGGCCGCTTGCCTCGACCAACGGCTGTGATTGAAGTCGGCTCCAAATGATTGGCGCAAATTGCATACCCACATATCCCACTTGGACTCTTGAACAGACTTGAGCTCGGATTGCCCACAAATTTGTACGCATCCAAATCATGCTCAATTGGCGACGATAGCTGTCTATAAACTCTGTGATTTCGATTTAATTAGCAGCCGGTGTTCAACCTGCTAAAGTCCTCTTAGTCCAAAAAGTACTTTGCATTATTTCTATTAAAATTATAAAAATTCAAAATTTCTTCAATATTAAGTTCAATAATTATTCAAATAAACAAGTATATTTAAAAATGTATATTATGTTTGTCTGTCTTTCCGATTTTAAAGCTAGACCCCACTCGGCATAACCCGTGTTATCTGATACAAATTGACAAAAATGTTGGCTAAGACTTAATTTTTCAAACTCCCTTAACATTGTTAAAACTAAACTGATTTTTATATTTGATAATAACATGTTGGTCATTTTATCCAAAATAATTCTGCACATAAAATCAATGCACTTTGAAAAATAATTTTTTTATTTATTTTTTTTTAATTTATTTTTTGTTGTTTTTTCCTTTACACATTATCAAAAAAAATGTTCTTTTAAAAATTGTAAATTACGAATTTATATTTTTAATCGATTGTATTTGTCTCAATTGGCATAAAAAAATTTTCAACATTTTAAATTACGAAATTAGCATAAAAAATAGTATTAAAACCGATTTTGAGGGAATTACATTTTTGGTCAAAAATCATGTAAAAATTGACAAAAGTCTTGAAAAGTGAAGCTCTCGGATAGATAGCTCCCATATTTCAAAAGTAAACCGATTTTTACGTTTGATATCATTTTTGTCGTGTTTCGTCCTAGAGTTTAATTCTATATTCTATGTATTTATTATTTATGTATGTGTGCTTTAAGATCTTTTCCAAAACTAGAAAATTTACGAGATTTTCTCTTAAAGCAACTCGCCCAACCCGAGTTCAATGCATATTGAATGTTTTCAATAAGTCTTAAACGGTATTTGACAGTTGGTCGTGGCTTAGCGAACTCATAAATATCATATACTGAGTACGCCCATCCTCCGGCACGGCTTCCTTTGACGGAAATGTACCCAGCATCGTATCGGAAAATAGCCCATTCCATTGATATCGAAAACTTTGCGCATATCCTTGCTGGAGGAAAATGCTTTCCTTGAGAGATGCGGAAATAGTGGATAGTGGCAGGGAAATGCGGATGGCGGCGCGGGGGGGAGTAGAAAATTAACTTTGCATGGAATTTAATTTACGTCCACGACGATGATTTCCTGGCAAAGCAGCCGGAGCTGAAGCTGCTTCCGTCATTTCCTTGTTGCAAAAGGTTTTTGTGTGCCCCCAAATGCCTCGAAGCCGTTGAATGAATGCCGCCAGCAAAGAGACCACCTTCCTGCAGGATGTAAAGACGTCACAGGGACACAGTTCCAGTTCCAGTCACAGTCACAGTCATAGTCATAGTCATAGTCAAAGTCCTGCCTCCTGTTGTGCTCGTTGTGTACATTTCAACGTCGGAGCCTCACTCAGTTGTTTACCCAGTTTTAATCAGCCCACGCGGCGTCCGAGTGAATGTTTGTGCTTGGCAAATGCCAGGCAGGCAGCTGGAGCAGCAGTCACTGGAGTCCTGCCAACATGCCAGCCTGCCGCTTCCTTGCAAATGCTGCAGCTTCCGTTTCCGGGATATAATGTTCATATTTTCGAGGACATTTACAGGAAATAAAGTACGTCGCCCTCGCCTCGTCGACAGCGTTTTGTGTGCACCTCCTCTATGGGGGATAACATGGCTCAGGACTAAGCCCAAACCACCCACCGCCCACCGGCACTTCCTCTCGCTTCGCAACTTTTGCGCCGTGCGCACATTCATGTAAGCCCAGTTCGAGGCCCGACTGTCAGTCACCAGCAGCTACCTCACGCCCCCTCGCCACGCCCCCTCGCTTTTCCGTGCTTCCGCAGTGGCAGCAGCAGCAGCAGCAGCAGCAGCAGGATGCCCGACTGCAGAGTATTTTGAATTTTGTCGCACTTCCTGTTACGGGGGGTGGGGGGGCGGTGCGTCGCCTCGGTAACTGCCACAGAGTTGTACTTTCTAGTTCAACACACTGAACTAGTTCCGGTGGTTAAGTTTGTACCACACTTTGAACTGGTACATTCTAGTTATTTGGATTACATTTACTAACTATTTATACATTTCATATTTAAATCAGAAAGTTATTTGTTATTGATTATAATTTGTTTACACTTTTTTTGTTTATTGGTTTTAACGATTTTAGTTATTTCTGTTTCTGAATATTTCATAAATTCTCAATACTATCAAAAGCAAAAATTCATCAAGTGCCATAATAAAACATGCACTGATTTTATTAAAAATTATAATCAATAAACCAATTGTGATTAAAGTAAAAATAAAATGTAAAAATACAAATTTGTGAAAGGAATAAAAGCAGGTGTACCTGTAACTAAATAAAAGGTAGCTTTGCACCACAAAAATAGTTGTTATATAGTCAAATATATATACCCCTTACTGTATTGAAATGCATAAATAAGAAAAATCAAAAATCTAAATTAAATCAATAATAAAGATAATTTAAGGAATTTTGAACTACAAAAATTCTATAACAGAATAAAATATATTAGGTAACCATAGATACAAATCTAAGCCAGTTTCTGTGTAATTAAATAATATACCATTTTAATTATATTATTACTACACAAATATAAACAAATAAAATAAAATATAAATTCGATCCATTATGGAATACCATCGATTCAATCAATTCTAGTTCTCATGTACCTAAATAGAACTCCAATTTGGGTACATTTGTGTAGTTCGAATATTAGTTCCATTGAACCAAATGGACCATTTGGTCTGGCTGTCCTGGCGCAGCGAGAGCTGCGTGCTCTTCCGCTTCTGCTCTGCCATCGGCAACGTAATTTCCGCTGCCGGGCCCGGGTGCGCTTTGTGTCTGTTCGTGGGCGGGCGGGTTCACTGTCTGATACGAAAATAAAGAAAAAGCGATAAGAAAAGCAAAACGAAAAGTGAATAAAAAAGGATTATGCGGTGGGAGAACCCCTCCAAAATTCGAGTGGCAACAGCAACTGTAACTGAGACAAAGACTCCGAGACGGCAGACGGCCGCAAGTGACCTCCAGGCAGAGTTCACAAACATCAAGTGGCGGGCATATCAAATGGCCAATGGCCAATGGCCAATGGCCAATGGCTTAAAGGCAACAAGTGATCCGTTCCCAGTTGTCGCTTGGCAGCTCATCAAATTCTCATGTGACCAAATGCCCAAAAGGCACACAATTCGTTTCGTTTCGTTTCAAACGAAATTTGATATGCGGGTCACATATTAATGACTTCTTTCATTTTACATAACACTCGATTCGATGAACTGGCGACAGCCCAATCCCCCTCCCCCTTCATCTCCAACTCCAACTCCTTCAACTTGTATCCAGAGCTGTTGCACCCAGCACTTGTTGGATTCTAGGGCTTGGCCGTTGCCGCCTCGGAAATTCCCATTGCCGTGATCGTGGCGACCCTTTTGACAAGGCCCCAGTACACAGAAAAAAACAGGCGCGTGATGGAACGCCGGACAATGGAAGTGCCACTGGAGTGGGTGTAAGTGTGTATGTGTACCTGTGTGTGTGCCCCGCCTGGTTAGTGGCAACAGGTAGCAACCGGGTGCATTTGTATGCAGCATGGCGGATGCGCCAACCAAAGCGTTTATTTCTTCATTTGACGCAAATGATGTTCGACACAAGGCTGGAATGCACTAAACCGCTAACTCCCCAATCCGACGCAATCCCCAAGCCCCAAACCCCAAGCCCGAAGTTAAAGTTGAAGCTGAAGCTGAAGTTGATGGCGAAACCGAAACCGAAGCTTAAAGCAGAACCAGACTTTTCTGACCGCAGCACGCAAGGGAAAGGCACCAACAACAAGTGAACAAGTACACTGCAAGAAATAAATTATAAAAACGATTTTTTGGCTTTCAAAAAATATATATAGATTTTATTATGTTAGCATTATTTATTTATTTTAAACAACAACAAGTGGACAAGTACACTGCAAGAAATAAATCATTGAAACGATTTTTTTTTTTCAAAAAATATATAGAGATTTAATTATGCTATCATTATTTGTTTAGTTTTAATAACAACAAAAAATGAACAAATACACGGCAAAATTTAAATTATTAAAAAAATTAATTTTTTTCAAAATGTAAAATATTGATTTTATTCTGTTATCATTATTTATTTATTTTAAAGATTTTAGAGCCAATAATGAATCTAAATCCATATACACACTCTTATAAGACAAGAAAAAGAGTTTTCTTTAATTCCTAATACTCTAGTATCTAGTATTAAATTTCTACTTTTTGATTCCATGTTTTTTTGTTAATTTTTTATTTTAAAGGCCTAAAGATTTTATTATTTTATCATTATTTATTTTAAAGATTTTTGGGCCAATCATGTATATAATGTCTATATACACATTTTTAAAGGATAACAGACAAAATTTCTTGTAATTACTAATACTAGATTAAAAACTGCTTAAGCTACTTTTTGATTCTATTTATTTAATTTACTTTCCCAAGAAATCTTAAAGTTAATTAACCAAAAAATAATATAAATTTATAAGTACCTAAAAAAAAATCGAATTGCAGCTTTCAATTTAAAAAATTATTCAAATTAAAAAATTATCAAATTTGTTATTCTCAAAATTTTTGTTCAGTGCATGATTCTTGTTATTTGAAACCCGGATTTAAACAGAACATGAAAAAAGAAAGAAGAACGAGCCACAAATTACTTTTACCGATCACAAAAATATAAGAACAAGAAGAAGAAAATGAAGTAGGAGGAAGGAGGAGGGGGAGGAGCTGAATAAGAACAGCAGCAACGACAGCAATGACAACGACAACGACGATGGTGACAAGTCCAACTGAAGTGGACACCACCTGAATACAAATGCATAAATTAAGCGGCAAACAAACAGAATTTCCTATGTACGAATGCACTTGTCCAAAGGTTGGCTACACCACTCGATATCAAAATGTGCCACGCCCACACAACCAGCCGCAGGCCAAACAAATTGTGCATGCAAAACAAGGCAACGAAAAAAATGCCCATTTTTTTGTTTTTTTTTTTCAATTTTTTTTTTAAATGCCGCCGAGCCGGATGAACTTATTGTTTATGACCATTTTGTTGATGTTACGCGGAATTCCGAAAGAAGCGGAGGTCCAGGCGTTGACAGCTTGGAAAGTAACCTGTTCTAAGGCTCTAAATAATGCTTGTTAATCCGAAGGCAGTTTGATTAACGGTTCGACCCCATGCGAGGCTCGAACCTTGATATGTCACACTTTCCTATATTTTACATGAAACATTTAAATTTAAAATTCATAACAAAAATTACTTTTGTTTTGTTTAGTTAAAACTAAGGAAAATGACAGAAATCAAAAAGTATTTAAATCTTTTATATATAAATAAAATGAATATATTTGCAAATAAATAACTTTATTTTGCAACAATGTCAATTTTGTTTTTTAAAAATTATAGTTCAACTTTAGAAAATAAAATCCTTTTTGTAGCTTTGCTTTAAAATAATTAAGTTCAAAATAATTCCGTGTTCAAACTTGTCAAAATAGTTTTCCTTAAATTTCTTGTTGCAGCCTTGTATTAAATACGACATTTATAAAAAGAGATTAACAATTACCATTTAAAAAAAACTTCCAATAATTCCTGTTATATAAAAGTGATAACTTTTTAATGTTTATATATATTACAAATAACTATAACAAACAATAATTAATTGAACAGATTGCAGTAAAGTCGAAGCTTGTCAGTGAAAAAACGCTTTACCAGCTATTGTAGAGTGCTCCAATGGGTTGGCACGGTCAAAGAGTAAGATATTCAACTACACTATGCTACATTTAAAATACATGAATATAAAAGCAATGTGCACTTAAATTGATAAGCCAGAAATTGCATTATTGCTCAACTTACATACGGGGATGGAAGCTTATAAAAATCTTACTACTTAAAGGTAAAACTTATGTACACCAGTCCAAGGCGTAGGTTGTCTGGATCAGAGCAGCAGCAGGCGATCCATCAGCGGGATCGCTTGCATTTTGGCCAAATCTCAGAGACCCGTGTGGCTCGTCTGCAGCTGTTCAATGGAAATGGACAGCTGTTCGAGGCGCTGCATCAGCTGCAGCATGTTCTCATGTGCACGGCTCGTATTGAACTCCTTGCCATGCTCTAGCGAATCCTCCTCGGCGGCGGCCAGCTCGAAATGCAATTTAGCTAAGCTTTCCTGCTGTTCACGTATCTTGGTCATCTGGTCCATGGTGCAGCCAGAGCCTGTGACAACAGATAGTCGAATTGTTAAACCCCATTTATAAAAATAATATATATGGAATATACGCACCAAATGCCTTCAGCTTGCCGGAATGAAAGTCATCCAGGAGTCCAAGGAGCGCACGTTCCATATGCTTCACATCGGGCACTTCGGAAACAAAGGAATGATGTTTAATCGGACGCTCGTCGAATTTGTCCCTGTGAACGCTCGCGTTTGGCATTGGCATCTGCGAACGCGGTGTGTTTTTGTTGTTGATCGTGTTGCTTTTGTTATTGTTGTTGTTTGATTTTGTGCAATCGTTGTTGTTGTTGTTGTTGTTGATGGGAGTGTTGGGATCTGGCGATAGCCACTCACTGCTCACCAGCGTGATGCTGTTCAAGCTGTGCTCGCTACCGTGCAAAGGCTCCAGCTGCTTGCCATCTATATTGGCCATGGTAAGAACCAAATCATAAAAATCATGTAAATAAAACAATAAACAAAATCACATAAAACTCATAAGCAAATTAATGGAATCATAAATAACAAAAGCTACAATTGAAATTTAAAGAATTGTAATAAAAAATTAATGGTTTAGGGTATAACTACTCAAAGATAAAAGTTTTATAACATGCTATTGATTTGAATATTCACTAGGCTATACATTCAATATCTGTATGGAATATTCTTCTATACTATCAAAACTCCACAAGCAATGCTTTACTAATATACTAAATTACAAAATAAATCTTATAAGCTTTAAAAAAATATTCTAAATATTCAAATATTTTTTTAAAAATTTTTAAAAACGGTTTTAAATACTTTGAGCTAAAGACAGTATATTATTTTTTGTTTTTTTAGTTTAGCTTAGAAGCTTTTTTAGTTAGGCTTGCAGGAAAACCTTTAAAAATATAGCACTTTTAGATAACATTTAAAAATGTTCTATAAATTTAGTATTCTTGTATACTTTCAGGGGTTTAATAGTTCAATCTTAAGCTTAGGCTTTTAATGAAAAACTTTACCGGGTTTTGTGTAAGTATTACTAACCCTATGTAAATCTATTAACGTACTAATATGTGTTACAAATTATCTACACTCATATTAGGCCAAAACATAGACTTATCCATTAACTGCATATGTCACACATGAATAATCTATTAGCTTTAGGCCACAAATAAATTTTCCCTTTCCCACGCTCTTAACACAAATATTGACTACAAAAGAGAATTGCAACTCAAATAATGAAATACAAATTGAATAATAAACTGAAACTGGCGCCACAGAACACAATAAGCCAAATAAAAGCGGCTAAGGGCCGCTTTTAGCCAATGTAGAGCCGCTTGTAATTTAAATTATTTAAATTATAACAGCTCTAGGGAAAGTGTACGTGTGTGTGTGTGTGTGTGTGTGGGAGAGTGTACTGTGCACAACATATGGCCTAATGTGCGTCACAGCCAATTGAGCCATCAAGGCCGAATACAACAAATAACGGTGAACAGCTCCTCCTTAAAACGTTAGCGTCCACAGCGACTGCAAGTGTACGGAAATTCCAAAGTAAGCATTTGCCCAGTTTTCCCCCCATTACCTTTCAGCAATTTGCGTGGACGCGTTTTGAACTCGAAACGCTCATCGACAGCAGTTCCGCTGCCAGGGGCGTGTGGGCGTGGCCGGCGCTCGTTGACGTATTGCAGTGTGGGCTTTGCGGATGGCTGTTGCTGTTGCTGGCCCTGGCCCTGGCCCTTCTCGGAGATGGTGCGCTCAATGGAACAGGAGGCCGAGTTGCGGCTGCGAGTTGTTTCACCGCTGGAAATGCCTTTGATCTGTGTAATAATGTGCAACAAATGCCATTAAGCAGGAGGTTGCGGGGGTGGGGGGTTGATAGTCATTGGGCGTATACCGTACATTGATCTTGGGCACGGCGACAGGCGTGGCAGGTGTTTGAGCTGATTTTGCTTCCTCCTCGGTTTCTACATCGTTCGGCACCAGTTTCTGACGCTCCACAACTTCATCGTTGGGCTCCATTTCGAATTTTATTTGTATTTCTTACGCGTTTTTCTGGCAACAAAAAATAGCTTTGTGTACGTCGAACATTCACAGTTTACGTGCACACCAATCAGCTGATTACAAATTAGGGCGACCACATGGCATACATGTCTTAACCAACACTGGGCCAAGACTCAACAATACCTATTACTTTGGCGCTAAATTCAAACAAGTTGAGTTAATTTTCAGCTAATTTTATTCAGCAGTAGCACTAAGTGTTCATTAAGTCATAATAACGAGAGCAAACTTTTATGCCTTCTTCTTGGCGAAACCCAATGTGTAGACCATATGCACAATGCTCACTAAGCCCACACCACAGAGAGCTGCAGTAATGCCAAATAGCGCCTTGTCGGCTGGTCCACCCTTAAGGAATACGGGCAGATCATTGACAGCCTGAAAAGAAATCAAGTCAGTAGAGCTCGAAAAATAATTAGCTTTAAAACACACCTGAAAAGTCTTCATTTTGCCAGCCAAACCCTCGGGTAACGCCATAATTTCAAATGAGTATTATGTAATTGCTGCAAATGCGATAATTACAACAATTAAAGTTGTAACAAATAAGGCTGAGTAAGCTTTTGCTTTAACAACTCGAATTTAGAGTCGTGCTGTTTATAGTTGCTGTATTTTTAAGATGGAAGTTAACGAACTTACCTGAAGACGCAACTTTTCAAATTGCAAATAAATGACTGCAACAATTTCAGATTGTCGCGAATGTAACTGTTAAAAATAGAATTATAATAGACCAGATGTTATGTGTGGCAAAGGGGAAACAGCAACCAGTGTTGCCATGTTGAACTGTTTTTCAATTCAAAATGACCATTTTATTGCGCCCAGCATTCGAACCGATGCAATTCAAATTAGGCGGCATGTGAACGACCGAGGGACGTTGTGAACGTCCGATTTTCGATTTATACGTGTTCCGTTCGCGCTATTTTGGCTTTTTGTGAATTTTTCAGCAGGCGCTCAGCAAAAGCTGCCAGCGAAAAGTGTTTTCTGTTTTAAAACTTTGCGAACGCGACCTGTGCGCGTGCTGTGTGCCCGAGCGCGATAACAAGTGCGCGCCGCAAAAGCTAAGCACAGCGGTTGTCTCGCTTGCACACACAGCCGCAAGCGTTGTATGCTGCTAAAAAAGCACTCCAAAGTGTATTTCGTTGTTGTTGCTGTTGTTTTTGGTTTTGGGGGGTGTTAGCTGGCAACTGTTCAACGATTTTGGGAGCCTGGTGGGGATTACAATAATTCTACACCGAATGAGTTGTGAAATTTCCGTCGTCGTCGTGTGCGCAAACTAAATTTGTAGACACAACGAAGTCGCAGCAGAATTCAACGACCGTTGGCAGCGGCCGGCAAAAATTTAAATACAATTCAGCGAAATTTCAGGTGCGAAATTTTTAATTTTTTTTTGCTAGCTTTTACAAAATTCAAAATGAGACGGAAATTGTTGTTTTTCTTCTTGTGCAACAAAGCAATTTAATATATGAACGAAAAGGCAAAAGCTGTTTAAGCTCTCGCCAAAATAAACGCTTACGCTGGCTCGAATGGCGGATCGCCATTGCCCCCGTCAGCTGCGGGGCCCATAAGCTGTTTAAAAATCACACACACACACACAAATATATATACACATATTAGATATCGCCCTGCTAAAGCCTTTGTCGATTTTTAGCTCCCAGTACAAGAACTTTCAAAATCTGTAGCTTCCAAACAAATTAACTTGCCAAAGTTGCAAAGCGACGCTGACGTTGACGCCGGCGCCGACGCTGGCAGCGCAACTTTGGTTTTTCTGAAACTTGAAAAAAGTTAAATCTGCCAAGTTCACCTCCGAGTGTGCTTTTATTGCCCAGTGCGGCAAGCAAACAAACAAACAATTCTTCTTGAGCACACACACACAATGAATGCTCCCCCACTTTTCCCCCTGCGCGGAAGCATTTTGAAAAAGTTCAATATTTTAAGTTCTGAACTTAAACTTGTTTTGTAACCAGCTCCAGTAACATGCGCACACACACACACAGATTTAAGCATTGCAATTGGTTTGTATTCAAGTAAAAGTTTTCTATGGCTATTGTTTTCAGAGAACTTTATCGAAAAGCGTTCCATATAGCTTTTAAAAAATATTTATTATAAAAAACACTTTAAGCTAAAATTTATATTTGATATTCTATTCATATAAACAGATATTTTAAGCAATAACTAAATAAAACATATGTTTTCTTTGATCTACAAATAAAAATTTACTTCAAACAAAATATATTTCAAAAATGGCATTTATTCCTAGATCTATAAGTACAAATTTAATATAAAATATTACTGTATATTAATTATTTTCTAGAAACTTATTTTTTTATTTGTTTATACACTAAAAATTATGTTTATTAAAAAATAAATTCTCATCTACATATTTCTTAAAACTTAATTTATGCAGTATTAATTGGGTACTCTTTTTTTTTAGAGTTTTTAAAGTATATAAAATATTAAACAAAATAACTGCATTTACTGGAAAGCACATGTCACACACGCTTCCCTAGTTGTCAAAAAGCCCTATTAACGCTTTTCTGTGCTTGGCGGATTGAAAGTTTTTATCGGAAAGCCAAAACTGAGGCCCTATGTATAAAACAAAAACCTGGCCTCAAAACACGAGCTTATTTACGAAGGCAGCGATGAGTAAAAAAAGTTCTAACGAACGAGCTTAAAAAGCCACTCTACAAAGAACGCGCCAAAAAGTTGCGCATATAAAATTAATACAATTTCCAAACATACTTATATTGTATATATATAATAATTAAATGTTTACAAATTATTTTTGTGTACACGCCGAAGCGTGAAAACCGTTTAAGCTTTGCCATACGCATTTAAAGAACGGCACTTTGTGTATTTAGCTTTTAAAACTTTGGCAAAGTCTAAATTTCGATGCGCTTAAAGCTTAAGACACGCTGACGTAGAAAAAACTATTAATTGTATGCTTGAAGGTCGCTTCAGTAGGAACCAAATAATTATTGCTATTATTTGCACGTTTCAACAATTAAAAGCAATTCAATTATCTTATAATTTTCGAAAGTAAACCTTCGTTAGCAAATCAATTTTAATTGCCAATTGCTTCCAAACACAAGCAAATAAAAATGCGCGCTGCTGCGTTTCTTGAGCACTCGCCGGCGGTTTGACTGCGATAGCAACAGCATCGGGCACGAGGTTGTCTACTCCTTTTCCTTTTCGCAAAACAAAATGGATTGCTCTTTAACTAAAACAGTTAACAGGCGGCCAGCAATGGCGGCAAACATTGACAGCGAGATAACGAGTGCGCAGCAAACATGCCATATGGTTGTCTTGCTCGCACTGCCGAACGCTTATCGCCGCCGGTTTGGCATTCACAGTTGCTCGACAAATTCAACCGATGTGAATCAACTGCACATTAACGCTGCCCCGACGCTTCTGAGCGCCTATTGAAAAATTCACAAAACCGCTACGAATATAACGCATTCACACTATTCACTCACTCGCTCGCTCGTGTACTCGCGCGCACTCGTACTCGCACTCGCTTATAGAGCCACTCTGTCGAGTACGTACGGGCTGAGTGGGTGCCCAAACTCCCGGACCAGAGACGATTTTTATGTGAACCAAATAATTCGGCTAGATTTCGATGTTGTTTTTGATGTGTCGAAACTGCAATATAAGTCTTGAATATCAGCCAAAAATTTCTTAAATTAAAGAATATGTGTAGATACCATAAAATTTTGAGTACACTCATTGTGATTAGACATTGTCAAGCACAGTGGCATAAATTACTACAATTGTGATCAAGCGTTTATTAAGTTTTGAACAAATCGAACAAATTTGATAAACCATTTTTATTTATGTATATTTAAGCTAACTCATACTTGGGTACACAATGAAATCATATTTTGAGTGCTACCCATTCTGAATAGATGAACAATTGACCCGAATTCAAAATTCGTTCAAATGCACTCAGCCGCAGACATGAGTTTTTATTTGATATTTTGTGTTGCCACAACATTCACAAGGGGCTGGCAATATGTTCGGGTACGCTGTTTAGATTGAATGTTGTAAAAAATGTTTGAACTGTTTTAAGTTTAAGTTTTAACGGTAACAGTGACGCAGCAATGAGAAGCAGGTAGCTGAGCTAAAAACAAAACGGCCACTGCGAATGTGAGTGCGATGCGATGTGTGCGATTGTGTGTGTGTGTGCGGTTACCTTGGCAATGAAATAAGCTCACTCATACAACAGCAGCAGCTCATGCATGCCTACACACACACTCACATATGCTTGCACACAAATGTCCAATCAGAGAGTTTGTGTGGAAGTTGATTACCTCTTTGAACATTTGCTGCTGAGGTGAATTAGATGATGTGTATGGTGAGAGTGGTGGAGAGACAGAGAGGGCAGAAGTACTGGCATCTCGTGTGCGTTCCTTTTCAGGCTTACCTCAAATGCTAATTAGTTGCCTTTTGGACGAGCGCAAGAACTCACTCAAATGTTTGCTCTGACAACAAGCCTAATCTCCCCCCGCTCGATTCGCCTTCTTTCGTTGCTGGGTGTTCTGATCACGAGCTGCGGCTTTTTGTTGTTGCTGTCAAATGCGATTCAAAGTCAATGCTGTGTGTGCGAGAGCGAGGCAAACGCTGACCCAAACCCAATATATACATATACCCCTTGCCCTTTTCCCCCCACACGCTGTATGCTTCAGAACACCTTGTTGCTTGTGTGTGCGTGCGATTTGCTTCAATCGCCCCCAGTCCATATGCCGAGTGTTGCCTGTGTGTTGTGTGTTATGGTGTGTTGTTGTGTGTGCTTTTTTTTATCATCTAAGTGGCTGTGGTTGTGGCGCTGCCAGCTGCTTGCTGCTCCCGTCATCATTTAGAACAGTTGCCGGCGCGCACATGTACAAAAAGTAAATGGGGCGGGCACGGCGCACGGAGCTGTTAGTATCATCATCATCATCGGCAGCGCAAAGCGGGCAGCGTACGCCCTACAAATTTGCTGTTCGCCTATTCGAAAATTTCACTAAAAATTGTTTACTCTCTCGTTTGCCACGAAATGAAAGTGTCCTTTGGCCCCCAAACGTGCACGTCAAGCATGTTGTTCAGTCCTCTGGCCCCTATTGGGTATGGCAAACCTCTGACAACGACGCTGTTCTGTTTCAAAGTGTGGGCGTGCACGAGGGGGCGGGGGGGATATTCACCTGTCTGGCAAATGGGATGCCGCTATCATATTGGGGAAGAATTCGGCAATGCAATTCTGTTTATGTGACGCAAATCGACAGAGGCGCGCAAGCGAAGGATTTTAAATAAAGTACATTAAATCGGAACCCACAAAAATTCCTAACAACCTAGGTTAACTTTCGTGTCTTTTTGATTATACAATTTTTACTAATTACCCACTCAATTATAAAATTGCTAAAATATTATTCTAATTTATTTTTGCACTAATTTAAAATTTTGTTACAAGATAAATTTTTAGCAATTTTATAATTGAGTGGGTTTTTGGGGTGAATTAAAATGAAGAGTAAATATTTGACACAAAGTTTTTATAAAACCGAAAAGATAAAAACACATTTGGTAAAAATTTGCAACCCACTATCCGAAGTATATTTAGAATATTCTTTCTTATTTCTAATTAATCGAGAGCTTTACTTGATTAAAGGTTTGTCATGTTTATGCTCAGTAATTCGTATTTAAGAATTGCAATTTCTTAATTCAAACTACATTTTAGAATTATTAAGCAATATGAATTTTCATAATATGAATTTTAAAGCAATGTTTACCACTAAATAAACAAAAAAGAAACAAATCGAAAAAAATACTAAATACTGATTACCAAGGATAACTGTCACTATTTCCCCCATCAATACAAAATTTCGAAAGACGTAATAATTTGCTTAGTGGTGAAGCACACAGCACTTGGGGGAGCGGCGCACAGCTGGGAGGGGCAACGCGTAGGGCGCACTCGCACTCGCATTCGCACTCGCAATCGCGCTCGCATTCGTAATCGCATTTGTTGTGGCTGCTTATGATAGCGGCCCCCCCGTCCATGTTTGCTTGTGCGCGTTGCTGAGCGCCTGTTGCGATAGTCAAGACTTCCCCATGTCGGCGTGTGTGCGCGCGCTGTGGTGCTCGTTGATTAAAATGGGGCTACCGGCTCCAAAGTGTCAACTGTGGGGCTGCCGGCCTGCAAACAGCCTTGAGAAGGTCTTTTTTTGTGGCGCCGGTGTCGCCTCCCCCTTTTTTTGCTGTACGTTCCCCAATTGCATGACTGTGGCCTGTGCTCGTTCCCCACACGCTTCCGTCTACAGTTTCTGTTAGCCCGCGCTGTTAGTAGCCATCTTTTTCGATTTTTTGCTCAATCACAGCCAGCCGCGGTTTTGCCAGCAGCAGTAGTGAAGTGGGGTGGGGTAGGGGAGCGGGGTGTGGCGGCAGTTTGGAGTAGGCTATGAATCTGCCACCCTGTTTGTTTGCCATTTGTCTAGCCGAGCGCTGTGCAACTTCTGTTTTCCTGGTGTAATTAAGCAAACGAAATATAATAATAATAAATTATAATTTTAGAAGGCGTGCCACAAAACGCTTCCGTCCCCAAAACCCATTTCTAAGGCCAACACCGACAGCAGGATAAATATTATTATTTTTATTCAATGCCAAACCATATGACATGCAAGTGCGCCGCCGCTGTGCGGTATTATTATGATGCCATTATTTCGTTTGTATGTTTAAAATATAAACGAACAGGCTTCAAGAAACGCCCCGTGCGGCCAAAACCAATAAAACAAAGTATTACATTTCGCCATAAAATTGTAAATTGTAATTCGAAAGTGGGCAAAAGTTGGCGCTCCGTTTGTTATGTTAATGTTACAGCGATCCCCCCCTTTTAAATGTTATGGACTCTCTCCGTCTGTGCGTGTGTGTGTGTGTGTGTGTGTGTGTGAGAGTATGGGTGTGTGTGTGGCAACGGCAAACTAAACTCGCAGCCAGCTTCAGCCACAATTCCAGCTCCAGCTCCAGCTCGAGCTCCCGACTCCAGCTACAACTCTAGGTGCACCTCCACCGCCCAGCATCTACCTGCCACACCTGGTTGCACAGAAAACTGCGTTCGGTCTTTTGCTATTTCTATGAAAACTTGGTAGCTGCTGCGTTCGCTTCTAACGATTTTCTATGTTAACGCCAAATTCGAACGGTAAAGCGCGCGCGCCTCTGCTGCCCGCCGTCGTTCGTGTTAATCTGTAAAAATGTACGTTCCGCGAACTTTGCGTCATGCGATGTTAATTCAATAGGCGCCCAGCATTGGCCAACAGCAGGGCGAGACGTAACGTCAACGGCCGAGACTTGTGTGCGAGCGAGATGGCGCCTGTGCCGAAAGGTCGTGCAACCTTGCTCTGGGCTCGCCTCTGCACATGTGTGTGTGTGTGTGTCTGTATGTGTCACTCTGGTGTGCCTGTGTCTGTTATCTGTTATCCGTATGCTTGCGAGCGACTCAGTGTGACCGTTTATATGCTTGTATGGTATGTTTTTTTGGGGCCAATGTACTCGGAGTTCAGTGCATTGCACTCTGTGCCAGCGCAATAATATGCTTGTGTGTGTGAGGTTTTTTTTGCGGGGTATTCAGCTGATTAATACATAGGCACATTTGTGACTTGCTTATTTGCATTAACAGTGTTACATTTATTATTATTATTATTATTATCAATATTATTATTATTATAATTATAATATTATAATTAAACTAATTATTGCAATTAGTTTTATTCCCGTTCACTCAGTAACTCTTCGCTGATATTTAAGCCAGAAACAAGAAATTTAGAATATATTCATGATACTCGTTTATACCCGAGTCAGATAAAGTGTAAAGATTTATTTCTATGCACATTGAGGGTGTGACAAATTAGTAGAATCCATATGTCTTTCACAGGTGTAACGCTATATGCACACAATTAAAAAAAAAAAAAATTAGTGATGATCACACAAAAAGTTTTTTATGTACGCCCAGTGAGCCACACAAATCTCACTCATATAAAAATTACAAACATCGATATTACAAATAAATAAATTAATATTATTTTAAAGTTTCTATTTAAGTTTTATTCAAAAACATTAGGAAATAAATGTTAAAACATTTAAAGATTTGCAAAAACGAATTCAAACAATATAGAGCTCAAATCATGATTAAAATCGTCAACATCACAAAAATTGGTTCCGAATTGAAAAAGTTGAAGAACTTTGAAATGTAGTCCTGGCTCAGGAATATGAACATAAAACTTATTCAGAATTGATTTAACTTTTTAATTTTACGTAATTGAAAAAAATTATAAAAATATTCTATATGTATAATGCAGTATATATTTAACTGAATATACCCTGCTTGATTTACGAACATCGCAACAATTTCTTTGGCCTTCGCCTCTAGAATTTGCACAAAATTTGCCATAGACCCAGTTCGCCAATGGTTCCGTTCCGCTTTGGTTGTCGTTCGTGCTGGGAGCTGTTGTTGATTCCGCTGTTGCCGGGCGCACTTGCTGCGCATTTGGCGTAATGCAATTAAGTAAGTGCATGCGAGCAAATACTTGCTTGTATGTAGGTACTTGCTAAATATGCCAACTTATGGGCACCGCTCATCGCTTCGGCCTCAGCCCAGCCCAGCCCAGCCCAGCCCAGCCCAGTTCGTTGCCTCTCACCTCTCTCTTTGCCCCATGTGCTTTCGCTCTCAGCTCGCGCCCGCTCCCGAGGTGGTGCAATTACGACGTCGCTTCGCTGCAATTTCTTCTATGTGCGCGTAGCTGCAGCTATTGCCGCCTCTTCCCCTCCAGCTCCCTCCCCACGTTGACTATCTCAAGCTCTAGTTGTGTGTGTGTGTGTGTGTGCTTCTTTGCCTGTGTGTGTTGTTTCGACGATGCAGCTCCTCCGCCAAGTTGTTTGTGTGGAAAATTGTTTGCGGCCACCGCCCCCCGTTGCGCCCCATTTGAAAAGTGCATCTTCGCTGCGTGCGGAGCGACGTTGGCCACATCTGCTGCACAGCCCACGATGCCTAGTTTGACTGCTTGGAAAACTCTTCGGTTTTCTATTGGAGATGGCCAGCGTCGTCTAGGCCGTACAGAGAGCCCAGATCGCAGAGACCGACGACAGCCGCTAAAGCAACTGGTTCGTCTATTGCGCGTTTGCTAGACATAAGAAGAAGACAAGAAAGAAAAAAACAAAAAAGAAAAATCCTGTCTACGCTTTCCCCCAAAACAACAGGGTTGGCCTAGGTGCCGTCCTATTAAGTGGCCCCTACACAGTTGCCAACAAAAGTAATTCGCTCGCTGTCCCAGTCCATTTGCGGACACACTCGCACTCACACCGATGTACGCACGCGTACCGATGAAAAATGGTTGAAAAAAGTTTGAAAAAAAACGTTGTATGATTTTTCTTCGCCAATATTTTGTAACAGAGCCGCAGCACTAAGCAAAAAGCGGCTCCGACATTTGTAACAAAAATGCACACAGCTCGAGAGAGCAACACACACACACACACACAAACAGACGTGTGCATCGGCAAAACTCAATTTGTTTCTTTTTATTTCTTACTAAGGCCCCTCCATCGGTTCCCCTGCTCAATGCACATGGGCCCGCTGTTGTTGTTGTTATTGCTGCACTCGCCTTCTCGCTGCTGAGCCAATGGGGAGGCAGGCCTGTGTTGTGTGCGAGTGAGTTTGTGTTTGTGGTGTGCAGCTTTATACGTTTTTCGTGAGAGAGAGAGAGGGAGCACAGACATACAATGCAACTGTACGTGAGATGCGTCACAGTGACGCAAGCTAATTAAAACTGAGCGCATTAATTGCTGTGTTTTATTTATTGTTTACTTAAATAATGCCTAGCAGTTAACACAAATAAATAGCAAGTAATGCGTACATTTATTTAAATGGCATATGGGTGGACAAACGACGTTTATAATATATTTCAACCAATTACTAATGCACCTGACCCACTGTGCCCGAGCACATGCATTCTGCCTTACTCACACACACAGTGCATTTGAACAGAGCGGGAGAGGGTGCTGCATATTGAGATGATAGTGAGGCTGCAATGCACTTTTTTGGACTTGCACACAGCACACACAACAGCACCTCGCTGCTCGCTCCAACTGCCCCAAACACGCACACACCGAAAGAGACGAAGGCATTGACAACGGCGTGCAGCAAATTGAGCACATGAACGCAGCAGACCCCACCAAGAGAGATGTTCACATTAAATGCACAATTCGCAGTCCGGACTCTGACGGTGTCCGCTGAGCGGGCGCACCTGCCCCGCCCAACTCTCTCACACGCACACATGTAAGCAAATAAAAAAGAAATGGTTTTTTTTCCAACATTTGCTTTAATACCCTGTAGTTTTACAAATTGGTATTGATATTATTATTATTAGCAGATAATATTACAGCCACACTATTATGCGATTTTAACTCGGATTCTCGTTGCTTAGATTCTTTAAATATTGAGAGTCTTATAAAATTATTATATATATTTTTTGAGTATTGCATATTAGTGAGCATATTAATAGGTAGCATTGCTAATAATCGAACATCAAAAAAGAGTTTTTATTTTAATCTACTTATGCTTCAGCTTGAAAAGCTTATATGTCATAAAAAATATGCTATATATTTTTAGATATGTCAAGGAATCAAACTGTACAGGGTATCTGCGAGTCGTGCGCAATCGACTCGTGCACTGATACTTGTTGCTTTTGACGAAAATGCAACGCGGCTACAAGTTCTGCGCTCCTTTTCCCAATGTAACACAACCATGCACCATGCGAGCGACGACTGCCCCAGGGCTGCCATTAGCATTACGACAATGATTATTACGTGGATGAGGATACACACAGCATATGGCGAACGGCGCTTTACAGTTTTACAGCAACCACGTGGGACGGACGCGTCCTCTGAGCGAGCTGTGTCCATTACACGATTCAACAGCCGTCGTCGCATGGTTGCGATTTGGGGGGAAATGCCAACCAGTTGCTCCTTTTTACGGCCGTGCCTGGGAACTGGCAACTGCTCCTGCTCTTTGCTTCGTCATCGCCGGCGTCGCCGTCGCCAGCTGCGTGCACAAAAGTAACAAAATGTACTGAATGTCAACAGGCTCGCAGCACTGAGCAGAGCGTCGATTTTACATTACAATCGCTCGGTCTCTGTACACACTCATTGCGCGTTCGCTTGCGCTGCTAACCCCGGCTCCCAACTCCCCCTCTGTGCGCTCTTTTTGTGTCCGTTGTGTGTGTGTATGTGTGTGCGTGTAAATGTGTGTGTGCGCGTCGCGTTACTTGCGCGCGTGCTCCCCTCTCCACCCAAACAGCACACAGATAAGTAATAACGGCTCCACGCTCCATTGCCGCAGTCGACGTGAACGCAATTTGCTTTTATTTTCTTTGTATTTGTATTCTCGTTATGTACTTTTGTTCTTTCTGCGCCCTTGCTCTCGTTTGTTTTATCACTCATGACGGTGCTTTCAACTTGATGCTCATCGCTTGTGCTTGTCTGTGTGAGCGCACAAAGTCATCACAATGCACTCAACCGAATCGCAAAATTGCAAATGCATTGTACAGTCTGGCAGCCAGTCGTCATTTGGATGCCATCGCAGCAGTTTGGGGGCGCATGCACCGACCAACAGAATGCGCAGTTATAAAATTTTAGCACGAATAGTCGTCTGCCTATGCACAGTTAAAGCTGTACAAGTTATAAATAGCGTAACGATTAAATTAATTAATTCCGATTAATTCCGAAATACATACACTTTGTCAAGAAAGTGTTTTAGAAATGGGAAAAATTGCAAAAATTGCCCAAAATGCAAACCAAGGCCATAGGCAGAGTGCAGCGCAAAAGAAAACCTAACGGTTCTAACGGAATTTACAGTGGTTGTCAAAACACTTTCTTGACAGTAAAAATAATGTATGTCCGTCCGGATGAACGCCACTTTTTTCGGCGCTATTGAGGATAGAGACTTGAAACTTGGGATACAAACTTGTAGTTATCTTCTTCAGACAAAGTGTTAAGATTTTTGTGCCACGCTCACTGGGAGGCTGTTAATACGATAACATGTCGATATACATGCCTCAAATCGCTAATCGATAAAAAGTGAATATTCCCCTAACTTTATAACTCCTTTATAACTCCGCTACCCTCAGAACGGCCCCCAGCGCCCCGTTCTTAAAAATAAGGCATGGCTATATCTCCCATAGTTTTTGACCTCGACTTACCAAATTTTGCATATATATTGCAGGAATGCTCCCCCAAACAACACAAAAAAATTTTTGGCCACGCCCACTCCCGCTCCCGTATTCGCAAAACCCGATATATCTGGCAGCTCTAATCGATAACATACACAATCTTTAAGATAGATTCACCAAATGGTATGTATATAGCTGGTGACCTCCCCTAAAAAATGAGGCCCACTAAAACGCCCCCACCCCTCCAACAATGCATATATCTCTCGCAGTTTTTAAGCTGGAGTTACCAAATTTAGAGGCTAGATAACACCCCCACACAAATTACAAAATACCGACATTTTTCAAAATAATAATAGTAATTAAAAATGTGAACAAAAACAATGAACAATCAAAATAAAATATAAAAAAAATTTAACAATTTAAGAAATTACTCTTTTTTACAAGAGAAGTTGAAAAATTTGAATTTTTTCCATTGTCAAAACACTTTCTTGACAAACTTTATGACTCTGATATTTCAAAATTTATGTACATACAGCAGATAAATCAAAGATTTGAGTGCTTAGATATTAAAATCGATTAAGAGTCATTTTGTCACTTGGGTTAACATTTATTCATACAGATCTTGTATATAGATATATGTGTGTATATATATATATATAGTATACTGTAGGTAAGTGTTGCACATGATATGTTGCTGATATGCATTTAAATCTATATAATCCGAAGAGATCTTAGCCTAGAAAAAGTTGTGAACAGTTGATATGTTTGATTTACGGGACTTATATGTCTAGGATTTAGCTAAAATGCGACTCATTTAGTATATATATTTAAGTGTGATATGTTCGGTTGGTTTTGGTAAGCTGTTGGATTTGCATTAACTACTTTATCACAGTTCAAAGAAGTTCCGAGAACCTAGAACTCGTTCGCTTTGGGCGGGTTGCCGACGACCGTGGCGCAGGCCTCCTTGAAGTTGGTGGCATTCAGTGGCGCGAAGTAATCCTCGTGCAGGAATCTGATGATGTTCTCGATCGGACAGAGGTCCGCCTTGTTGCCGCGACTGTCGCGCGTCACCCGCAAACTCTTGCCGCCCTCGCAGAAGTCAATCTGCTGGGTGACGTCGCGTCCGTTGTAAACGACCCGGAAATAGTAATCGGTGTGCGCCTCGCTGCGGTACACCTCGAACGCCAGCCGGGTGGCGTACGCGATTGTCTGGCCGTGGCTGTGGATGATCCCCAGGGCGGCGGTCAGGTATTGCAGGGTCCAGTCGTGGCCGGAGTAGAGCACAAACTTGGTGCGATCGCCGGATATCATTTTGAGCATGTAGCCAACTATGTGCCGGATCATGCCGTACGCGTGCAGCAGTCCGGAGCGCTTGTAGTAATCGTGGCGAGCGCTGCGCAGCGACAGCTCATCGGCAAAGGACATGAGCGCATCCACGTGCGACGGCTCCACGCAGGCGTCTTCACTGGCCGGCGGCTCCGCCCTCGGCTCCGGCTCCGGCTCCGGCTCGATGCCAGCCAAGTTCTCCGGCATGAGATTCGCGGCCGTCTCGTCCTGATCGATGTTGATGACGTCCACCAGCTCCTGGTTGTGGGCGCGCGTGCTCGCCGTCTGGCTGCCATTGCGCCGGCGACACGGCAGGGCGGCGTCGTGGCAAAGTACCGTAAGCATGGCGTCGACCACCTCAAAGGGATTCGTGACGCCGCCCTCGTTGGCCGTATGCTGCAGCAGGGTGCCCCCAATCCACTGCATCACGGCCAGCACATCGGGTCGCCGCACCAGCTGCCGATCGGCCAGCTGCGTCAGGCGCTTGCGCAGCACCAGTGCCTGGGCGCAGCTGCAGTCGCCGAAGCAGAAGGCCATGCTGTGCGACTCCCGCACGTTCAGCGCCAGCCACTTGTCCGCCGGCAGCAGCGCGAAGAGCAGCGCCAGCGCCGACTGGAAGGTGCGGCGATAGCGCGTCGTGAACACCACCACCTCGTCCGAGTTGAGCAGCGTGTGCGGCGTCGTCTCCTGCGCGGCGCGCTGGCCGCTCGGCTTCAGCAGCAGCCCCAGCGGATGCGCATAGATCTGGTGCATGATCTCGCCCACGTGCAGCAGCTGGGCAATGCCTCTGCAAATGGGAGACGAAGTGAAATGGGACCCTTCTAGTCGGGTGTAACCGACTGCGCAATACTCGTTCTCATATGTAGGTCGAAAACTGGTTTAATTATTATTTTGGAAAGTGAAGCTCAAATTGCCAAATTTGGTGAGATATAGAAATTTAAAAATATATATGTAGATTTGACGTATCCAAAAAATAATTTAGCAATCTTTAGAGAAGGTCATCAGTTATCTGTAGTATTTTATTTACGTTTGGGGGCGATTGGGGGGAGGTATCGAAAATCCAAAGGTGATAAAATCTGCGTATCTCTTACAAAAACATAACGCACTAATTTTGTTGTCTCTGTCTCTTATAGTCTCCGAGATATTGTTTGAAAACCTCGGGTTGTTATCGATTTCTTATCGATATTAATAAAACGGAGCAAGTTATCGAGAAAAAATGGTAAACTTGTATCGCGTATGATATATATGAACTGAATGAGACCGAGATCAGCTTTCTAGCTTTTGTAGTTTCCGAGATCGCTGCGTTCATACAGACGGACAGACGGACGTGGCTAAATCAACTCAGCTCGTTGTCCTGATTAAGAATATATACTTTATGCCCGTCACATACATTTCAACAAAACCATTATACCCATTTGCAATAAGTTCAGGGTATAGAAACGGACGGAGAGCAAGACGGACTTTCACACAATTCCAAGCTTTTAAATTCTTTAACGAGTATAAAAAGGATTGTTTGGTTGTAAATGAAAAGATTGGAAGGATTGCAACGAAAAAAACCAGGTGTGCATCCACTTACTTGTAGGTGAGCTGGCCCAGGGGACAGCCGCGCTCTGTGGCGGGCAGCAGCGGAAAGCCGTGGAACGGACCCACCTTGCTCCAGTACATGTGATTGGAGCCGGAGGCCGAGCTGCTCGAGTTGTGCAGAAAGCTTCGATATCTGGCGGAACAGAATGCCATATGTCCGGGTCAGAGAGTGGGCGGGGGGGCACACGGGGAACTCACCTGTTGACCAGAGTGTCGCCATCGGCGGGCACACCGCAATTGATGCCATTGGCATGGACGTGTGACATGGCACCGCGATCCCCGTGCCTAATGACCAGGAGCACACCCTGCAGCTTCCAGCCCTCCAGTATGCCGCCATCATCCATGCGCGTCAGCTGTGCCAGCGGTGCGCAGCGTTCGCGGTACTTGGCAAATCTCTGTGCGCTGGAGGCATCTGTTGCGCCACCAGCACCGGAACTGGCTGTGCCCGTGCCCAGGCCATAGATGCCCCCGCCGCCGCCGCCGCCCGGACTGCCAATGTGCTCAGCATTGCCCATGTAACGGTACATGCCTATAAAAAGTTTGGAATCAGCTAAACACTCCAGGATTGGCTGGCCAGCGAAACTTACCCGCTATCAGCAGGAATATCCAGACGCTGAGAAACATGTAGCAATAGAAGGTGCGATTTTGCGTCGTCAGACGCGTCAGTTCCTTGAGCAGCAGCCTCATTATGAACACGACTCGCTGCACTTGCCTCCGGGCGGTGGCGGCGCCCGCTCATAAGTATAACTGCTCTAATCGATGTATATCCTGTTGCTGGCGGGGCACACTGGAGGGTCTGGCTGGCCGTTGTTGGCTGGAAAACTTCCTAGAAAACCACAAATTGGATGCGAGCAAAAAAAAATTCAACGATAGCAACCACGCTCAGTTCTGAAAGACAGCTGTCAAACAGTTACGTGGAGCGTGTCCAATGGAGGAGCATGCGCAGTGGCCGAGCCACAGGCAACAGCTGTTTGGTTCAATGCGTTTTCTCGTTTTAATCGTAAGACAAACAGCACTCGAAATACAATCGTGGTTAAATATATACGCCGTATAGTGACAATTTTGAATAATGGCCAAGTGCAAAATCTGCCTTGGCCTTACAAATGCATAATAGGATTATATGTGCATAGATCAGAGATCATATAGATTAATATATATATATAGTTCCTTGGTGTTTGTGCTCTATTTCTGCGCAGCAGTTAGAGCCAAAATGGTGAAGCGCACATCATCTGGATCACGTGCCATGAACTCCTTGCATACCTTGGCGGCATCCTTGAGGAAGGTCTCCTCGGATGTCTTGCCATGGCTGATTGGATACGATTTGCGTCCATCTAGCTCGTACAGTGTGTTCTCCTTGTTGACCAGTGCAATGAAATGATGTATAACGGTCTCATAGGCGCTGGCATCGGTCTGTCCCTCCTGGGCCAGCGTCTGGTGGTCTTCAGTGAGTGCCTGGTCCTGCTCCAGTGCCTGGCCACGCTCCTCCGGTGACAGAGCAGCGATCTTCTCTAGGAAACTCTTCAAAACGCCGGGGGCAATATCAATGCTGTGAAATATATTTATATATGAGTGGTGGTATGAAAATTGGAAAGTTGTGAGTGCAATTCTTTTGGTTGGAGTTTGTTAAATACACATGTTAAATATTTAGCTTTCTAGTTTGAATGGTTATGAGCCCTTACTCCTTGTTGTTGGCCACACTGTGGATGAGGGCAACGGTGCCACAGGCGTTGTGGGTGAACTGGCGCATATAGAACAGATCCGATGGATGCTTGTCTGGCTCGCCGGCAGTCTTGATGCGTTCATGTTCATCAGCGCGATGCTTTTCGTACTGCAAACACACACAGATACAGACACACACACGCATACATTAATACATTGAATGGGCAAGCAATTAAATGGCGACCGTAGGACCTACAGCATCGCTGATGGGGAAGAGCAAAATGAACGCCTTCACCGGCTGTGGCAACATGGCGAGCAACTCATCGTCCAGGCCGATGACGTCAGTTAGAGACCAATCCGAAGACACGCCCATCTTGTGTATGTATTTGGTCAGCACCTGGAAGGGGAGACGGGACATCATGGCGTCCAATTGGAAATTAAATGGCAACGGCAAAATTTGCAAGCTTTTATTTTGATCAAATTCTTAAGCGCTTTTTTGTTACAACTTAAACGAGCCAAGCACTTACCTCCGGGTTCGATTCTAATGGTGTCCAGGTCGACATTTTGATAAAAGGAAATTAATTTTTGCAGAGTTTTCCGACTAAATTCGTCACAACGTACTTCAGAAATGTCTGAAAATGATTACCGGCACTTTTTTGACACTTCAATTAAGAGTGTTTGTGTGTGTGCCGTGTACGCGCCGATAGCAATCGATAGTCAGGACGGGCTCCGATACGCGAACTACACGGAACCAGTTAATTGCTCAGCCGTGATAATATCGTTTTTGATTATTTCAATTATTCAGGGTTATTTAGCAATACAAAAATTTGTTGCTTATCTTTTTGAATTGTACAAGTGTCAGCGACTCAGTAATAGCTGTTGACAAAGTAGTTTACACAGCTTAAAGCCAACAGCTTTTACTAATTTAAATAGAGATGACAGATGAGTCACAGAGATGACAGATTTTTAGTATCGACCTCTATCAGCTGCAATAATTTTTTGTATTTGGATATAATAAAATTTAAGGTTTTAGATTCCGACTAAGAGAATGGATCTTTTAAATACATCTTTAACGCCAGTGCGATGTAAATTTCAAAATGCAGAGCCCTAACCAAATTCTGATATAATTTTATTGCTTTTAGTTGACAATCAGCCCGTTAAATCGCCGGTTAAACAGGACGCAATTCTGGCAACGTGCCGCGCCAGACTGGAGGAATTAGTAACTAGTTTGCAGAGTAATCATGCAAAATGGCAGCTGGCCCAACAGCGCGGCACATCCTTGTGCTATATCATCGAGGCGGTGAAAGCCCGTTGCTCGGAAAAGGCGGTGGGGAAATCCGGCTATTATCCGAATGATCTGAAAACGCACTGCGACAAATTGGCCACAATCACATCGATCTTTTTCGACATCTTTAACAAAACCTGCGACATCTTGCGCCAGCTGAAAGCACTCAACGCACTCGCAGGCGTCGCATCAAACGCGATATTCTATCGCACCTGGACATTGGAGCAGTTCATCTCGTTCACCGAGGAGCTTCTGTTGCGCTACAGGCTAGAGACCCAGACGAAGAAGCGGGTGATGAGTAAGTTGAATGTGAAATCCTTGTGAAAATATTAAATGTAAATTTATCAGATTTTTTGAAAGTAACATGTTTCATAAATTTTACAGGCCACATAGCGCACTGCACTAAAAAGAGCGAGCTCGTTGCGTATACCACAACCTGGGAGTTTCCGGAGCACGTTGATACCTATGTAAACTTTGTGTTTCTGCTACTGACGGAGGAGGTTAAAACAAAGTGATTCATTCATGATTAAGTCTGTTTAGATAGTTAATACTTTAGAACATTGTTATTGTTAAAAAAACAAATCTATTTTTATTAAAGGTTAACATAATTTTTTAGAATTTATTGAGTTTTAATACTTGAACATACTTGTATCCTAAGAGCTAAGTAGAAAATTATAAGCTGAGATTCTGATTAAGTTTTTTCCGGAACAAAATCGAGCATGCTTGTTAATGGAAGCATATCTTTCTTCGAGTTTGTTTCGAAATATTCTTAAAATTACAATTGAGAACATGGAAAATTGTATCCTTCAATGGATGTGCCTAATCTAATAATTTCTTGGAGTGCCGTAATTTCTTCAAATACAAATGCAGTTCGGTAGCAAACTCTTGGAAAGATTTAGATTTTCACAGAAATGTTTTCAAGACGTGGACTGTGGCTGCGCTTTGACCACCACCAGAACCAGGCACAGGCAGTTCCCAGCACCATGGCTGTGAAGTAAAGGAGCTTCGCATTGCCCTGTAAAGAAAAAGTGTGATTAATACATTAAATATGCTGTGTGAATCCGTTCGACGGCACCTCTTTTGCTGGTGCGGCTTTGTCCACCCGCTTCTTCAGATTGTGATCCTTGGTCAGTTTTTCCAGTTTACGCAAATCCGCGGCCAGCTCGTCTGAGATCGATTGTACGCTGTTCAGCGCCTCCAGCGCAAAGCGACTGGCGTAGCGTTTGTCGCCGACAATCACATCCTCCGGCGGCAATACCTGCAGCTTGTAATTGGTGGCCGCCAGCGAGGAGCGCAGATACATGACGTGATTGGCAGCGTTGCTAATGATCTGGTTGTTGTAATGCTGTGCTGCCTTTGAGTTGCAAATGTAATCATAGCTGGGATCCTGGTTGGGCATCATGGCAAACATATTGATCAGTTCGTTGCGCTCTTTGTCCGACGTAAACCCGAACATCTCCAGGTCTTTGTCCGTAAGCGACGCCAGGTCACGGAAGCTGATGTTCTGCTCGAGCAGTTTGTCCACGTTGTTGCCGCTGACATAGCTCTGGCTCGATGTGGCCAGCAATGCCATTAATGCATCTCGCTCCCGGTGCGCATTTGGTTTCGGCTTTGTCTTTATCCACGGTCGTCTCTCATATCCGAGAAATGCGCTGTCCAAATCCTGCTGTTGCGTGTATCTGTGGAAATCCTTGCTGGCATCGAACTGCACCGCAGCTGGCAAATTGGATGTTGACAACAATGGCACATTATCAGCGGACATACTCGGTGAATTCCTTGTTTTATTAATCCAAACACAAATTGTTGCTATTTAAACATAAAGATATATCGACATCGGTGAAGTGCTTGTATCGATTTACGGCAAAAGTATCGTTCTTGTTAACCATGGCTGCAGACCAAAATTAAAATTTTTTTTTCAGTTCATGTCCTGAACTAACTCTTATTTTAAAAAAATTGTTTTTAAGCCCTTACTTTTTAAAATATATTTACTTAAATTCTTATACATATTAAAAATACTATATACTATAAATTATCTGCGATATTTTTAAGTGTGTTTGCCAAAATCGAAATCTCAAGAATTCCATTCATCTATATGTTCAACAAATTATTTATTTACAAAAAGAGCCTTAGCCTAGTTATCTTTTTTATCTGTAACTGTTGGTGGTTGCCTATAAATTGGAGTACCCGTTGCCGCTTCCTTCAGTTTCTCCATGAACAGCGCTTTCTTTTTATCATCGGCGTTAAACCGGGTCGCAGATGTAGATGCCTTAATGCGCTCGATCTTGTCGGCGTTGGGCGCCGTTATACGCATCAGTACGTAGCCAGCGCCGCCGAAACCGAGCAACCACAGCACGGATTTGACATAGGGATTGCTGGCCATTGTTTATATAGGTATTATTATTCGGTCTTCTTAATTTGTGCCACTGTAGAGCTCCAATGACTTGCGTCTGTTTGCCGCACTGTATTATCGCCAATAATCTCACCAATTTTGTAGTAATAATCAAGTGCAAACGGATAGTTTTCGTTGATATACCGGCGAAAATCTTTAAGAAAAGCACAAATGTTCAGCGGCAAGCTTATGTAAAACAGCAAGTGGTACTCACCTCGGTCGGTGTTCATGCGGTAGTAGAGTCCGTAGCTGGCTGCGAAGCAAACGGCTTCTAGCACAAAAAGTGTCTTGGCGCTACCCTTGATGAATCTCCAAATAGCAGGTTTGGGCGTCTTCGGCAACATTACAAACTAAAACAAATACAAACACGTATAAAATATTAAAAGCGCAACACAAGCAATTGCTTACGATGCCTCGTGCAAAGGTATCGTTCGATTTACTCGATGCTTTTGCAGGTAAGAAACTAAAAGAGATTTCGCTGCCATTTGAATGAATTTCCGTTAGGTATGACATGGCTATTAAATTCAATATTTATTGTATATGTATTATTGTATTATGATTAATGCTCTAATGTCTAAATCTGTTATTAAACCGTTTTATTTAGGCTTGAATTATTTTCAGCAATAGTGACTTAGCTGCGCAGATATGTAGTTTCGATAACTCTTGTGTTATCAATATCGTCACACAAGAGCAATACGTAACAGCGGGCAAACAGCAAAATCCGAACGTGCCGCTTTCGACGGCATACAAAATAAAAGGCATCAGCCTGCTGTTTGAAGCCTATATAAACAACGAGCCACAGCGCATTTGCCACAAACGTGCACGAGCCGAGCAAGTGACAACAACAGCGCGAGACCCAAATAACAATAACAGCTGTAACAGTAACGAGAAGAAAACAAACGCAGTTACCGGTACTTTGAGCAACTGAAATCAAAAACTGTCTAAACTTGAACTTAAACAAAATGCAGTCGATGGCAAAACAATCGCTGCGGGCCCTGCCGCAGATGGGCAAACAAGGTGTGTGTTGTGTTTTGTGTGTGCAGTATGCAAACCGAGTTCGAGTTCTCTCTACAGATAATCGTATTTTTATTTATAGTGAGCTGTCTGTCCACCAGCTGCGCCTGGCGGTCGACGGCCGGCGGCAATGAAAGTGTCGTGGAGATAAAGGAGCCCAAGACCCGCACCGAGAAGTTAATGGCCTTCCAAAAGAAATTGCGCGCCAAGACGCCGCTGGGCAAATTGGAAGAGTTCGCGCGTCATCCCTACCAGGAGAAGGAGCCCCTGAAGCCATGGCCAAATCAGACAAATCCCTATACGGGCGAAATTGGCGGACCAGCTGGCCCGGAGCCCACACGCTATGGCGACTGGGAGCGAAAAGGTCGCGTCTCCGATTTCTAGTCCAGCACAAACTGTTCCTTAGCACGTAGTTAGGTTTCGTTTTTTTAGATGCTTAGATTTAAGATTAAAAAAAATCAAAAACAAAAGCCAAAACAAATTGTATACTCGAAAGCATTATTATAAAATGTAGGAATAAAAATATAAAAACTACACACACATATTTAACAAAAAATAGCATTTCAATTAGTTTGATGACTGATCGATTAGGTCAACAATTAAGCGCTCGCTGAGCGCCCACAGCTGCTGCTGCAGTTCTGTGCTCCTGGCCAGTTTGCTGGGCTCACAGAAGTAGCAATTGTTGAAGTACAGCCCCGACAATCCGGTCAACTCGTTCGCTGTGGCGCAGTAGATGCTCGTGGCGGCCGCCTGTTGCTGCAAGGCAAATTCAAAAATGTTGAGTGAAAGTCTTGCCAAAAAATAAAGTGCTGCACGGACTCACCAGGGACTTGGTAAAGGGTCGCACAATGGCAAAGAGCAGTCGATAAAACCAATAATTACGCGACAGCTGCGTGGAAACCATATTGCCAGGATGCAGCGAGAAAACCGTTATGCCGCGCTGCTTCCAACGCTAAATTAGATAATTGTGTCACCAATATGATATTGTATATATGTATGTATATAGGATGACTCACTTGTGCCAGCTCCTGGGCAAATAAGACGTTGCACAGCTTGGCATTGTTGTAGGCCATCATACTCCAATATTTTTCGGCTGGCGGTGACAAATGCTGGAGCATTAGGTTCTCCACGGGCAGATTGGCAAATCTGTAATTAATGCAGGGGGCGGGGGAAGCCAGGCAGAGGTAGAAGAAATTCGGGTTACAATTTAAGACGCAATTATAAAGTTGTTTGTTGTTTGTGTCCCCCGCACATTTGTTTTGTTTTATTGTGTACAAAGCCGGCTCACAAGAAAACAATACGTGTACATTAAAGGCAAGAATAATAGAAACAGTTTCTTTTCATTTTTGTCAAGTTTTAAATTTCCTTTGTAAATTATTTGTTTGGACAAATATTTTTAAAATATCATGAGAAACTTGGCCATGTTTTAATTTAAACAGCCTAAAGTGCTTGCAATCCTTACAAAACTGGCTCAAAATATTACAATTCATGTCGTTTCTATTATTTTTGCCAGCACTGTTCGTATGTACATGTACACACATACATGTAAGAATGTAGCATCATCCAGTCGAACCCATACTGGACTTTGCACCCACCGGCTGGACGCAAACGAGTCTTGATTGGCTTTGTCGTTCTTGTTGCTGTTGTTCGTTGTTGTTGCTGCTTTCAGCAATGCTCGTTAATGAGATGCAAGAATCAAACTATAAACAAAAGTTCAGGCCATGATTGTAACTGAGGCGCCTACATGCACAATAGCAACAAAAGCTGAACGGATCGAACAAAGATAAAACATATTTATAACAAGGCAGAGTTTTTGTATTATTTTACGCGTTACATTTCCTGACAAGCTGTAGCGCATGCGCAGGTCGCAAAGGCCGAGTTTTTGTGTGTTACAAATCAAAGCGCGCAATTTTATGGACTTTGATTCTGTTTTTTATTATTGCAGTAATCATTGGAGCCAAAATACACATGCATATGTATGCCATATATAAATAAATACTTGAGCGCACAAAAGAAAGTTTAAGCAAAATAATTGTTTATATTTTGTATTTAGCATAAATGTAGCTTGTTGTGGATGTACTTTAACTTCCCAATTTTAGTCGTTAATTTATAATTAATTTAATATAAATTTTGTTATTTTTGATTAAATTATCAATTGTATTCAATCTCATCTCTGAATCATTTTATTTAATTTTAAGGCATTTCCCATGCCATACAAAAATAACAACAAACATAAATGCGGCCGCTTGTCTATTATCGCTTCGTTGTTCTGACCCCAATAGAAACTCTACGTCATTCATCAAATATATGTATGTGTGTACTTATTTGGTCGCAAAAGTCGTGTATTCTTGTATTGGTATGCAACTGTGTTTGAACGTGTGCAGTTGCTTCTGGCATACATGACTGTTGGCGAGTACACACAGTTGGCGCACGCGACTTTTGCTGCATGCCTCCATCAGATACAGCGGCCTCAGAGCAGAGACAGCCGGTGTGGTACGTGAGCAAAGCAACGAACGCACAATCAACATTAAGCAGCAACACAGCTGCGAAAATCACCACCAACAACATCACAACAAAAAAAACTTCACTTCAATTACGTTTTAGCTTCTTTTCGTTCGCTTCACGCGAGTTTCGTTGATTTATGTGTTTGGCACAGTGGGCCCAGATGCTATATTGAATTGGTTAACACAGAAGTATGGCCCATTTACGTTCGAAATGTTTGGTTCATGAACGACTGTTCACCTGTTACCAAATTTCGTGGTTTCTGTTAAAGAGCTGCTCTGAACTAAGTGACACAATTCTAGTTAACAGTCTAATTGGGACATGTGCACCACTGTGCCTGTGTGCGCAGCACGTGAATTATGTTTATGTGCTGCTTTGGTTTCAGCTGACATGGCATGTGTATGTGTATATATACATACATATGTAGACAACAAGTAACTCGAGCTGCATAAATCAACTATTTGGCACCCTGGAACCAGTTACTAGATAACTACCAAAGTAACTAATTAGAAAATATTTGGAAAAAGTAATAACAGATACTGTGGAAATTCGGATTGACATAACTGTAATGTACTACTATAAATTTATTATGGCTTATGTACATACATACATATATTAGATTTTGAAAATGTAAACAAATGTGATTTCAACGCAGAGTTCAATTGCGTTTCGCCTTGAAGTCGAGATTAAACAGAAATTTCAACAAAAAATAAACACAAACAGTTGATTTAAGGTCACCAATTTGAAGAGTTTTCGTGGCTTTATGTTAGGAGTAAAATTAAATACAATCTGCGCTGGGAAATTCAATGCCAATTGACAATAGAAAACGTACATAAGAAAATAAGAAATACATACATATATAGATATAATAATTCAAACATCTTTAAATAGTTTTTATTTGTTGAAGGTTTTCTATGCAAAAAAAAGACTAGACTATTTTTAGGGGCTTGTAACTTTTTACAAGTATTTCCCAGCGTTTCAGACTGTACTCATTGCATGTATTAATAGTTTGCCGCAAACGCATTGACGCCAACGCAACGAAAAAAAAAAAAAAAACAGAAACGAATCGGACCAAAGTCCATGCGATAAGTGCAATAAACTTGTTAAGAAGAAATAATGCCAAATGCAGTTTGAATGTAAGCTACAGTTGCGGCCATTAAAATTGGCCCAGTGCCATATTCGTTACAAATTTAGTGGCCGTCATTAAAGTTGACCTAGTACATATTCAGGCAAATACCTCGGATACAAAACAAATACACTGGAGGCCATAATGTTGACAAATGTATGGTTACCTGTGCGATTCCGAGGAGAGCACCACAATACGCGTTCTGTGGTCAAACAGCGATTCCAACTGCAGCGTTAGATAGAAATGCGAGAGATGTGATACTTGGAATGTTGTCTCGAGCCCATCAACCGTTTTCGTATAGGGCAGAGCAAAGACGCCGGCATTAAGTATGAGATAATCAATGTGACTGCAAAATCAAACAAGTTGCATTAGTTCCAAAGAGCACTTGCATCCACTGAACCAACCACCCACCTAATTGTCTCCTTAATCTGCACAACAAACTGCTGCACGGCGCGCAGCGAGCCCAAATCCAGGGCGACTGAACGACATCGGGCACGAGCTGCTGGCCGCTCCACTGCGATGCGTTCAATGGCCTCTGCGGCGGAGGTCAGATTGCGGCAGGCAAAGATTATCTCGCAGCCGTGTAAAGCGAGGGAACGAGCCGTTTCAAAGCCAATGCCACAGTTGGCACCCGTTATGAGCGCCACACGGCCATGCAAATCCTTGCCATGTAGCACTTGCAGCGCTGTGCTGCATGAATCAAATCTCTGACGCACTTGCGCCACATTTAGCGTGGGCTCCTCAACGGCAAATGCCAGCCGTGGATCAATATTGGTGCGCTGCTGCGTCTCCTTGTTGTGGAACATGAAACGTTTGCTCTGCTCATCGTAGTACTTCTCCCAGCCAAGAGGCAACTCGCCGGTAATGCGTTTGCCACGCCCCGTTCTCGGATGTGTCCACTGCGATGTTTTACTTTGTTGACTGTAAACAATGTCAATTTGTATATGACTCCATTGATTTCGGATTTCGGATACATACTTTACATAGCAGACGACGCCATCGTCAGTGGCACGCTCTTCCCAGCCAGGGGGCAGCTCGTCCTCGGAGTCAGAGTCTGGCAGTGACATCATCTTGGCTTTATTATGGACAATTAATTTGGACTGGCTGCACTTTGTTTTTAAGTTTACAGGCTATAAGCCGTTATCAGCTGTTGTTGTCCAGGGCTGGCAAAGATAGTAACTTTTGCCATTCACCGTGCCTGCCTAACTATCGATAGAAATCAACTATCGATGTAAAGAAGCGCGTGCTTTTAAATTAAATCATATATTGCTTCAATTGTCTTTTATGTAAGCAATTTCAAATAGTTATATTTAAAACTCTCGTTTATTTATCTTTTTAGATTAATAGGAGCAGTTATATTTGTACACTTAGTAGTTTGCTTACCATACTCATAATTATATATGAATTAACAATGCTAAAATAGAACATTTGCTTTTTGTACTCGTTCACGAAGTGAAAAGAGTATATTGGGTTTTTTAATGCTAACTATTTAACTTATAAAGATAACTTAGACTCTAGACACTCGTTTTCGTTGCTTTGGCCGTAGGCGGCTCGTTGATTATACCGTAGAATAACGGTAACTTCGTCAGGTCATTACGCACCAAGACTATAAACGGTGTCTCCGCACGGAACACAACTTCGGGACCCGACTTTCTCAATACAGCCGCCGAGGCAGCGGCCGCCTCTGTGCCCTGCTCGTTGACAACAAAGTCCACCTTGTGCAGTATATCCGAGACAATGAGATCGGACGGCGGCGTCGGCGTATTTGTTGCCATTGCGGCCTGACGCTGTGCCACCAGATTTCGCAGGCTGTCCAGGCCGTCCGTGCTGGAGCTTCCCGTTCCGTTCGTTGCCGCTGCATTTGTGCCAATCAGCGATAAGTCGCTTTGCAGGGCATTGAAGATGCCGCCAATGCCCATGCCTTGCAGCAGGCTGTGCAGCTTGAAGGTGTCGGTTATGTGCATCTTGGGGAACGCCACGATTATGGAGCGCCGCTTCATCTGCCCTATCATGTGCTCGATGGCGTCTGCGGTCAGGCCTTGCTGCAGGTACGCCAGCTGCTCGACGGAGGAGCGCATCGGCTGTATGACGTACATGGTGGTCAGGTTGCCATGGTAGGGCAGTCCAATGATCCGACAGTTCAGCTGGTGATCCTCGTAGTAGGGATAGGCGCCGGCACCAACCATCATCTCAACGGGCAGCACGGGCTGCGTGCCCTCCCCGTTGGGATAGAACTCCTCCACTTTGGTGGCCTCGTTAATAAAATCGATCTCCCACCGGGCCTTAAAGTACAGCGCATTCGCCATAATAATGCGCGTGTCCTGCGGCAGATCCTCTGCAATAATATCTTCGATCTTGTCCCTCGTGTGCTGCGCCACCCACGAGTTGATGTTGTTTTTGGCCGTCGCCGGGCTCTTCACAAAATCAGCTGTCTGCACCTCCGATTTGTAGACCTGATTGATGGCATTTCTGTTGAGAAGATCACACAAATGCAATTAAATAAATAAATTTATCAAAAATATGTAAAAAAAAATGTTCAAAAACGTCAGCCAAAACTGATAATAAATTTGCCAATAGATATTCAAAAATCTACTTTCTATGTTAGCAAATAAAAAATGAAGGAAATATTCTTGTTAAACAAAATTTAAACATCTCGAGTTGTTTTTAATAATACAAACTTATATACTTTTTTAAATTAGTTCACGAAGTGAAGTTTAGTGAAATTTGAAATATGTTAGCTAAAGTGTTGCAATTATCTTTTTACCTAAAAATGTAAAATGCGGAAAATCCTGAAACTGAGGCGGAAATGTAAGGCTCTCAGATCCGCCCATAACTTTGTCAAAACTTTATAGATTTTTACATTTGTTGGCATTTTTGTCATGATTCATAACTCTAAATTTAAAACATATACATTTTTAAAAATCATATTTTTTCTGTTTTTTTTTTTTCAAAAACAATGTAATCTACCCTTACATAACATAAAAAAAAAAAATTTCCAAAATTTAGAATTGCGAATTTTTATTTTTAAACGATTTTAGGTGTCTCAATAAGCATAAAAACAACACTAAACCCAATTTTGAGGGTGTCAATAATTGACAAAAACTAAGCTCTCTGGATTCTTAGCTCCCATATTTCAAACACCCTTAACATTGTCAAAACTTGATCGATTTTCATGTTTAATGGCATTTTTTTACGTAACGTAACGTAAAGTAAAATGGCAATTATAGCCGGAAAGATTTCGTTTAAAAAAATATCATGGAAAGTTTACTTTAAAGCGCATCTAAATCTGAATTTCACGTCACATTATCAATATACAAAAAAAGTTCGAAAACTTTTTGTCAGTTTTTCTTACAAATGCATTCATTGTAAAAAAAGAGAGTATTTCGAAGTCGTTGTTAATAGCTTTATAATCAGACAACGCTCATTTATCATATGATCATATCATTGATATTTTTACTCAAACTGGAAACTGGCGGAGTCTCGAGGTATTTCCATTCATAAGTCAAGCCGGTCTCAATTGGATAGCACTCACCTGTAGTCGGGGTTCAGGCTGTAGCCCTGCTGCACGAAGAGTCCGTTGGCCACGTGCACCTCCTGCGGGGCATTCCGGTTGCGCGGATAGTTCCTCAGGCTGCGACTCGTGCTGTCGCTGTGCCAGGCATCCAGCTGCCGCTCCGGTGCGGTTGTCTGCTTGCCTGGCTGCTGCACATCCTGCAGCAACAATCCGAACTGTTCGTGCAACTTCACCGTGTCCGTTTGCCCGAAGACCGCCGCCAGCTCCGAGTAGCTGCGTCCCTTGGCGCCCAGCAGCAGCAGCGCCAGCGCCGACATAATGCTCAGCGGTGAGAATATTGTCGTTTTCCGGTAGTCGTTATTTATCTGATTCGTTAGGTTTTGCGCAAAGCTCAAAACATGCCGGGCAATGTCATCCGAGGCGGCCACATCCACATAGCCAGCTGGGTGCACTCCAGGTGATAAGGACGGCGCCCTTGGATCCAGATAATGGCTATAGAATTTCTCCGCCAGTGCAACATTCTGTGGATTGCGGATATCGCGAAACAGATCGAGATCGGAATTCCCAATGGAGAACAGGCAGGCGAAGGCCAGCAGGCCGTAGCACAACGAACGCAACATTTACTAAACTTATGCTTATCTTCAGTTGCCGACTATTATTTATATTTTATTTTATATATATATATGTATATATATGTAGTATGTGTGTGTGTGAACGCGAAATGAACGCGTTGTTGACGCCTTTAAAGCTGCTGTTTAACTGAGCTCGTCGCGCTCGGCGCTCTTCGATTTATAAGTTGGTGCGAAATAAAAACAAAACACGTTATCAACAAGTGCGATTCGCTCCCCCCCCCCAAGCCTCCCCTCCACCCACTCGACGACACTAGAGCGCCTGCTCTCAGACTCTGTTCGGACTCAGCTCAACGCTCTCCGGAGGGCGGCTCATTGTCCGTCAATGGACTGGGTCGACTCATTGCATTGGTGTTTACTTTTTGTGCTTCTTTTTAAAAAATGCTGGGTTATACCCCGTCTTATTTACATTGGTTTCTCATGGCAGTTGCCCAGCAAATGGTTGATCCAGTTACGTATAGACAATCATAGTGTCAGCTAGTTCCACCTTGAGATGGGCGTGTATCCATGTTCATAACATATTCACAATAACAATCAAAAAATAAATATTTTATTTTGTATTTTTTAAATTTTACAAATTTATTTTTAGAAATTTATTTGATAACATGTAAGCCTAGCTTAACGATAAACGATAACTTTCAGCTTATGAGTTCGTGTCACGAGCACGACACGCGTCCAGCTCAATATTTTGAACTTCTAAATATTCAACACTGAACGCGATGAATCGCCTTTTTGCGGATATATTTACTTGTATTTATTCTAATATGATTTTCAAGCCCGGTCTTCAAATGCCTACGATATGCTCAGAATGCTAATGGTTAAGCACTCTCTTTTCGTTTTGGGCCATAAATGTTAAATTCCTAAGCTCTTCACAATAAACATCATTGTTTGATTTATCACAAGATTTGTCACACACCGCTTGGGAAAGTTTGCTCGTCGCAGGCTTTGTGATAATGTGGGTGTTTCCCCATTCTTGAAGTGAAATACACTTGCTTTGCATATACGTAAGTGCTAATTTGTTGACTATGATTTATTATTTGAAAACAATTTTTCTTTTCAACAAACATTTCTGCATAATTTCGAAATTTTTATTGAGAATGGGTAAAAATTTGATTTAGTCTGAGATGATTTAGCCGACGTCGTAAGCTACAAAATCTAAAAAGCTGATCTTGGATTCATTCAGTTCGTATATATCATACAGAGAACACATTTATAATTTTTTTCTCGATATCTTGCTCTGTTTCATTAATATCGTTAAAAATCGACTTCAACCTTTGGCTTTCATGCCATATCTCGGTCGGTTCATATGGACGGACAAATCAACTTAGCTCGTGATCCTGCTCAAGAATATATATATATATACTTTATAAATTCGCAGATGCATTTTCTGTCTATTTCAGAATTACTATTAAAAAGCTTGATGTTCAAACACTTTTTTTTAAAGATATTTTATTTAAAAACGTAGGTTTATAATCAGTTTGGTTATGATTAGGCAGCAAATTTAGGAAAACAAACGCAGCTTAAAGATCCGGCTCATATACATATTAGCCGCAATTCCTGGAACCTTAAAGGAACTTGCCTTGTGCCCTCTAAAAAGACCAATAAACATCATCGATTTTTTGAAAACCTAGCTTTTCAAACATTTTTCGTGACGGTGTGTTATTTATCATGACAGGCGCTCGAACTTCATCACCCAGTTCAGAAATTTGTTTGGATAAGCAACGCACCATCAAACTGCCCAGGCCAAGACGCCTATGGGACTCCCGCACCTGCAGCAAGCCCAACGATCCAGTTGGCAATCTATAATCGACAAACATTTCTTGAAGGGTTCATTGAGATATTACTAAAATATTTAAAATACCTCAGGCACCAGGCTACCAATTTGCCGTCAGCTTCATAAGCACCAATTGAAACGTTGTGAACGATTAAACATTTGACAAACTCCACAGAACCTTCGGAACGGTGTGGCCAGACTTCGTTAATAGACGGCGCATCTTTAGGGTCCAATTTGCGTAGCTCGAGTTCAGCGGGTGGCCTTTACAAATACCAGTGTTGATAAAGCCGCAATAATTTGCTTGCAATTCACTAACGTACTCAACTGAGAATGTGGAAATAAGCTCCTTGTTGATGCTGTACCAAGCCGTATGGTTTGTTTGCAGCTCTACATTCGGTAGTTGCCTTTTATACACATCAACTGCCGGGACGAGACGCTCCCCGTAAGCGGCAAGCATATAATTATCCGGTTTGGTTGTCAAACAGAGCAGAGCATTTGACAAACGATCTAAATTCACGCTCAGCGTGTCGAAAGAGACTTCTTTCAGCTTTATGCCAGTGTTGGCCTGAATATTACATAGTGTTTTAATGATGTGATAAGCTGCTTTTTATTTAGCCGAAAACTACGTACAATCATTATAAAAGTGCCATCATTTTGCCAGTCCCCGTCTAGAGAATAACATTTCACCTTATAATCCGGATCTTTGGCCAACAGTTTAATATAGTTGTTTATTAAATGGTATCCTGTAGATGCAGTTCTTTTCTCTGCATAGAGTTTGAGCAAATGTTCCCACTCGCTTGGCCTTATCTCGACAAGGGAATGCGAACCAAATTCCAGCTGCGACATGTCCGACTTTCGCTAGAGCTGGAAAACTACTGACTCAGTAGAAATGAGTGCATTCAAAGAAAACTAGTTGTTATCAAATAAGTCTGTATCGATAAAGTTATCGATATAATTAAACGGTGAACCTGGTTGACCTTATGAATAAAATATTCAAACATGTTGCTCTCTTTCCCATTGCAGTTAAAGACATGACTAGTAGTATTTAATAGGATTTATGATAGTATTTATGCTCTTATTTATACTTTCTTTCTTGCATCCATATTGCCATGGTCCCTAAGCACGAGCTTGAAATAAGTACACTTGTTCTTACTTAAGAGAGTTGGTCTATCAGATTATCATGTGTGTTTTGGAAGATTGTGAGCGCTATCAGATATCAAATAATATGAGTTTCAGCGCGTTGCCGTCGGGTGTAACTGATTTCACAATACTTGTTCACACAGTAGTTTTAATGGTTATATATTCTGACCTCGACGAAGTGATCTTTAAACTGTTATTTGCGAAAATATCGATTTTTTAATTTGTGGAATCTTGGCCGATCTTTAATTTGTATGCAAAATTTGACCCTAACTCTAAAACTGAGGAAGATATACATTTTTGCGCCATTTGTGGCTGAGAAATTCTTCACACCCGGAGATACACGAGTATATATCAGAATTTTTTTTAAACTTAATTAAAGCAAAAGTCTTTGCAGAATTTGTTTTATGGATTATTCTAATTTGTATAACAAGAACATAACAACATATATATAACTAAATTTTTAAGCGATTCTTTAAGCACAAAATACATCTAATATATTTACATATGTGTATGTATGTATATTAATTGCTCTCAATGAGTCGGCAAGCAAATAAAATAATTAATTGAAGTCATCATCCGTGACATTTAAACCATTGCTTTCAGTTAAATCTCTCAGCAGTGTTCACTTATCGACAAACTAGCTGAACATCTCTATATACATACACACATACATACATATATGAGAACTGTAATAAATAATTGATAAAATGTAGTTTTTTTTGGCAGCACTTTATCAATGAGAGAGTAGTTGAGAGCGAGAGAATACATGATGTGAATTATCACGGTTAGGCATATTAATACAGAGCACGTACTCAAAACGCAATTAAACTGCAACTGCCAAGAAATTTAAAATTGAGCTTTTCAAATATTTGCTTATATTGAATTCGCCAAAAATTATAAATTGCTCCTCATTTTAGAAGCAAGTTATCGATAATCAATTTCAATGATTTACAGTGCTGGAAATCGCACGCACATTTAAATCTTAGAAAAGAAAATCACAATGTTTATTAATAAGATTTGCAAATACTATATAGATTTCTTGTGCTCGATCAAAATTCCGGCACCATGGTGAAGTAAACGTAATCGATGTGTTTGAAACCATGTTTTTCGAAAAATATTTGTGATATCTCATTGCCAAATGCAATGGTGGCCACAACCCCAGCGCCCGTTGCTGCAATTTCTTGAGCCATGTAACGGACCAGAACCGAAGCCAGTCCCAGACGCCTATAAGCTGGCAAGACATGCAAATTGCTTAGGCCACCCTGCGAGGATCTATAAATGAGAAATAAATATAAGAAAGGAGTGACAATTGTATTAATTACACGAATGTACCTCAAGCACCAGGCCAACAACTGTCCGTCCTTATCGAAGGCACCCACGTTCAGGTTGTGCTTTATGCGATTGCTAATCAATGCCAAGGAATCGGGTGAGCGATGTGGCCAAGGCTCGTCCACAAGAGAAGCGTGTTTTATGTCCAAGCGATCGAAACTTATGTCTGCAATAAGACTGAATATCATGTTAGCAAAATATGTTTTTGGCTTAAAGTAAATGTCTTAACTCACCGGCAATCAAGTGGTTTAATGGCGGATTGTGGTAAATAATACACAAATGTCTCCAGATGTTCCAACTTATTTAAACTCAGATCTCTGGCCATACAATATTGCTCTACAATAGTTTTAAAAAGATGCCTATATCCACAAAACCAATGTCTAACGTTTAGTTTTAAAGAACTGAGCAGCATTTGCAGATCAATCAGAGATCCACCTAATGTATTCAGGTAGACATCTGCCTTACTTCCATTGTTGTGCTGTAAGATTATATGTATATGGATTTTATATGATATAGAAACGTTTGCAAAACGTAGTCAAAGCTACTAACAATCAGCACAAAACTACCATGTTCCAACCAATTGTGGTTTGTTGTATAGATTTTCACATTTTCCGCATAATTTGGGTGATAAATAAAACTATTTATCAAATCATAGCCCGTTAGATTGGTACGATCGGCCCGATACAAATCTCTCAGCAGCGTCCAGTGATCACGAACTAATTCTAGCATTGTTTTCAAACACGCATAAATTAATTATCGTTGTAAGATCAATGTTTAACGGGACGCTTGCTCCAGCATACTAAATCGCAATTTGCTTAATCTTTTTCAAAAACCGCTTATGTCATGATTACTAAGTAAAGGAACCTAATGTACATGTGTGTATGTTCCCTTTTTAAATTTTAACAAAAGCAATCAAAAAAAAAATTGGCTCGCTACTTGCGAGAGTGTAACATATATGTTATATATTTGTATATATATGAATATATGCGATTTATGACAGTTCTTTTGCTGATCTATTATTATATGCTTGGCAACCGACGAATGTGGATGAAAATAAGTGCTGCTGTGAAAACATTCAAATATCTGATTTATCAATAATAAAGTACTTTGAAAATGTTAACTTATGTGGTGTGTTTGATAAAGAAATTAAATAAAATATAACAATAAATAATTAAAAACATTTGTTCATACAAATTCAGTTTTTAACGAGCTGGGAACTTTATTGAAAAGTTGTACAATGTTTATTAAATGAAGCATTGTTTAAAAATTTAATGCAGAAATCGTGAAAAACAAAATATTAAAATTCGACTTGATATGGCAGCTTTATGATAAATCACTCCGATCCAGTTGCGTTCGACAAATAAATCCTGACACATTTACATGGCTAAATCGTTATTATTATGGGATCAAGGATAATCCTTCACAAACTTCGTAATGATACCTGGGTACAAATATTATTAGATCTCCGTCCAGTAAACGTTATCAATTTTCTGGAAGCCCAGCGTTTCAAACAATTTCCGCGAGGGCGTGTTTTCTGCGACAACAGGTGCCAGAACTTCGTCACCCAGTTCAGAGATTTGCTTGGAAAGGTAACGCACCACCAAACTACCCAGGCCCAGACGCTTGTGGGATTCCAGCACCTGTAGTAAACCCAACGCTCCAATTGGAAGTCTGCAAACAACAAAACCATTTAGTATCTCTTCTTAGCTAGATTTAACACCGAATTCACCTTAGGCACCAGGCTATCAATTTGCCATTGACATCGTAAGCACCAACAGAAACGTTGTAGTTTATTAGACGTTTGACAAACTTTACAGAATCCTGGGAGCCATGTGGCCAGTTCTCATTTACAGTTGCAGCATCCTCGTTACTCAAGCTGCGCAGTTCAATACCCGCAGGTGGCCTTCAAAATACCAGTGTTAACAATGTCTTAAAATTGTCTGGAATCAAGTAAATTACGCCGTTGAAAATGCAGCAACAATCTCTTTGCTGGCTCTATACAAAGCTGTTTGTGTTGTCTGCGGCTGCCGGTTGCCGAATATTTTTATATATGCATCGACTGCGGGTACAAGACGCTCTCCATAATCATGAAGCACACACTTTTCAGCTCTTTTAGCAAAACACCGCAGCGCATTAGTCAAACGGTCCAGATCATCGCTTAGGGTATTAAAAAATACTGTTTTTTTCTGGGTGCCATTGTTTATCTAAGAAAAAAAAACAAATAGATAGGTAGATGCATATGTACTTAATTTGGTAAATACTTCTAAGCATTTTTGTATGTACAATCGTTAAAAAAGTGCCGTCGGTTTGCCAGTCGCCATCTAACGATAAGCATTGAATATCTAAATCAGGTTCTTTGGCTAACCATTTGATATAATTGTTTATAAGAGTGTAGCCGGTGGGCTCTGTCCGTTTCTGTGAGTAAAGATTTAATAAAATTTTCCAATCGCTGGGCGCTATCCGAACAAGTGAATGAGAATTAAAATGCAACTGCTCCGACATGTCTACGTTGTCAACACTTGAATGATATTTCGATAACTGTGGTCTATCAAGCGCAGGCAACAAGTGTCCATGTCTTACACTGTAAAAAATTTGATACTAAATAATAAACAAATATTTAAATGTTATTTACGTGCGAGACATATTTATATATTTTATTTTATTTTTAAGTAGTTAATAAGTCCACGTCGGCTTTTTATGTGTAAATCATGCATAATGTTACACAGATTTTAAGCGACAAACTGAATATCGATAAGTCAATCGAAATCAAATCATTTATTAAATTAATGCCACCTCTAATGCGCTCCAATTCAATTCACGGCAAGAAATGGACATGAAAGAGCTGCAACGGCTACAACAAATTCTGCCATTAGCCTCTAAAGCATTGGGTACACTAGCAAAATGGCCACAGAAACCAGGAACGCCGTCAACTTCGGAACAGCTCAGAAAAATTGAGTCGCCGCCGCGCAAAAGGCGACGTAACAATCAAACAACTGAATCTGAGCGCATCAGCAATCGCAGGATTTGGGTAAAGAAGGAAAATCTGAGCCGCGATATTGATGGCTTGTATGCCACCACTTTCCACAACACGCACAACCCGGATGAATTTCGGGAACGCACCGGCATGACGCCTCAGGTGTTTGACATGCTCTTCAGTTTGGTTGGCGAGCAATTAAATAAGAATTCCATACGTAGGCCCATACCACCGGAATGCAGGCTCTTTCTGACGCTAGTGTGAGTGGGATGTGAGTGAATTTTTTGCGTTCACAACAATGCTTTAATTGCAGCTACCTATCCAATGCAGAAAGCGTACTTGATTTGGCCAAAGCCTTCAAAATGGGCAGCTCCACAGTGCGTTGCATTGTCCACGAAACGAGCGAAGTTCTTTGGGCCACGCTGGCGCCAGCCTTTCTGCCCCAGCCCAGTGTGGGGGATTGGAGGAGCATTGTCGAGAGCTATCGGGAGCAGTGGCAATTGCCACATTGTCTGGGCGCCGTCGATGCCAAGCTACTGGACATATCCTACAAGAGCGAAAACGATATTATCCTGCTGGCCAGCTGCGATGCCAATCTAAACTTTACTTGTATTGACATGGCTACAGTGACCGATGTCGTTGAGAATCTGCTGCATTGGCATCAGGATTTTGGCGCTCAGTTGCTCACTCAATGTTTAGGTGACATATTGCCAGCAGAACCATTGCCGGGGGGCGCAAAGCAGACAAACTTTGTATACACCTTCATTGCAAACTCTTCGTTTCCCATGCGCGAGCATCTTGTGACTCCATATGCAGCCCATCAGCTGGACGAGGATGAGCTAAGCTTTAATCGTCACTTATTGCGCACCCTCGCTGGTAGCATTGATAAGGCATTTAGTGTTTTAATGTCGCGTTGGCGTGTCCTCTCGCAGCCACTGCGTCAGAGTCCAAGTAATGCCGAGAAGATCATTCGAGCCGCTGTCGTGTTGCATAACTTCGTCAAGCTACATGATGAAACCTACTGTCCAGCCAGCTATTTGGAGGAGGTACCAATATGCCCGGCCAAGCATCAAGTGCCCAATGCCTGGCTAGCCACAGTGCATCAGCCGCTAGCCAAATGTAATGCAACAACTAAATTGCGAGAATGTTTAAAGAGAATATTGAACTGCAAGCTGGAGCCCAAGACATTTGAGGCGCTCGTTAATAGTGTTGAATGGGCAGATTAGTGCAAGATCTCATAATAGATTTGGTGTGATTTTTCTATGAGATTCTAAAAGAGTCTTTTAGAGATTAATCGTTAAGTGCCATGGCTGCTGACAAAAACGGATAGAAAATTTAAAATTTTATTTCAATATGCGAGCTCTTCTATAGACTATTTTTAAAATAAATTTAAAACCACGCACCACAACTCTGAATAAGGAAATGGAGATGCTGGTTCGAGTTTCAGTGAGTGACATTTTCAATTTCGATTCTTGCTAATTGTACCAAAATAATAATTTGCCTGACATTAATATAAAATGTTAAATAAAACACTCGTGAACTTAACGATATATTTGCAGGGACAACTTTATTGACATATATAATAGGAAAGAATACATTGGTAATAAAAATTCATATTTAAATACATTAAAGAAAAGATCAGATTAATATCAATATAAACCAAGATCAATATATGGATACAGTGATTTGAAGCATCAACATGCATAGGCTTTAAAGTGGAGACATTTCTCAAACATGGCCAACAATAAGCATTAGCTCCAGCTGCAACTTTTAGCTGCTGCTGTTTTTATTTAATTCAACACTCCATCGGCCCGAACGTTCAATGCATCCAGCAGTGAACCCATGGGCGTAGATGGTCCGAAGCTCTCAATTGTGTTTGCCAGTTTGTTCTTCATGTTGCGCAGCCGCAGCGAAGCGTGGATAAAGGTCACAGAAATGGGCAGTAGCAGAGTGAAGGCGGTCAACAGTACGGCGCTAATCATGTGCAAAAACAAATAGCCGGCCAGCAGAGCTCCGGCCAGAATGTACCATTTTTGTTGGGCATTTTGTTGGGCCAGAATTTGGTTGCCGCCAGTTAGGCGACTGGCTATGAAATTCGTTTTTGACTTGGTGCTAAAGAATTGCCAAATGATGGCAATGATCAGGGCTTGGACAAGCAAGCCGCTCAGGATTTTCATCGGATTGCAGGCAATCATCACCACATAGATGGCCACAAAGACGAGAAAATAATTGGTCTGATAGTACAGTAAATTCTTTACCACACGATTGCCCCACTTCTCCAAGTCCTTCAGATTGGGCAGCTGAAAGCGCGCCGAGCCCAGCACAAAATCGTCCAGAGTACGCAACGGCGGCAATTGCAAATTGCCGGAGAGCGCAGCGGCCGCATCGCCCACGGAAGATGTTGTTGGTGCCGACATTGCTTTTGAGTATTTGTTGCTGTTGTTGCTCAGTTTCTGGGGCAACTCCTGTGATAGCTTCTGGTAGTTAGCTTGTCGCAGTCCACGCTTCAACTGCTGCACTTCCCCTAGGTCGAACAGCTGAGACGCAAGTTGTCTTAACTTGGGCCGCAGGCCAAAATTACTCGATGCTCGGCCTACTTTGGGCAAGAGACGTGCACGCTCGTCTGTATTATGCCAATCGTAGTCTTCTTCGAGATCACTGTAGATGCCGCCTTGTCTGTCCAGCGTAAATATCGGCAATATCTACGACGTTATGCGTAATTTGAGTGTGTGGCTTTTTACGAAGTACAACAAATATCTTTAACAAGTTGACTCATGATTTATTCGATGAATCACCCTGTCTTGAATTTTGCCCGCATGTCAGTATATCGATGCTTTGCCAAAAGAAACATCGATGCTTATGTCGATTCTCAACTAGTTTTTAAACCAAGCAAAACAAATTTTACTTTAAAAATTAATTAAAATAAGGTCGATTTAGAGATTTATATAGTGTCTTCAAAGTTGCGTAAGGATAGTTTTAGAACTGGGAAAAGTTGGCCAAGAAATAAACAGTTGGACAGCTAAATCGCCTTAACAGTTAATACTGTTCAAGAATAAATATACTTTATATATAAAGTAATTTAAAAATTTTACAATTATTATTAACCATTTGTAAGATCATTAAAATTACTTTAGACAAATTGTGTTTTGTCATTAAAAGTGTCTTCATTTCTATTAAATCGTTTAAATTAAATTATTCAAAGCAATATTAGTGTAAGAAAAAGCCTAAAGGAAAATGGAAATTGTTTTGAAAAGAAAGGAGGGAATTAGGCATTGGTGTTTCCGATTACCGTTAGAGGAAAGTCAACATAAACATTGTTAAACAATTATGTTTATATGTATTCATGATTAAATTAGGAATATTTGCGTTGTGTTTAACCTCCAACTTGCCAATCAGTTTGGACGTTAGGACTACGACTACTTCAAACTTGGTTCAAGTTATTTGGTAATGCGTTCTTTAGCTGGTAACACAATGATTTTTAGTTTTCGTTTTTTTGTTTCTTGTCGGTTTTTTTGTTTTTCTCTTTTTTTTCTTTTGCTTTTTTCTTTTGGTGATAGAGCTTGGTTACGCCTCCAGGTCGTTGACAAAGAGCACTTCGCGATTCTTCAGGCCGACATCCTTGAGAGTTTTGTTCAAAATTTCAGTTGCAGAGCCCTCGGCTGCATCCATGGCCGTCTTGGAATAGAGTACACGCTTGGGAAAATTCGTTGTTATTTCAAATTCATCCGGCGATTCGGGATGGCAGAATAGGAAATGGTAAACGTCCTGCAAATAAATCAGTTAAATTTGAAATTGGGTTTTGAAATCACACTTCGATTTGCATTTACCAAAATGGAATTTGATTGCTGGAAACGTCGTTCCAGGCGTCTGCCACTGGGCAGCTTAAATACCACGGCAATGGCATCGATCGCATCGGGAGCTGGCTCGGCGGGCACCAAATTGGCCAGCTCGATCTTCTGCCTGGCAATCTCCTCCTTGCGCAATTCCACATCGCGCCGGGCGCGCTCCTCAGCTTCAAGCAGCTGGCGTGCAGCATCCCGTTCCCGCTGCCGCTTGCGCTCCTTTTCCTCGTCGGCCAGCAGGCTCTGCTCATAGGCCTCGTCCTGCTGGCGGCGCAGTGTCTGTGTAAAGTTTCGCTCCAAGCGATCGGCGCGCGCCTGACTTAGCCACACCTCGTTCACCGCTATGACCGACGCGATACGGCGCTGCAGTTCCTCGGCCGTGCAATCGCCCTCAAACCGGCCGACGACCATCATGCGATTGGCCCGCAGACTGATCATTGCCATTAGTGGGAAGCTGCGGGCCGAAAATGACTGCATCACACGATAGCCTTCCGGTGTGGACACATCACAACCCCATAGCAGCGTGTGGGTATTTATATAGTCGATAATCGAGCGTGAGGAAAGCGTCTCGCGGCAAAATGTATCCACGTCTGGATTTGTGCTTGGATCCGAATGCAGGTAGACAAGCAAAAAGCGCAATTCCTGCTTGGCGTCATTCAGTGCCTGGGCGTAGGTGCCCTGATAGAACACCGGATGCTCCGGATACCGGTCATAATATTCCCGTATGAACTTCATAACGTCGGCCAGCGGATCCGTGATGAGGCGCGGCTCATCGCCGCCGCCAAAGTTAATAAATGCGCGCACAATGCCCGACAGCGTCGAGTAAAAGTACTGGAACACAAAGTTGATCACATAGCCAAGGATGCCCGTGAAGCTGCGTGGCATCGGCCCAATGCTGGGCACCCGGCTAACGGCCCGGCCGCCGGGCATATTCGCCGAGAAGATCTGTTGCAGGAAACGATCGTTGATCACAGTCGGTGCGCGCACATCTGACGAGGCTGTTAGCATTGTGGGCCGACCCTCGCGTATGTTCATTTGCTCCTGGAAGGCCACCTGCCAGCGTCAAAGGTCGCAATTTTAATTGTGAATGAATTCGTATTGGCATTGAAATCTTACCTCGAGATCCCATTGATGACGTATGAGTACGTCACGACAAATGTTCATGTCTTCGATGCCAGTCAAGTCCTGAAATTGCAGCACTTTGTCCGTTTGTTCGTTTGTCAGACCTTCCGCCTCCATTTTGCAGCAGCTATTGTTGTTGTTATGTTAGTCGTTGTCGTTGTTGTTGTTGTTGTTCTTGTTGTTGTTGTTGCTGTTGTAGTTCTTTTGATTTTGTTGCTATTCCCCGTCGTTTCTACGTATTTATTGCTTCTTGTGGCGCGTTTGCTGTTGTAATTGGCCTTTGTCCGCTGCTGTTCGCGAAACAGATGCGCAATTTTTGTTAAATTTATATTGGCAATTTTTATTTGCACGGCCAAGACTGACTAAATAAATTGAACGAACGGAACGCCTGATTGTCGTTCATCTAACATATGTTTTTAGGCATCCGAAATTTTAGCATTTTGCTGAGCTGTTATTAACAGCGAGCTCTAATTTTTGTTTTCTACTGCCATAGCACTGTCATTATTTGACTTGCAAAATATTATATTTTAGTTATATGTTATTTAAATTGATCTTATTATAATGTGGTGGTTCTATTTTGATTGTCAACAGTTCGACAGTGCGAAATGGGCTGCATTTTAACTGCTGTTATTAGTGCAGCTAAAAACGATTCTGTTATTTAACATTATCGATTCTTGACTTAGGCTTTAAAGCGACAAATTCGCAAGCAATTCCCTTATTATCGTTTTCTAATCGACATCGCTTCAATATGCATCGTATAAAATTGCATTCGATAGACCGCTGGCAACATCCACTCATCTCTAAACCATTTTGCGGCAGATGTTACATTACAGCTAATGTTAAAGCTGTTAATTGCGCACAGCTGTCGCTGTTGCCGTTGTTTTATTTGTTTACCATGAGTGCACGTGCTCACAAAGCATTTATGCTAAACTTCTTTCTGGACGAGGGCCTGGGTCCCCAACTGGCCGAGGCAGTGCGTCTGGTCACCGCTGATAGCACGCTAAGCGCTCTGACAAAAACGGAGTTGGACGCAGAAAAAACAGCTTGCCTGCCGCGCAATCAGGACGATCAGTTCAAGGAGCAATTTCGTATGCAACGCAGCAGTTTTGAGGCGCGTGCAAGAGCCCCCATCCATGGTGCTTCAATATAAATATCCGTTCCTTACAGACGCTGCTGCAGGTCGTGGGCAAGACAATATCCGGTACGGCTAATCATCAGCCGATTGGACGCGTCTCGCTGCCGGAGAAACTGTTGTACACCTTGACGCTCCTAAGTGGCAAGTATGCGCATTTGCGTTGATTGTGCCAGGAAACTAGTTTTTATATTGAATTCGGTTTGTTGACACAGAAGATCCTTTCGCGAGGTGGGCGACAGCTTTGCCATATCGAAGAGCTCCGGATACGAGATATTCAAATGGGTGATGGCCGTCTTTGCTGGACTCCTGTCGCGCTATGTTTCGTGGCCGGCGGACAATGCGTGCGGTGGCAACGGCAACATTAGCCAACTGCCCGGCGTTGTGGGCGTCATCGATGAGTGCCGCATTCCGCTGAAGCTGCCCGTGCGCGAGGAGGCTGGCCATCTGCCGCACTTCTCGCTGGCTCTGCAGGCTGTTTGCGATGCGCGCAGTCGATTCCTGGACGTGCACATCGATGTGCCCGACAATCAGTGTGTGCTGCTGCTAAAGAGCGATCTCTTCGAGCGGCTCACGAACATTGCGGATCCGCTGCTGCCGGCGCACAAGCATCTCGTTGGCCAACAGATGTATCCGCTGCTGGTCAACCTGATGACGCCCTATGCGGACAGCATCGGCGAACTGACACCCTGCCACATGCGCTACAATCGGGCGGTGCAGCTGTGGAATGCGCCCGCAGAGCGCGCCTTTGCTGCGTTAATGTCACGCTTCAGTCGGCTGCAGTCCCTGGACGTGGCCACCCTGGAGCTGGGCAACGTTGTCGTCGCCGCCGCCTGCATGCTGCACAATTTCATATTGGATTGCGGCGAGCCCATCGAGGATGCCCCACTGAATTTTCAGGTGCTGCCCGATAATCAGAATGCGATGGTGTTCGAGGACCACGGTCTGGTCAATTGGGATCACACAGCGGCTGCGGAAAAGAAACGCGATCGCCTCGCAGCAGGCTTTATACGCACATAGCCACATAAGCATATATTTAATATTTCTATCTAATAGTCGATTACAGCTTATTTAAATTTATATATAGTTGTTTTGGCTGCTGCTAGTCAGTGGAAACACTTTGTGCAGTCTAACATGAAGCATAAATACAAAGCCGGCATTTATTATGACGCAGACACACAAAGCTCTCATTTGAATTAGTCCATAAAAAGCAACAGGTTAATAAATATTAATATATTTGATTCATCTTCCTCAAAGTCAACTATTAATATTTAAGCATACTAAAATACAAATGCATGCAAAATACAAATTCTTACACAGCTTTGACTTGAATTTTACAATAGAAGCATACGTATTTAAAATCAACTGCTTAATAAACACTTTGTGTAGTCTGGCAACTCTTAATGTTGGGAGCATAATTGCGAAGCCGGCAATTCTTATGTCGCAGTCGCACTCAATCTCAATTTGAATTAGACAGCAGAAGCGAAAGGTTACTAAATATGTATTTAATTTCAACTTCCAAAAAGACTGTGTTATCCGATTTTGCTGATTTGGAAACGAAATCAACGTTTGTGCACGCAAATGGCGAAGCAACAGATTTCCAATTTAATGCGCAGCGTCGCGTCTTTGTGGAGGTGGACAAAAAGGCGGGCTTGGCGGTGATGCGCATAAAGGAAAGGCAACAAAACGGTAAAGCGAGCTGACCAATAACAAAAAAAATTGAAAAATGGTTCTGTTACTATTACTGTTTTTTGTTTTTCAGCTCCGGAAATACAGCGCGTGCGCAAATTAACGATAGAAAATGCATATTCGGTGTGCTGCGCCAAAACGGCAACCAATCAGATTGCGATCGGTCAATCGAGCGGCTTTGTGAAACTGTTCGATTTTCGCACGGCTGAGATGATACATCGCTATCCGGCGGATCAGTCGCGCAGCACGGTGCTCTACGTGGACTACAATTGCACGGACGATTACATTGCTGCCGTGCTGGAGGGCGGCAAGATCAATGTGTATGGCACCAAGACCAAGCAGAAGCTCGAGACGCTCAACATTGATGATCAGTGAGTGGATAAAGTTAAAAACAATCCATTTCCGACGATTCAATACCCAAACATTGTCACATTAGTCGCGTAGTTTAAGATTGGGTCATTGTATCACATATTTTGTATGAAAAAGTCACAAGTCAAGACAATTAACTATAGATTTTCCATAAATCTGCAAGGCTATTTTATATTTATTTTTTATTTTTTTTATAGTTATATTTATTTTTATATATTTATTAGTCGGCATCCCGAAGAAACTATTGTTCAATCGTTAATATATTTTTAATCGGTTCCCATTCTTATTTATCTTATGTACTGAACCTATTCCTTTTGTATTTGCAGCTCGACTCTGGCGCGCTTTCATCCCAGCAAGCGTTTCCATTTGGCCGTGGCCTCCTACAAGGGCACCGTTAGCGTCTACGATGTGCAGTCGAAGCGCACCATCTTCAACATTGACGAGGCGCACGATGCGCCGTGTCGCGATGTCAGCATGTGCAGTTCGCAGCCCTCGCTGCTGGTCAGCGTTGGCTACGATTGCAAGATCAATATATTCGATGTACGCCGGAATAAGGCGCAATCCTCAACCGGTCGCCTGACCTATTCGCATCCCATGTCCACGGTGGCGCTAAGCGAATGCGGCACCTATTTCTGTGCGGGCAATCTCAAGGGCGAGCTAATTGCGTACGATATGCGCAGCACCAAGGCGCCGCTGGCCGTGCGTCCTGTGCACGCGGGCTGGTGAGTGTTGGAATTAATTTGGGTATAAAAAAAATTTAATATGTTATTCTCTCGCAGCGCCGTCACCCGCGTCGCTTTTGTGCCCATGCCCACAGAGGAGCAGCAGAGCAGCAGCTTCACCAGCTCAAGTAATGTGACCATGGATGCGGCCAAGGCTGCTCATGTGGAGCAAACGTCCAGCGATGAGCTGCGCAAATCGATTGCCGCCAATTTGCTCCTGTCCCAGCAGCAGCCTTCTCTAGGCACTGTCCCAGCCTCAACTTTTGCTACGCCGGCTACGGCTCGCCAGCAGCGCGACTCATTTTGCGACTTTCTCGATGCGCACAGGCCGCGCGGCTTGGATCGCATGTCGACGCGTTTGACCACGACGGCACGACGTGATAGCTTCGACTGGGATGCGCTGCACTCGAAGCCCAGCAACGAGGAGCAGCGTCAAAGCATTTGCCAGACGGGCTCTGGCCTGAGCTCGTTGGACAGTGCCGATAGCTCTACGCCGGAGTCTCTGCAGCGTGAGTGGCATCAATCGCATATAACCGTTTCAAGTGTAACGTGTCTAAACCTCTCACAGAAACGCTCAGCGGTCCGTTGCGCGATCGCAGCAACATTTCGGCGGATGCCAAGTTAAAGCGAATCAACGAAACGGATGAGCAGAGCGCTCTGCACGAACAGTCGAACAGTTCGGTGGTCAACATCAGCGCTGGCAGCGACAAGGAGAATCCCCCCATGCCGGATGTGGAGCAGAAGCCCCGACTGCGCCTGCTCCCGGCCAGTCGCAATAGTACGCCACATCATGGCGCAAATCTGCAACCGCAGCAACTGCTGCCAAAGAGCAGCAGCAACGTTTCCTCCGAAGCCTCGCTGCACGTTGCACGCTGCGAGTTGGATGAGCTGCAGAAGGAGCGAGCCGAGTTGCGCAAGGAGCGGGCGGAGCTGCGCGAGATGATTGAGCAGCGTTTTGGCAAGCTGGAAAGCGAACTCAAATGGTCGCATGAAAAAACCAGATTTTTTCTATTCACCGAGGTGGCCAAATACTGGAATCAACAGCTGAACAATACACAGGAGATACGCGATTCCCTCGATCTGCTGCTGCAACACGATCGCTTTGTGCACGAGTTCTCCATTCTGCAGCAGGAAAATGAGGTGCTGCGAGCCCAGGTGCAGCAGCTGCTCAGCGAGCAGGAGAGCGAATAATTTATTAGTTTATTAAGATTTATATAAATTGTGTATTAATGTATCCGTTATTTATCATGTATAATATAAATGTGTAATTGTTGCAATTATGTAATTTGGCAAAAACATATAATATTTGTGAATAAGTAGTTAATGTTACTTTCTGTGTGCCAGCTGCAACTGTTGCTGTTGCTGCAGCTGCTCCGCCTCAGTTAACCTGACGGGCATGTCCACCTGCAATGGCAATTTGGGATTTATTTAATATATACATACGTCAAGTTTGCTGGCCGCAACCCACCGAGATGGTCGTATTGAAGTTCTCGTAGTCCACGAGGTAACGTTCGCGCGTGGCATCGTAGTGGATAATGTTGACGAAACGCTGGCCCCAGTAGATCTCGCGCGGCACATACGAGGTCTTCGCCTCGGTCATTTGTGCGGTGGTCGGGGAGGTGCCGACAATTGTCACGTACAGCTCGAATTGTCCGGCATTAAACTGCTTGGCAGTGCCAAAGTGAAACAGCGGACTGCTCTCATCGATCACATGGCAAACGACGTCCGGCCAGACAATCAACTGTTCGCCGTTCCCCTCCAGCCGCAGCTCCGTGTGCGTCTTGATCAGCTCGCCCTCGCGTGTGCTGCAAGGCCAAGTGGCATTATAAATGATGCTCTTCCCAAGCCGGATTAGCCGGATTAGCTTGACTCACGGTTTGTCCACGATCATGTAGACCCGTATCTTGGACTCGATGGACTGTTGTTCGCGCGGATCGCAGACGCGAAAGAGCAGACACAGTTTGCCATCGCGATAACAGATCTGCAAATGAATATCGGTTAAAGCGCTTAAGGTGGGGGCGTGGCACCTGTTGGCTTACCACCGCCTTGTCGCTGAACTTGAGCTTGGTCAATTGCTTTGCTGGACGCGCTGTTTTCGCATAGATAATGCTGACCATGGACCCCTCAATGGCCGCCGCGCACATCATTTGCATCACGAACAGAAAAATCGTTTCCGGGCACTCCTCGCTGGCGTATTTCTCGCCAAATCCCAGCGTCGTTTGCGTCTCAATCGAATAAATCATCATGGCCACAAAAGTGCGTACGCCGAAAATGCAGGGATCGCTGCCCTCGCCCAGGCGTTGGCCCGTCAGCGAATCGAACAGAAAATCACCGTGCGAATAGGCGACCATATAGCATAAAACGCCAAAGAAGATCCAGCTGAGAAAGTAGCTGCCCAGAAATAGCGTCAACATGTACTTCCATTCCAATTCGATCTGTGTGTGTGACCAAGGACGGTTGAATTTGAATTGAAGGTATCGTAGTTATCGATACTATTGAGATGCCAGCAGCTAGCTGTTATCGTTATCGATAAAAATGATTTAAGTGTGTGAAATGATTTTTGGCGCCCAAGTAAAATGTTTGCTTTTGTTAAATTCTATGAGTTTATTTTTAGTAAATGCTATATGCTAAATGTTACTCGCTCCCTATCGCTAGTATTTGGCTTGGCAACGTGTTTAGCTTTGCCCAGCTTTGTAGTCGGCGACTCGTTGGCCAATTCATCCAATTTACGCTGTATGCTGGGCGTTATACTATATATATTCGATCGTTCAGGCGTTAGCTGTGTCTTGGTGCTTGCTTTGTGGCCAAACATGGTCCTTACCAGTGTCGTGATCGCATCGCGCATATATCGCCAGGACTTCTCCGGTATGCGCCGGAACACAATGTTCTCATGCCCATTCTTCTCCATGACGCGATGCATGCTCCGCCGTAAGCCGTCCGCATCGTTATCGGGGCTCAGCTCAATGGTGCTGCCCGACCAGTCAAAGATATACGGAAAGCTATTAAATCGAAGGAAGTTACAAAATACACATAAGTAGTGTTAATTTAGTGCCCGATGACCCAGTTGACCCACTTTTGCTCACTGCGCGTCTCCAATTGATCGACGGTCTGCTTGGACTTGCGGCGCCGCACGCAGCTCGGACTCTCCGGATAGTAGTCGACTTCGCTGTCATTGACGGTCTCCTTTTCGGGCGATCGGGCCAAGGGTCGGGCATCCAACGGCCTTGGCTTCACGGGCATCGATGTTGAGCGAATCATTTCAAGCTTCCCGTTGGCTTCCCTAGCGCTCATTCTTCTGTAGCTGCCCACGCATAGACAGAAACTCAGATTTGATTTATTTCTTTCTTTCTTTTTTTTCTTTGTATAATTGCCGTTTGCCGTCGGCGGAGCAATTTCACTTGTCGCGTAGATTTGCGCTTTAATTGAATTAGATTGCAGTTCACGGAGCTGGAACGCGCTCAAGTTGCTGGACTGACCGACCGACCGAATGACACTGATTCGAGTCCGAGTGGAGAACAAAAGTGAGTGCCCATCTTTCTATATGTACCTAATTTTGTGTACATAACAGTAGATGTGTATTTTAATTTATTTATTATCTTCAACATGCGCCTGACTGTGTGCATCCATACCCCGCAGAGATTAGTTAGTCAAAAGTTGCCCGCTTATTCAGTTTTTCGTGATCATAGTGCACATATTTATTCTTATAAGCAAATATTATCATAACTACGACACAAACTGCAAATGACGGGTGACAAGTTAATCTGCAAAATTTGTTTACGTAGCGTTGCTGATTTCTGCTATCTCCTATTAAACTTTTGAATTCGCGCGTGGCTAAGAGTGTTGCAAAACATCAAATGATAAATGGTATCGATAAACGTACTTCAGCCGATATTTTATATTTTGAATTTATAAATACAATTTATTTTATTGATATTAACAGTCATCTAACAATGCTGTACGAATATTTTAATTACATTTTTTTAAAAATTCAAAATTATTAAAACCAGAGGAAATACAAAAACCAATATTGTGCTTACAAAAAAAGAAATGAAATATTTTTGCTAGAGGAACCCCCACAATGATACTAGTGGGTCACCATTGAAAATATTGCACATATCGATAAATTTTTTGGACACAGCCAACTTCACGTTGTGAATGAGTATGTCACTGACACAGGCGAGAAGTACTTGGAACTCGTAGCAAGCACGTATCTCGTAGTTGTACGGAAAGTTATTAACGTTTTAAGATTGAGATACGTCCGTCGTTGCGTTAGTAAAATTGCTTAAGTTGATGAAATCAACACAGTTCCCAATTAAAGTGCACACCTATTCAAATGTGTTAGTGCAATTTATGAAAAAATGTCGTGCGCGTGTTGTTAAAAATCAGAAAATCATTCACAAAGTGAAAGATAGAGAGAGAAGATACATAGCTCAGTGCAGTGCTGTGGGCCAGCTAAATAAAATTATGCTTAAAATACAATTTATATAAATTGCCAACAAGCCAAAAATATCAAATACAAAACATACAATACAGTGCAAATAGCAAAAGCAGCGTTTAAACAGGTAAATAATTGGCTGCGATGACAAAAAATTAGCACACTGTAAAGTTTATGTGGCAAAAAACGATACGAAATTTTTGCCATTGATAAATTCATTTAATGTACTTACGTTGATGTGTACATAAACATGTATATGTGCGTACATATATAGCAAGGGCATTTTGTGGGATTTATAAGTATCTTATAATATATGTATGTTTAAATTATAGTATATATTGGTGTCGCCGTTGCGTTATTTCGTTGTGCCCAAAAGAGATACGAAATTCCCAGAAACGCATTTTCTAATTTAGACCGATTTCTGAGAAGTGACAGACAGCCAAGCGAGCCAACAACAGCTCAACAAGACCAACAACAAAGCGCACACAAACAAACGCACGCTCTCACACACACATACATATGCTTGCTCTCGCGCTCACACAGAGCGATTTACACAACAACACAAAAAGGCGAAGGGAACGCGGCGAGTTGGCGGGTGCTCATGTTGGCAGCTGCTGTCGCTGTAGTTGTTGTTGTTGCTGCCGTTGTAGCAGCTATTGAATGAAATGCTGCTGCTGCTGCTACGGCTGCAAACATTTAACACCACAAGCCGAGCTGAAGCTGGCCTCACACACACACACGTATGTACATCTAAAGAGCGAGAGAGAGAGCGAGAGCGACTTGACTCAATTCGCCTGAAGCCATACTTCATACACACTCGACGGCTGCGGCGGCAATATTTTTTTTTTCTTTCGACTTACCCTTCACAAGAAAAGGTGTTATTAACTTTGCTGTTGTCTGTAATGCACAGACACACACACAGGCACACATACACTTTTTTGATCATTCTTGTTAAAAGCGGGTTTTTGACCAGCTTCTTCCGCTCATTTCCTTGAAATGTGTATTAAAAACTTTTTGAGTGCATTTCTGTGGGCTCTCTGTGTATTTTAATAGCTTTTCATGTGAAATTGAAATTGAAATTTTTAAGACAGCACAAAAAGGATAAGTGTAATTGGGGCGTTGCCTAATTGGCTTTTCTAGATGCGCCCTGGGGCCCAAAAGATCTTTATGGGCAACATTGCCAAATTGTCTGAACTAAAAAAAAAATATATAGCATACCCTACGTTTATCGTGTTTGTTCATACGCAGCTGCGCTTCGACGATTCATAAGATTACATTTTAAACTTTATTTTAGTTAAAGCCATAAACTCATTTAAAAAATATTTTATGGTATTTATCATTAAAGAACTCAAAAAAAGCAGCCGAAATTAGTTGTCTTAATCATTGACAGCTAAATGAAAAAAAATATACTAAAAAAAAATTAATTACTCGTTTAAATAAATTATTGGTGATGTTTTCGATGCATATCAGATATGTATATTTTCCAATATTTCTTTCAACAACAATTTACCTTGTTTAAAAGTAAAATATTCATGGGAATAGCGTGTCAATATTTGCTTGCTTTACACTAAAAACTGTATTAAAAAACACGCATTTCCTTAACCATCAAAAATAATAATATTCAGATTTTATTTAATTGTGCAGGTACATATATTTTTTCTGCGAAACCGAACGGAAATGCAATACAAAATTCAATTGTAGCTTTTTTTTGTGCTACTCATGAAATATTTAATCGCTGACTTAACAAGACTAAATAAGAAATACATTTATGAATAATGTAAATTCCCTTAAATTGCATAAATTACAATATAATTTTTTGGAAATCCTTTATTGTGGTTAGGACTTTATTTGAAAAATAAACCAACAAAAAAAGTTCATATATATGCAAAAATGTTATATTGATTAAGTTCTTTAAGCATTTGTTTATATTTGAGTTCCTTAACCTCTGGTCACACTGCATTGCGATATCATAATATAGCTACGCATAAACACAAGAAGATTGCCATTTTGCCTTAACCCACCCCCCGCCTTTGCTGTCTCAGCTGTGGGTATTGTGGCTATTGTTATTATTCCTACCCCATCTCTTTCACACTCTCTCTTCACATCTATTGTATTAGTATTTGTTATGAGATTAACGTGCGGATTTCGTGGAAATTTGATTTGATGTATGTGCATACATATATATATTTATATACATATGTATATGTGTGTGTGTGTGTTTTGTTATTTCTTTCTTTCATTTGGCGCTCATTGTTAATTGTTCGCGTGAATTTGTTCAATTGAAACGCAATGCCAAATGTGAAATGTGGGCAAAACACTCAATTTTGTTAGAGTGGAATTCATTTGGTTGTTTATTTATTTATTTGCTTGTTTTGTTTTTTTTTTTTTTTTGTTTTCTTTATGCTTTATACTTTGCTCTTAATTGTATTTCATCTAGTTGTATAAATGCATAAATAATGCGTTTTTTTTTAAAGGCGAAAACGTTGGGAATATTGCTATTGTTATTTTTATGAGTATTTTTTTTTTTTGTTTAAAAAGAAAACCGGTTGAGTTCAGTTTGCTTTTGATTGGGTTCGAGTTTTTGAACTTGTTTTGTTTTTTCTTTATTATTTACATATTTATTTTAGTTTTCATTTGGGTTGCTCTGACTTTCGTAAGTCGTAACCCAAATATGTATATTTGCTAGAGCTTTTGTTTCCCAGTCACCAATCACACATAGTCTGTAGGTTTCTTATGGCCCACCCATTGACCCCCAACCCGGGTCTGGAGTGCACTTATCTTGGCCACAAGCTCCTCTGCCCGTTTGTTGTCAGCTCTCGCTCTCGTGTCTGTTGTGCACATATTTGCCTTCAATTTCCATGGAAAACGTAGTGCTTTTGATTATTCTCGGAATTTCTGTTTCCCAACTTGGCCAGCGTTCAATGTACGCCTGATAAGCGCTGAACATATATATATATACATGGATATACATATGTATTTAAGCTCATTTATTCACTTGAACACTATCAGAGCGTACCGTTAAACACTGTGATTTTCGTGTGAATTGTGATAAATAACAATGATTACCATAGTAACTAGCATATGGCGATGTCTCCCAAAGTCAAAAGGTTCATCGAGTGCAAGGCAGTAAAGTTGGGATCGTTGGGGTTTTGTGCCTCAGCAGCAATTATGGGGATTCTCAGATTAAGCGACATTACTACAATTTATTACTGCTTGGAATTGCATGCAGAAAATAATTTACAAACAATGATTGATTTATTTTGTGAATATATGTAATATATATATATATATCAAAGTAAAAAATTTGTTAGTTCGGGTTTTGAACATAGTTTTTATAACAATCAACTTTAGGTATTGGTTTGAAACCTATTTTAATTTTAGTTGGGAATTATTTTATAAATTACAGGAAACTATTTCGTTTACTTTTAATTAAGAGGTAGAATATTACGGAATTAATATATTTCTGAGTCAGAACTACGAGGGAACTGCCCATCTCTAGTTGCCGCATTATTTACTCTACAGTTTAGCATTTTCATTTTTCGTAGTAAATATATCAATGAAATATTGTGGAACGCTTCGATTATCTTGTTGTCGAGAATTGATCTATGTGTGAGTGTGTGGGAAAACACACGCACACACACACACACACACACACAGATACAAATACAAGCAATATAATTTTATGGGTTCGCCGATATTTCTTTTTTTTTTAGCTTATCGACTTCCGGTTAAAAGAAATCGTAATCGTTAAATTTATAAATTTAATCGGTGCAATTTAACAATTTTTGTTGAACAAATAAAGAGCGTTGATTGCCAAGCTAAATATATCATTCAGTTGACATTTCTGGACTGTACCTGAAGGTAACCATTATAGAGTGAATTGCCATATTTGGAAATTTCCAAGTGTTTGCTTGCGAATTGATTATAGTGTGACCTACCTCAATATCAGGTAAACGTGTCTGTCTGTGTCTGTGCTGTCTGTATGATTGCAGAAAGGTGCCAATAAGTCTTGAGCTACATACAAATATGTATGTTAACTGAATAACTGAATAACTTCTAGAGCTTACTGGGAATATCTTACACTGAAATTGTTTCTATTTACATTTTTTTGCTGGAAAAATAAAAATATTTATTTCCATGCCGATGTGAACTATCAAGTAAATTTTAAAAATTTCGTCTTAAAAATATTATTATTAATTTAAATAATATCAAACGTTGAAAATTATTTATTCAAACATGTTTAAAAAATCATTTTTTCTTTTTGTAAATTAAGAGTTTTAATGTATTTTTTTTTAGGCATAAATAACATCTTATATCTGTTGCTGTTGTAAATAGTAAAAAGAAAGTTTAAGAAAATAATCCTCATAAATTTTACTCAGGTATTTAAAACGTTCTGCTTAGAGGCTTATATCTCTTGAACGGGTTTCTTCGTTTTTCATTCTCAAACCCCGTTAGTTTATTAGACTTCAGAAGTTCGTCTCCTAGCCGATTGTGTTCTTAATTTGTATCTTAACAACATTAGCATACAAAAATATGTAAACAAAGATGTGTATCTAAAAGTTGCATAACTGTTGTGTATGTACCTTTGTGTGTGCGTATGTAAATGTAAATGTATCTGTATCTGTATCTAAACATGCCTAGGCCGAACCCATCTTTTGGGCAACCTTGACAAACGTCCGACGCACAGTTCGCAGCTGGACTAAAGTGTAGCAAATTAAGTTGAAATTTTGTTAGTGCTTTCGTTTAATCAGAAAGCAGCAACAACACAATTACACACACACACACACACACGCACACACATGCAAAGGGGCTGGTTTATTGCTGCGTACCTTTAAACAACTTCATGACTTCACCACCATGTGAGTACCGTGTGCATACATATTTTCCAAGAATTGCTCATGTGCTCTGTGTGTGTGTGTGTGTGTATGTGTGTGTGTGTGTGTGTGTGTGTGTGTGTGTGTGTATTGTATTGTGTGGATTTATTATGAGAGCCTTTCAGCACCGCAGCGTTTCTATGAATTTCGCCACTTTTCACATTCATGTTAATATTATTATTCGCATTCTCCATATTTTCTTATTATCATTATTACTACTATTGTGGCTCCCACATTTGTACTTTATATCGAAATTCCACTGTACTACCCCTGCATTGTATTAGAAAAAATTTATCCATGTTGTTAGCGATGACAACTAAATACCCAAAAAGGAGAAAAAAAAACTTTATTTTAAGTATCTTTTTCTTGGCAGTTCTTAAAAGCAAGGATTAAGTATTGGATTGATCATCATACATATAATATATATTTGTTTAATTGGTCTATATTTTGCTCTTCTGGAAATACATTTTTCTAGCTAATTGTTAAATCTTGAAATAGCCACTATTTGTATGAAATATTTACAGATAAATTCAAATCAATTCAACAATGAAAATTATTTCTTTACTAAACCACTATTATTAAAAATTTTTTGGTTTCTTTTATACAGAATATTTCTTAAAGTAAATAACATTATTAAGCTTTAAGTATGTACATATGTGTACATATAAACAATGGCATCTCATGGGAATTTAGCTTGATTATTTTTGCGATTGGTGTTTACCTAAATACGTAATTGTGTGTACGTCAATAAGATTTCTCTACGTATTTCAATAGAAATGGCAAAAATTCAGATCTCTCGCATATCAGTCACGAACCTCATGATAAGCGCATGTAGAGAGATAAAAGATTATATATGTATTTTTATATAAAAAAATTAAAGCTCGCACCTCCATGTTGTGGGTGAGAGCAGTTGATTTCAGTGGAAATGCTAATTAAATTGGCGTATGAAAGCCGAATTGCCATGAGAATTGTTTATGCTCATACAACAATTTCAAACGAAGCGCAATGAATGGAAGAGCAAATAATTTTTGTTTTTTTTTTTTTGGCATGAGTGAGCAGGACAGAGCGCTGGCTGTGTGAGCGAGTGAGTGCGCAAAATGGAAACGTAATAAATAAATCTCATTTCAATTTTCTTGCGAAAAATATCAGAAATGAAATACACTTTCTCAGGCCGCAATGCACCCCACCCCTTCTTCTTCTCGTTCCCCCGTCTGCCCTCCCGAAGTGTGCTTCGTTCGTTGCGCTCCTTTGGCACTTTTCGCTTTGTTGCTGCTTTGCATGTGATTTTGTTTTCAAGCGAAGTTCATTTGCGAATTCCAAGTAACAGCAAAAGCGAAAAAAAACGAAATAAATAGCAAGAAGAAGCAGAAGCAGCAGCAGCCAGAGCCAGCGAAGCGACGGCAACAAAAAGTAATTGAATTCGCTTTAAAATCCTACGCCCGTCGGTCTGTCTGTCTGTCTGTTTCATACGTCTTTGTTGTCTACCTATCGCCCTGTCCCGCTTCCACTATATATTTTTTTGTTATTGTTTCTGAAGTTGAATTTTGCACTTGCTGCTGCTTCTTCCACAAGCCATCCTCGTGCGCCTCGTTCTTCACCTGCTCCTCCACCTCCTGTTCGCACTGACCGCAACTCATTTTATTTTGTTGTGACAATTTCAGCTTAAAACCACATCACAATAGGCAATAAGCTGGCAACCGAGCATCGTATGATGAGTTTTTTCTCCATAACCGTACAAATGGGTTTTTAAATATGATAAGAGGAAGGGAGGCTGTTATGTATTCAAAATTAGGCGGGTAGCGAATTGCTGGGAAATCAGATTCATAAGAGACGAGCGCATATTTTCATGCTGGCAAACGGCGGAGTTTTCTCCCTCTCCCTTAAAATGGCTTTTCAATTTGAAGTTGAGCTGCTTTAAACTGCGATTTTCCGTTTCGTTTTCGTGTTTCTTTTGTGTTACACAACACTGAGTGTTGTGTGACGTCTCCAAATTGTAAATGATCGATTATCGGTTACAGGGTTGCCAGAAAACTAATAGCAATATTTATTTAAAGGTTAAAGTGGAAAAAGTATTTAATAAAAAGTGTAAATAATTAAAATTTAACTGAACTTAAAGCGCAAATTATTTTTAAGAATTTGCAATAATAGTAAATTAATTGACTGAAAAATTAGATACTTTTCTTTAAATTTAAGTAATTGTACAAATCCTACTATGTGACTCTGTGTATTAAATTGGTAATAAATTATTTACGAAAATCGTTTCTGAAAATTGTCGGAAAATTGGTGCACAGTTAAAAGTGCTTGCTCGTTCAATATTAATGTGGGTGCCTGTACATATATGCATGCATATGTATACAGATACATGTCGCGCCCCCCTTTTTATTCAGTTTACTGTGAAACGTTTATCAACGTTTTTACCACGAACAAGTTATGTATTAGATCATTATCTGTATTTGGATTTCTGATGAAATTTCGCATTGTCTGCAGTGCTTCCAGCTCATGGCAACGTCGCAAAAAAAAAACAGAAGATTGTATGTATATAAAAAGTAAATAAAACAGCAGGAAAAAGGTTCAAAACGCGGACCCTGGAAACGCCAGGCAGGCTGTGCTGTAGTAGCAGTATTAGTAGCTTTAGCTGTGGGTTAACCAAGCTCGTGTCTCACACCTCGGGCTGCTCCTGTGACTCATACTCTATGGCCTGTTGGCCCGTTGGCTACCTACCTATTTAGCCTTATACAATATGTGCTGCTGGCCCATTGTCAGCTATGCGGTATTATCTGGTGTGGTGTGCTTCAATTTCAGGTTTCAACTCAAACTTGGAAAGTGACTCGACTCATTCACTCTCTCTCTATCTCTCTCTTTGTTTGTTTCTGCCTCTGTCTGATGCGGGTCTTCTACAAAACTCGATTTCATCATTGTCGTAAATATAGCCGTGTTCCAATGTGTGTTCTGAGGGGCTTTTCTGTGTACATACATATGTTTGTAAATGAAATAATCAAGACAAAACGAATCGTGTCATATGGCCTGATTCATTGCCCCCGCCCCGCCCCCCTTCATTGATCAGTCGATCGTAAGCGATTGCATTGAGAAAGGTCGCTGCCAATAAAAAATTACGGTCGCACGTGCTGCAGCTTATTTATTTGAACCGTAGATGGCGCCACCGTTCAATTAGTCAACGGTACATGACGAAACATTTTAAGCCACAGAAACCAAATTTGTATTTCCAGTTAAGCAAAAAAAAACAAAAACTAATTATTGAATTCTGACTAAAAACCATATTGAGCTTGTCGAAAGCTGTCAGAACTTTCGGCTTTAGATTTCTTTATCGCATTTCCGGGAAGTACATAAAGCTTTTTGAACAAATGGTTTTTCCAATTTGTAGCTTCAATATTATGCGCCTTACTCCCCCTCTCTCTCTATCTCTCTCGCTCTTTCTACAAAATTTAATAAAATGGCATGCACTGTTAATTGTTTAATGAGCGAAGTTTGAAATGCTTTCATATATGGCATACATATGTGGGTTGAAATTACTGAGAAATCGACGACGTGTGCTAGAAAGGCCGTAATTAGGAATTGCTACAACTACGCAGCAATTGGTTAAATTCAGCTGTAAACTTGATTACCAATTAGCAATAGCTAGCTTATCGATTTCTGTTGAAAATGCAATTACATATGTATATGATGTCGGAATCGAAGCAGCGGTTTCGAGTTTAAGCGGAATCAAGGTTACTCTAAATCAGATTGAATTATTTCATCCATTTTTACGTGCAGTATTCAATACAGTTTGTTTTCGTTAACTAGAAAGATGGAAACACCAGAAATAAGAAATTTCTAGATAATTGGAAATGCTTTAAAATTGAAAAAATAAATAGCAGTCAGTTATCAACATTTTTGATTTTCCTATTAGCCATTTTTGTTTTCAAATTTGCAAAAAATATTTTTTAGGATTCAATGGAAATAAAAGCTATAATTTTAATTGAAACATTGTTTCATTAAATTCCAAAGTAGAATAGAATTTAAAAAAAATAAATAAATTTTACACCTGCAACTATTCAAGATGACGTCAACAATCGTGATTTCTATAATTGTCATTGCTTATCGCCTGATCGGTGATCTAATTGTTTCAGCAGAATGTCCATTATGACAGGTCTTGGATTTTTTTTATTTTGTGCTTACGCCTTGGTAACAATTCCAGCAGCAGCAGCACAATTGTTGTTGTTGTTTTTTTCTTGGTTTTTCTCTTGGGGTGAGTTCGAAAAGTGACTCATTGGAGAAGTCTGCGTCTTTGGGGCTTGTCATGGCTGCCCTTGATGGAGCATGACGCATCTGATTACCTAGCATTTGAATTGTTGCGATAAGGATTTTGTCAAACATATATGTACATGATCGCGTCAGACAAACTGGTAACACTGCGGGCGTTCACAACTCGCCCTTATCAATGAACACAACAATTCTGATGAATGGGCGCTTACTGTGCAAACTTGAATGCGATTCTGAGCTGAGCTGAGCCCTCGCAGCAGGGTTTTCCATTTCAATTTCAATGATTTGTGAAATTGCCAGCGATGCAAGCTGACCCAAAAATAACCGCTAGAAAACAAGATGGTTAAATCTCGGTGTATGTGTGTGGGTGTGGGTGTTTGAGTGTGGGTTGTCAAGTACAGTAAAAGCGTTGCAAACGAACTGTTTCCTTGAGCAAACAAGTGCTTTAAATCTTATTTCAAAGTTACATTTGTTTACAAAATAAAAAAAAAAACAAAAAAATTCAACAGAACTATTACTCCACAATTCTAAAAATATTTTGCAATTTGCGTGTTTATTATGTTTTTGTTTTTAAATTTATTTTTACCATTATTATTTCATTTCACAAATTTTTTCTACATATCACACAAATATAAGTATATATCTATATTATGTTACAAGGTGTCCGTTCAAGGAAGCTTATCACTGTATTATTATTGTGAAGACGCACAGATTTTATTTGCTCTTCCTATGGTGCTGGCAATCGCACCATGTATGAAGTCTATATATAGCGCACATTTCCATACGATGCGTTACGTACGATATCATGTGGGATTCAGGGGATGAACGGGCTGTCTTTGGGCTGTGTGCGGTAGCCGATGCGTGGGATTGGTATGCGCACCATTGTTTAAATGGGCCATATTCCATTCCTTGAGCAATGGCTCGGCATGAGTCAGTTGGCGGGGGAGCTGCTGATGCGGCGCACTTGGTTGCCAAGTGTTGTGAGAACGTTGGCGTCAGCAAATGCAAAGTGAGTGTGTGTTGAGTGTGTGTGTGTGAGTGGTGTGTGTGTGGGGGGCTTATATCTGCAAGTGCATTAAATTGCTCAATGAACGCACACTTGGGGGTCTTAGCACCCAACTTCAACACTGCTTAAATAAGTAATTAAGTCTGAAATTAGAAACAGTAGCTTTTGCTGCAGCAGCAGAAGCAGCAGTAACAGCAGCAGCAGCAATTTGTTGCTGTAGGTCAAGACATTTCACACTCGTTTAATCGCCTCGGATATGTGACAGTTCAATGGACGGTTGTGAGAACATGTTTCAGAGCAACAGCTAAATAAGCTTTCTTATTTTTTCTTATATACATATCTGCACGATATATATATTTAAAAAAAAAATGTATTTAAAAACTTAGTTAAATTTTATTTAACAAAATTGTATGGGAATAAAGAATTATTTGGTGTTTTTAGTTTGTGAAAATAATGCAATAAAAATATGTTACAGTTTCAATCAAAATTAAAAGTTCTTTTAAATTCCCATTAGCCAACTGTTAATTGCTTTCACTAGAAACCTTGCAAAATTGTAATTGAATAAAAAAGTGGTATCTACGCTTTTCAAGTGCTCTTTAAATAAAAAGTAATAAAAGACTAATTTGCAGTTTGGTCAATACAAAAAAAAGCTTTTAGTGAAAAACCATGCACAAAGCTAATTAAATGATAAATGTCGCTACGCTTCAGAGCCTGCCTTTAATCATGTTAGCGTATACGTGTGAATGGCAGAAAGTGCAGCCGTGTTGCCAGTCACATAAAAATAGGACCCGGAATCGAGCTGTGCAATTTTGTAAAAATTAATTTGTCAATAACTTTAAAGCATCCATCACAAAGTTAAATATTCTTAATCTGCTCATGATTTATAAGAATATACTAAACAAAATTTTGTAGCACTAGCTTTTATAGACTGTGGAGTTAAACTAAGGAACCGTGTAATTAAATCGATAATTATCGATGTGTTACGATATTGATTTAAATAAATTTTATAAACTGCTTCTGCGTATGGTAGCTTTCTGAGATAATTTAAAAATATTTAAAAATTAAATTACTGTTGAAAATGTGTTTTTCATTTTTAGTTTATTGAAAATACAAAATATAATCGATAATAATTCAGAAATCATTATTTTTGCAGTTAAACGAAGACGGAAGAAATCGAGAGATATAGTTTCCAATGGGTCAGCAATTGAACAAGCAAAGTGACGACGTTGCCAGCAGCAAAAGCAAAAATCAGCGAAATTCAAGGAGCAAGCAGAACAGTCAAGCGAATTTGGAGTTCAGCTTGGAGCAGGAACAGGAACTGGAACTGGAGCTGGAACAGGAATTGGAGCAGCCAACGCAGCAATTGCCAGCGACAATAAATTTGCAGATTGCCGAAACTGGCGAAACAGTAAAGCCAATTGTCGAGGAGGCCGAGTTTTTAGCGGAGGTGGGACGACTTCTAATACAGTACAAAATACAACTGGTCGAAATGGATAATGGCAATGATAATTCGGAAGTGGAACAGCAGCAGCAGCAGCAAAAATTGCCACTGTCTGTTGAGGGCGCCACAACGTCTGCGGACGCGCTTAATGCAAATGAGAAAATTGTGAATGTAAAATTGGGTGCGGCCGCAGGGGGGGTAACGAGCACAGGTGCCAGTCGAACTGCGGGCAGTTCAACGGAAGCGCCAAAAACAGGCGAAAGACAGCTCGTCGTGAATAACAACAATTTAGCGGGAATCGTTGCGTCGGCGTCACCATCAACGTCGCAGTCGGCAGCGGCGAATACGTTGAAATTGCACGACGGCAACGAAGACATTGAATCGGAAATGGCAACGTCGTCGTTGCTGCGTCGGCGTCGCAGCGGCAGCGCCAGCAGCGGCAGCAGCAACAGCAACGAGGGCGTCGAATACTGCGAGGTGCTCGAGCCGCAGCCAGTCAACGAAATGCTCTCGAACGGAGCACAACGCGCGCAAGGTAAGAAAACAAAACAAAAAAAAATTAATTTTAACTAATCTAACTGATGTCAAATGTTTACTGTTGTTCTCTTTTGCACAGCGCCCAACAGCAGCAGCAGCAGCAACAGTGGTTGCAGTCGTTGTCGCAGCAGCAAGTCCGCCGCACCAGCCACAGCCAGCACATCGAAGCGACGTTGCTGCAAATGCAAGTTTTTCGATGCCTGTCGCGGCGTGCGCCTAAAGCTGGAGTCCAGCATGAGCAGCGGCAGCAGCAGTGCCGCCAAGGACAAAAAGGAAACTGTTGCTGCAGCAGCAGCGCCGCGCAGCAAGCCACGCAGCAGCGCCGACAGACGCTCCACGCCGCCCACACTTAATGCTGGCAGCAGCAACACAGCAGCAGCAGCAGCTGCATCGGCAACACGTTTGCTGCACGCGCAGCGTCAACGCAACTCGGTGGCGGTTGCGGAGCCGAGCACTTTGGGCATTTGGGCAGCGCCGGCGGCCATCGGTCAGGGCGATTGGTATCCCAGCTATGCCCAGGGGGACGTCATCATACACATCTGTTCGCAGCCAAGGTCGCAGTTTGTTGTGGAACCAGCTGCGGTCGTTGCCAGCAACAGTGCGGCCACCAATGCCACGTCCGTGGTGCGACTGGTGGCCACCACAGCGCCGGAGCCGGCTGCGGCCGTGCTGCCCGTGGCCATTGAAGCGACGCCGAGACCCGCCGTTAATTCGTATGGTGCCGGGGTGACGGTTCATTCGCAAATTGATTTCATGCATTGCCTGGTGCCGGATCTGGAGCGGATCATCAACAGCAGCTTCTATTGGGGCAAAATGGATCGGTACGAGGCCGAACGTCTGCTCGATGGCAAACCGGAGGGCACATTTCTGCTGCGCGACTCCGCCCAGGAGGAGTTCCTATTCTCCGTCACATTCCGCAAATACGGACGTTCGCTGCACGCGCGCATCGAGCAGAGCGGCCACAAGTTTAGGTGAGTCAATAGCCATCCAACTGGCCACGCCCACACGCCCAAATGACCCATGAATGCGAGCGAAGAATAGACCACAAGTGAAGCCCTTGGACAAACCAAATTAAATTTAGTGAATGCAATTAGTTTGAATTGAAGTTTCAAGTGCTTTTAATTGCAGTTGCGCTTTCCATAAACTAAACGAAGAAAGCTTACTCAAGCTTTTAAGAGCCCAGCATATGTTTAATTAATTCGTTATCTATGTTGACGTGTGCTCAAAATAGACTGTTAGTCAAGGTCCAAGTGAATTTAATTAAGTTTGCTGCATGTAATTAATTTAGATTGAAGTAGGCGTAATTATTTTATATGTTTACTTTAATTTTTTGTTAAAGTGAGCTGAAAGCTTTAAGCTAACTTAATTGAGTTTAGTCAATACAATTAATTTAGATCGAAGCTATTCTGAGCTTTTGAGGGTCAGTATTTATTTAATTCATTTGCTCAATTGAAGTGACTATAAAATAGACTTCAAGTCAAACTTGTATTGAAATTAATTTAGATTGAGCTTAAAATAATCTTTAAGTTTTCGAAGTGAGCTAAGAACTGAAATTAATTCAAGATGTGAATGAGTTTTGCAATTAATCTAGATTGAAGCTTTTATGAGCTTTTAATGCACTTTGCATTGCAGTTAAAGCAAATGTCATTTCATTATCCATGCAGCGGTAACTAATTTGTGTGCTTTCTTTTTCTCTATTTATAGCTTTGATTGTCATGATCCGTGCGTGTTTGCTGCTCTGACGGTGACCGGTCTGCTGGAGCATTACAAGGATCCGTCGTGCGTGATGTTCTTTGAGCCCTGCCTGACAATGCCGCTCCATCGCCGCGAGACCTTCTCTCTGAAGCAGTTGGCGCGTGCGACAATTGTCTCGAATACCACATACGATGGCATTAATCAGCTGGCGCTGCCGGGCAGTCTGATGAGCTACCTGAAGGAGTACCACTACAAGCAGAAGCTGCGTGTGAAGCCCTGCGATGTGCACACCCCAACACCGTTCTATACCAACATATAGTCCACGGCAACAGCGGGGGCGTTGGCGGTAGCAGCGGAATTGCCCATTTTACCACCGGCAGCGATGCCAGCGCCACCGATACCACCGCCACCACCGGCGGGCTTCTCCTATTACGAGGACGTCGACAGCGACAGTGATTGCAATGCGGACGATGACGATGACGAGGCGGTCAACATACGTGTCTCCTACGTGCAGCATGCTGAGGTTGTGGCACAGTTGCGCGACAGTGCCACTGCCGCCGGCCAGCGGCAGCATCAACAGCTGCAGCAGCAACTGCTACAGCTGCCCAACCGGATGGCCGCCGCCCTCGGACGCATGTCCGCCAAACTCAACTGCTATCAGCCGATGGCAGCGGCAACTCCGTCGCTGCAAACGCGCAACGGTCGCGCCGGCAAACGTGCCGCCTAATGCCTCCCACAGCTCTGTGCTAAAAACCAAAACCAACTCCAACTAGAGACAATCCCAGTGCGTCTTGTGCCGAAGCCAACTCTAAAAACAAAACATACAAAAAACAAAACTAAAAAAAAATCAAAATATTAATTAGTTAATTCAAGAAGTAGCCTGTAAAGCATAAAGTAACTATAAGTATTACATATTCAACTGATAGATCCTCTCGCATATGTGTGCTCCTGCATAAATCCTCCATTATAAACCAACTTGCTCCGCATTTGTTTTCCAGAAGCAACAAAAAACTACAACAAGTTTTGAACAAGTATTTTTAGTAATGCAATTGAAAATTGAATTGAATTGTTAAAGTATTTTATAATCTGTATATTTGAAGCATGCTATATATTTATTCGATCATTTTTTATTATAATTGAATTATTAAATTATGTGTAAATAGGAATCCAACAATACCAATCCACTTAGGTATAAACATATCTAGATATTATATACAAATTAAATGCGTACAACTCTCATTAGCCAAATTGCAAGTATGTAATCTTATATTTATATATATGTATATGTTACAGGATTACATACATCAAATAGTATTTTATTTATTTATTCTAATTGTAATCCGTGGCTGCGCTTCAACTATTTTAATTTCTCAATTGTGTGCTGTTACAAGCAAATTGTAAATAATAATTAAACAAAATAAATAAGCATTAGTTTATATTTAAATACTCCTATTAGGTGGTTGCTGTTAATCGTAAATATTATAATAAACATGTGTAAACTATGCAGTTGTTTCAAAACTTATACAAATAGTTACATATCGCAATGTTGTACAAGATGAGTATGAGAAACAAATAAAAGTAAAACAAAAAGCGAAACCATAATAAAAACTTTAATTTAGTGGGTACTTTTATGAATCGAAAAATTTTTGTACTTAAAGCCGTTGATAATTCTAATCAATTGCAAAGCTAATATAGAAAGGAAAAATGAATATAATTGATATAAATATCCAAACACCAACAAACACTATACAATTTACAAATGTGTTTTCTAAGAGAAAGTAGTTTTGAAGTTAACTCCCCATTAGGATTGACGTAAGTTGAAGGTTAATTGGGTTTTATTTGACTATTCCTAGACAACCATTTTCCTTTAAAATTTGTTTAAACAAAATCCATTTCAAAATGTACGTTAAATAAGTGCTCAAAAAGATTCGCTGCTTTGCAGCACTATCTATCGGTCGCTTATCGACAGACCACCACAGTGTATTGCCATTCACACTGACCAGCGTCATTTGTTACGGTCACATTCAGTCCGTAGCATCTTGTTTTTGTTTCAACGAATTTTGTTTTAGTTTTTTATGCGCACAAATAACACATAAGCAGCATTATGTCTACGTTATTACGCTCCGCTTTCCTGCTGCTATCGCTGGCCGTATGTGGTAAGTTGTTAACGGAGACTCATTGTGCCGTTCCGGAAAACGCAGTTCTTGGGTGTGGCTGCCAACTGTTTACACCAATTAAAAATGTTTGTTACTCATTTGCTTGAATAGGGAGCTGGGCCATCCGTTGTTTTCAGTGCTCATCGGATCAGGATCGCAAGGGCCATGACAGCTGCGGCGCCTACAAGCCCTTCAACAGCACCGAGCACATTGCCATTGAGTGCAACAGCGACGAGTCTCACATGCCTGGCTCCTTCTGCATGAAGGTTGTCCAACAGGGACCACGCGGCTTCATCTGTACGTATTTTATGTTGCTACAGTTGATGTTCAGTAAACATCTGGCGTTTTTATCATTTCAGGGGACGGCCGCTGGCGTCAGGTGATTCGTCGCTGCGCGTCCGTTTCGGAGACGGGCGTCACGGGTGTCTGCAATTGGGGCGTCTACGAGAACGGCGTGTACTGGGAGGAGTGCTATTGTTCCAGCGACAGCTGCAATGGCGCCAGCTTGATGACAATGCATAAATCACTGCAAATGCTGCTCGGCTTTGCAATGATGGCGGCCACAGCAACGTTTATGCGCAGCTAGATAAATCGCAACATTCCCAGCCTCAATCAATCAAGTGCCTTTAATGCCGCGCCTGGCAGCTGATTGGAGAGAAGCTCATAAAAGATTAGTTTTTAAGCGAATTTGAAATCGTTTTGTCCACATTCCGTCCACAATTTGTATTTAATTTTAAGCCACAAAGTTCTACACCGAATCTCGCAACATATCTTGTGCATTTTACAACTCGAAATATAGTCTATAATATGACAGGATATACACTCTAACGGTCTTCTGTGAATTTAAGCTGTTTGGTCATTGTCTTCAAGCCGCTCTCCGCCCAGCCGTTGGTGGAATCCTTGCACACCGCCGAGTAGATCATCGTGGAGCCATCAACAAAATGCTTCATGGCCAGATACGAGCGACCTTGTTCCAGCCAAATGTGCATTTCCTCCTGCGGCGCACCCATTCCATCTTTGAACATTTGTTCCTGCTCACCGCCGTACTACAAATATGAACATAAGTTAAGGAATAGGAATAAAATTACCCCCAATTGTCCACCTACCCATTTATCGTACAATCTGACGGGCTGATGTGTTTGCGTCCAGCGCAGCACCTTTAAATAGAATCGCATAAATTTTCGAACATTTCGCTTGACAGCGATGGACTCGGCATGTTGGAATTTGGCCATTTCGGCCAGCGTGCTGCGGGCCAACTGGCGATCCTTCGGCCGGCGCAGGGTCTCGCAAATGGCCAACGCCACTCGATTCAAGCACTCGAAACTTTCGTCCAGCAGCTTGGACAGCGACATCTTTTTATTGGCCATTTAATTTTGATGTTTTGTCAAAAGAGGAGAATTAAAATCGAAAAGTAAAACAAGTGTGACTGGGAATTTTAGATAAGAAACTATATGTTTTAATGATAGTAAAAACTGTAACAAAATATTTTTAATTTTAAAATTTGTTTAACAATAATTTAAGAAAAAAATTAAAAATTGGATGTGTATGAAAAAGTGGTGTAATAAAATTAAACAGTAAAGTAAAAGTAAAACAAGTTTGACTGGGAATTTTAGATAAGAAACTATATGTTTTGATTATAGCAAAAATTGTTACCTATAATTTTTAATTTTTAAATTTGTTTAATAATAATTTAACGAAAAAATTTAAAATTGGTTGTATATGAAAAACTGGTGTAACAATATTAAACAGTCTTAAAACGAAATAGTATTCATTAAAACACAATACCAAATTTTTTTATAACATTTATTTTTTGCAATTTTTGATTTTTGTCTTCAATATGTATACGTTAATTTAACATTAACTTAACCGTTAATTAATTGTATAATTTATTGTTAGGCTCTTTATGACAAATTGCCCAACTATTTTTGAAAAATTGCGCGCCTGTTAACAGTTTTGTTTTTTTGGTTTTTTAAATTGTACGCTAAAATTCGAAATCTCTTTATTAATGTTTTATTTAAATTTTATTTATATTTTATTTGCCTTTTACCAATTACGCTAAAATCGACTCTTTTTTTTTGCTAACCTTAAGTTTTATGTATACCGTATATACGTAGCATTAAGATGATAAATAAATTTTTGACTAATTACTTAGAATCAAAATTCACTAAGCCAAATTGCAACAAATTTGTCGGTGAGTGCCAGAAAAATAATAAATTATTTGCTTGCTAGGTGCCATGATAGAAATTAATAAAAAATAAGTCTAGCCCCTAGGACATATCTCTATGAGACATGCCATATGACGATCTACAAGTTAACTGGCCCCAGGCCAGCCTAATCCATCCACCTTCATCCTTCATAATCCGAACGAAGTGAAAAAAATTTGCTCAATGTTTTTTGTTTTTGATTTTTTAATGTCCTGTTGATAGATGATCTAAAGTATGCTTGAAAACTCAAGAGACTTGTCGTATATATGTAAAAAGCTAAACGAAAATTCAATAAATTAAGGAATTAAATGTTTGGCGAATACGTTTATGCGTTACATAGATAGAATGTAATGCAAAAATTTCCATAAACTAGAAAAAGAGAGCTAAAATGTTATGCAAAAAAAAAAAAAATTATAAAAATAAATATTATGTACGGGGTTAAAAAACTTTTTATGAACTAAATCAAACAAACTGAAAAAAAAAAAAAATACATAAATAAACTGATCAACTTACCCCGAGCAATATATATCTTTCAAAATCGAGTTTTCTGAGGCTTTCGAGTTTTTTTTTCAAATTTTCTCAGTTTTAAGCTATGGAAACCACAAATTTTGGTAAGCAATAAAATTAAACACAGAGTTTAAATTTTCTTTTCTGCTCTGCGATTTCAATAACTGTATTTTCAGTGCTATCTACTCAGGACAATTTTAAAACTTAAATGCATATTAGGACTTAAAGGAATTTCCTGGACGATATCCAAATTCTTACATTTTTCTTAACAGAAACAAAAACAAAAATCTCTTTAAAAAAAAATCTCTTTTTAAATCTGACAAAAGTCAGGTTGGAGCTATAATTGTTTTTGTTTTTTTAATTTGTATTTTATAAATAAAGAAAAATATTTAATAAATATACAAATTTGGAAAATTAGCGTTTCGATGGGGTTTTTCATTATGTTTAACACAAGTCTCTGGCACGCATAAACGCATAACACAGTTCATCTAGCTGAGAGACGGACAGACAGAGACACATACACACAAACATTATTTAAGACTAGTTTAAATATAAGCGATTTACTGTTGTTGTTGTTATTTGTTGTTGTTGCTGTTGTTGTTCCAACGACCGTGTAAACGAAATCACAATTGAAGCAGAAAGCGACAGCTATCCCCGAAAAGCAATTCAAGCAATCGATCAATGGATTCCAAGTTAGACCACAATGGGGGTGCGCGCATCCAAAGTTTTGCTGTCCGTCAGCGCGGATGACAACGAGCAGGAGGTGTTGTTGTTATTCTGTGTATCCTCCTCCTCCTCCTCCGCATCCTGCACGTTGTCATTGTTATTGTGGCTGTGCTCGGGCGGCGCATGCAGCTGCACTTGCTCCGTTATGGTCAGCGGCACACTTGAGGCGGACTGGCATACGGCATACAAACAGCTGCTCGACGTGGATGACATGGAGCTGTTGCTGCTACTGCTGCTGCTGCTGCTGCTGTTGCCACTGGGCGTTGCCGGCAGCTGATCGGGCGGTGAATTGAGCTGCGTGATTAGCGTCTCGTCCTCGCTGCTGGCCAGCTCGTGCAGCTCCGCAACGGTGCGATGTATGCGTATGTGCTGCACTTCCTCGGCATCCTCATCCATTTGGCTATTCAGCGCATAATACAGCTGCAGGCTGTCGTTCACAATGGGCGCAAAGAGGCGGCGAAATTGTCGCAGCAAATCCGCCTCCTGATGCGCATCCGTCTCCTCCTGTTGCTGCTGCTGCTGCTCCTCTGCTTCGTGTTGGTAGAAACTAAAATCAGCCGTTTCGTCTACGACCCTTCCATGCTTATCAACAACATTTATTGAGCAATCTTTAACACTTCGTTGACCGCGTCAGACTTTGCCCTTCGGCGATTTGCACTTCAAGGGCGTCGCATTTCCGGTTCCGCTAAAAAAGAAATTATAAATTAAAATTTTTTGAATTATATATGAATTGCTTTTAATTTGTCAAGCAATAAAAAAAACAGTCTTTGCTTGATATTTCTGATCAGTATAAAAAAACAGATTGATTATGTGAACTCAAGTCTCAGTGAAGCTAAAAATTTGTTATAGATACTTTTTATTGCAGCAGATACTTTTTATAACATCTTCCATATGCACTTTTGGTCAAAAATATTGATTTTTATGAAAAATATCTTTGTTTTATAAAATATCTCGTCAAATACGATATTTATTGTTTATAATATTATTTATTATATTAAATAAAATCTTTTGCAAAATTAAAAATGTTTACAAAATATGTTAAAGAAAACCCGAACTGAAACTAGTTATCTTCGTTTTTTTTAAATATATTTTCAAATAGGATATTTGTCATTTTTGTAAAAAACTCTTATTTTCAAAATCAAGAACTAATGTATATTATATTATAAAGAAAAACCGAACTGTAACCAAACAAAAGATTTGGTTTTTTAAAAATATCTTTTCAAGTAAGATATTTATTATTGTTTAAAAATGTGTTTTTTCTAAGTTAACTCTATTTTTTAAATTAAAAACTATTTTATATTATAGCTTAAAAAAAAACTAAACTGAAACCAGTCAAAAAATATGAAATTCTCTTTTTGTTTTTCAAGATCATCAATATTGGACTTTAGAAAAAAGTCGTCTAGTATTCAAAGGATATTGAATTATTTATATTTGTATGGGTCCTTACCCGCTGGCGTCCTCCTTGCCGGTTTGTGTTTGCGCCGTGGAAACCGTGCTCTTGCTGTAGGGCGCCTGGAATGAGGTCGATGTGATGGTGAAGTAGCCACCAGGTTTCGGTTTCAGATGCCGGTTGTTCATCTGCATGTGGACAGTCTTCATGAACTCGATTTGATGCGCCAGCTTCTGAATTTGCTCCTGCACAAAAAATATATAAAGAAGATGGTTTAAATTTTGTTTCGAAAATTTTGCGCAGCTGTGTTACCTTGAGCTCCTCATTCTCCTGGTAGAGATCGGGCGACTCCTCGGGCACCAGCCCGACGCCATTCAGCGAAAACGATGCGGTTATGCTGCGCACCTTGGCCTTCTGATCCCACTTATCGCCCTGACCCTTCAGAACCCGCGCTACCTTCGGACCAAAGACCAAGGCAATGGTCGTCGTCGTGGAGAGTTGAGTCCGCACAAAGCCCAGCATGTATTTGTAATCGGGTCCAGCGTTCGGAAAGAGCATTACACTGTGCGAATAGAGGGTTTAAAGTTACATAGTTAGATTATCCTTTGATTATGTAAAAATATCCTGAACTTCTTTTGGGAGTTTAGAAAAAATATTTAGTTCTGTTGTTTTCTTCTAATTTTGCATAATAAATATTTAGCTTTTATCTATATTGGCATATTTTATAATTATAATTATGCTTGATTTAATATTTCTTAATAAAATAATTAATAATAAAATTTTTCATAATATAAACCACACTTGAAATTTATTTCTTTTTAATAAATGTCAAATTTATTAGCCATAATTTTTTCTTCAAAGTTTTCATTTAGATGTTTGAATTTTTTTTATTGATTAGAGTTTTTATATATTGTGTTCCCATTTTTAATTGGAATAAACTATATGTGCAGCTTAAAATGCCAAACTTTTTATTTGACAATAATTTTGTTTAATAATAATAATAAAAAACAAAATTTATTTGCAAACTTTTGAAACTTTTCCGCAAATATTTGAATAACCTTGAGGTTTTTCACATTTTCGATTTCGTTTTTTTTTCGTTATTTACTAAAAATTTCAACTTTGAGCCGTAGTGCAACTTCGCCTTACGCTGACCTCTGACCTCTCCCAACAGAGGAAGGCCTTAAAGAAAACTTGACCTACGACTGAGACTCAACTAAAATGATGCCAAGAGCAAAATGAGAGGCAACCAGTTGAATGTTGTATTAAAAGAAAGATTAAATAACAAATTGCATTAATTATCAAAACACTTGAAAGGATTTCAATTTGATGGGCAGGAGCCGGAAGCCCAAGCTGAGCGAGAACTTGGCAAAGAAATTTATGGAATGTTTGTGTAAACAAACTGCGGCGAGCGGGTAAACAAATAGACAGACGGATGGGCGGACAAAGGGTTGGTAAGACAGACGGGCAGACAGACGGAGGCTCTTCGGCGGCAGCATGTCCTGGCATACCGACAAAAGGATTACAACGGAAACGCGCGCGCGCACAAAGCAAAAGAATTTAATTAAAAACGCAACGAGGCGGCAACGGCGGCATTTGCCGCTGCCCCTTTAATATTGTGGGCGTGGCACAGCATACGCTTAATGGAGATGAAATGCAGGAGCATGCGTCGGGATTAATCCACAACGCAAAACTTTGTGTGAACTCTAATAAATCAATTACGGGAGTGCAAAAAAAAATTTGTTTAATTGTAAATTGATTTTCAAGTTCAAGTAAAAAAAATTCAAGTAAAAAAAAAATTCCACAGTTGAAAGATTAGTATTTGGGCAGAAAATATTCTTAATAACGTTTTTTAAACGGAAAATACCACTTGCAAAAAGTCGCTTAAATTTGTTGAATTTGTAGCTCGAAAGTTGTGGGAGATATGGATTGCGGCTAACCCGCGATACTACAAGATATATAGATATAATATGGATATGGAATTATCCAAAAAAATTTCAAAAAGCGAGAATTTGATGTATCTAGTTTTAATTTTATATGCATTTTAATTCGAATGGCAACTCTCTCGAAAATATTTAAAACTTGTGATGCAAACAAGTTAAAATAAAAATATGTTAAGTATAAATTTGTTGAAAAATTTTAGGCTTATTTTAAGTATTGTATTTATATTTAATTCGAGCATGTGCAATACTTACTGAAAAGCCACCATGGCGATATTAACAATGGCAATGTTGTAGATGGCATATGAGATCAGGCGAGCCTCGTTGTAGAGGCTCTCCGCATTGCGTACATTGTAACAGACGCGTATGCCCCAGGCCAGGAACAGGACCTCGCCAATGGCCAAACTGTGATCCCACCAGTTGTACGAGCACTGCTTGAACTTTAAAAGATTCTGATCGTAGATCTGCAGAGATAAAAGAGGTCGGGAAACTTCAGATTGCCTTGTTGAGTAACCAAAAAAAGTAAAGAAAAACAAGGTAAAAACAATAAAAATAAAAAGAAGGTTTTGTTTTTAAATGAAGTTTTTTCTTACAAAAATAAATAGTTCGAATAACGATACGGTACATAATATAATTTAATTTGAAAATTAAATTAAGTAAACTAAATTGGGAACCTTACTAAACAGGTAATTATTTTTACAAATAACTAGATTTAAACTTGAGCTTACCACTTCAGCGTAGGGCGTGGCCGAAATAGTCCAAGTTCCCAAATAGATGAGCATTACGAGCAATATGGGAACCATCCACTGCAGCAGCTGCTGATCGTTTAGCTTTATCTTATGGGCCGATTTCACCCGAAAGGTCAAAGAGACGCTGTGAAAAAAAAGAGAGGACAAGATAGATTTAAAGAGATACAGAGAGGGGTAAGAGGACTCACCGCCAGGTCTTCATCAGCAGCGATGTGTAGGTGATGCAGAAGCCCATGTGGCGTGTCCATTTGGTGGCAATGCACCAGGTGGTATCCAGATACGGAAATATGGCGACCATCTGCAACAATCGATTGGGTTTGAGATTGAAATACGACTTTAAGGATTGCTTGATGTGTAACTAAAGTTGTGAAATGCGATTTTAAAAGGGTAGCGACAACACCGACAATGACCCTTAGTGTCGGCCACACAAAGTGCCGTTAAGTTGACAGCAAACATGCTTAAAAGGCAGTTGACAGGTGACTCCATTTGCAGGTGGGGAAAACTCACAGCAGTGTTAATGGAACATTTAAATAAATCTTATCAAATGACACTTTAATATGAACAAAAATAATGTATTATTAAAACCTATGTATGTAAGAAATATTTGTAAGAAATATTTGCAAGCAAGATTTTTTATCTATTAGTATTATAGAATAAATGCAAATATTTTTATATTAGCTGCTTTCATAACGTTTTAGTGCCTTTAAAACTCATATTATTTAATTTAAAACCAAAAATAAAATTAAAATTAAAATAATATATTATTAGAATTTATTAATGTGTAGAAATATTTGCAAGCAAGATTTTTTATCTATAAGTATTATAGAATAAATGCAAATATTTTTATTATAGCTGCTTTCATAACTCATATTATTCAATTCAAAACAACTGTTTAATTTAATATTTTTAAAAACGTTTTTAAAAAAATTAAAATTTTTCCCTTGAACACAATTACAATTCATTTTTGTATCAAGAAGTTTCATAAATAAATTTAAATAGTAAATTTAACTTAACTTTAACTTGACAAAATTAATTCATTAATTTCTATAATATAGCTGAATCAGTTTAATTTTAACTCATATCATAGAACAGTTACTTCAACAGCTTATGAAGTAATTTTATCAAAAAACTAGACAGAAATTTGCATTTGACCTTAAGGTTCCTTCTGTGGCCGACTCGGTGGCTCCTTGTCTTTCTTGTCTTTTTCGTCGGGATTATCAACGTTATCCTTGGCGTCGGGACTCTCACTATCCCTGGCGCTATCGGGCGGCTTGGTTTGTGGCGTCATGCATTGATGACAGTCCTCCATGCCCGGCGTATACTCCTCGATTTGAATGGTGGTCTCAAAGAAATTGTAACGCTTGTGAATCAGCGTTGTGGCCTTTTCCAGTATGATTTGAGGATCGGCATCCTTGCTGATCGCCAGATGGGCGGACAGTGCAATTTTACTGATGCTCAGCGCCCAGATGCGCAAATTGTGAACGTGCTCGACGCCCTCGATGCTGAGAAATGTACGCTGCACCTCGCCATAGTCCATATAGTCGGGTGTGGCCTCCATGAGGACCATCAGCACATCCCGCAGGATGCGCAGCGTGACAAGCAGCACAATGATGGAGAAAATAAAGGTGCAAATGGAGTCGACAAACGCCCATTCGGGCTTAAAGAATATGATGATGGCGGCCAGAAAGACGCCAAAGCTCTGAATCATGTCGCCAACCACGTGAATAAACGCGGCTCTCACATTGATGTTCTCCACGTGGCGGGTGCACTGCGAGACCGATGCGGGCATCGGTTCCTTGGCAACTGCACTCGTAATGTTCGACTTGGAGGTGGTGTCAATGGGCGACTGGTTTTTGGTTTGGAGATGCATGCGCGACTGTCGATTGGCCTCGATGGTGGCGGCACCGCCATGGGAATGGCCATGGTGGCTCAGCTGGACGGCCATGACGATGTTCACGATGATCGCCAGCGCGGATGTGATCAGCATGATTTTGGCATCCACATCGTGCTGATCCGTTAGCAGACGCTGCACCGCCAGCCAGACGAGTATCCCGGTTATCACCCAGATGAAGTAGATGGAGATCATGGCGCCAATCACCTCCGCCCGATACCAGCCAAAGTTCATGCGCTGCGTCGAGGGGCGTCCGCTCAGATACAGGGCGAACAGCGAGATCAAGATTCCGGCCAGATCGGTCAGCAGATGCGCCGCATCCGTGGCAATGGCCAGGCTGCGCGAGAGTATGCCACCGATGATCTCGCAGAGCATGAAGAACAGGCACAAAATGCTGGCCACGATCAGCTTCCGTTTGGCCACCTTGTCCATGCCCTCGGCCGGACGATCGTAGTGGCAGTGATCCCGATACGTGGTCGTGATGTGCGAGTGTCGTCCAACAATGGTCAGCGTGCGCATCGATTCCGAGTGCTGCAGTTGATCATTCTTCTTATCCCTCTCAATATCCGATTTGCTTGGCTTGGATTCTTCCTCCACAACAATCACCTCATTGGGCATGCGACTATTGTCTACGGGTGGAGCCACAGCGGCCTCCACAGGTAGTCCGTCCTTGGTGTGCTCCGTCTGAGCTGGTTCATCGGGCTTGGCTTGAAAAAAGTAATTCATCAAGTTTCCTTTGGGGAAGTTCCTATCAGAACCGGCGGCGTCTTCAGAAGTTGCAGCTGCAAATGCGGAACTCGTTGTGGGGCTGCCCACACCGTACGGCATCGTGCTTCCAGTGACCACCTGACGGAGCGCATCTACGGCCTCCTTGGAGGAAGGAGCGCGCCCCGAACTCGAAGCGTCTGCTGCATCTCTGGCCAGCTCATTGGGGGCAATTAATGTGGGTTCATCTGTAACTGCCGCAATTGTGGAGCTATCGCTTGTCGGCTTCTGGGATTGGATCACATTTTCAGACGGAGATTCCTCATTGCCAGTCAAGCTGGTTCTCGTTGAAAGATTCGGGAGTTCATTTGGTGATTCTGATGCGGTTTCTTTAGGCGGCGGCTTCACAGGATTACTTGTAACTGGTCTAGCTAGACCAAACCGTGGCAGATGTGCCAGGAAACTCTTCGACACAGATTCATCGGAAGTAGTTGTAGGAGTTTGCTCCATGGGTATTGTCGCTGATTCCGATGGGTTTTCATTTGCAACTGGTCTATTTCGAGCAAACCTCTGAAGACTGCTGAAGAATGTTGGAGCAGCTTGGGTCTCATCCGCATTTGCTGGCGCTTCATTTGCGTTGGCTTTGGCTCGTCCAAATAAAGGTAGATTATTAAAGATTAAAGCCAACGTGTTATTTGCTGTCCCTGTTGCTGCCTCATTGGGCGGAGTGGTGAGTTCTATTACTTTCTTCGAGTCGTTCGGATTGGGTTCCGATCGAACGCGTCCGAAACGCGCTATATTATTAAAAATGAGATCTGGTGATTGCTCCTCCTCAGACATTGGTTGGCCATGATGGGAATCGTGGCTGATAGCCCGTCGCCCCTTTAAAATTGTTATGCTGCCCGTTGGTAATGTTTGATCTGTGGGATTAACCGCTTCCTTGACTCGGATTGACTCCAATTCGGCATCGGTGCTGGTGGCGATTGTGGCCACCTTTTTAGCTGGCGTCTGTGGGCTGACTTTAAGCTGTTTGTACGATTTGGGCTTGGAGGCGGCCTCAATGAGTTTCCATTTATTTTCCACGATCGGTGATGGGTTCTGGGGCGGATGCAAGTTCCTTGCGCGGTTGCCCGAAGTTTTCAGTTTGTCGGCCCAGGTCTGTCCATGATTGGAATCACGGCTTTTAGTTTTATCGGCCACACTTTTAACTACGTTCTTCTTAAGCCTATCTCCCCAGGTATCCGATTGCTTCGGAACCTCTTCCATTTGTGCTGGCCTCTCCACATCCTTCTTCTGCGTTGGCCTATCTTCCTTTGCCTTTTTATTTTCGACCTTATGCAACAGATTTTCACTCCTGATCAATTTCAGTGCGGACGCGCCCGATTGAATTCCCGCACTGGACACGCCTTTCATCCATCGCTGGTGCTCGATCCGTCGCGATGACTGCTGCCTTGGCGGATCTATGTCTGGTATTTTAACCATTTCCCGTAATGCCGCCAGCATGGCGTCCTCATCCTCGCTTTCAGTTTCGCTTGGCACATTTTTGCCTTGGTCCGATTTTCGTTTGTTATTGTTCATGCTACAGATTTTATACTGCTTTATTTTATACACACAAATAAACAAAGCTCTGATTAGAAAATCAGTTACGTTTATTAGTTATATCATTCGCTTTGCGGGCTTCCAATGTTACCGTTTCTCCCGCCTTATTTCATAAAGAACCTTTTAACCCATTTTTTGTTGTTGTTGTCGTTGCCCATGTTGCTCCCAAGTTTGCCATTGTTCTTATGGCTTTTATGTGTCCGGTGGGGCTTCCATTGTCGTTGGCTAATGCTGACAGCATAATTGTAAACAATACGCCCAGAAATTCTACTGAATATTTAGCCAATGTTTGAATACCCTCAAAGGAAAGCGGTTAAATATTTTAAATATTGTATTTATGGGTCTTACATTATAGTACACATTATTATTATTTTTTTATTCTTACACCTTGCAGTTTTAACGTTGCATTGTATTTATGAAACTGATATCGTTCTAAAATCTACAGAATTATCAGCTATTGAACATAGAGTTAATAATTGTTTTAATTTCTGATCACAAATATTTTTTTTTTCAATTTTATTTTATAATATATTTTTAAGAGGAACTAATTTACTATTTTTCACTTAGCCTTTTTTTGTCTGGAAATTGTTATAAAATATAATTTATGCGTACAAAAGTGGGCTATGTTAAAAAAATAACAGTTTTACTGTAACATTAAGACACATAACATTTCATTTAACAGTTTTAAGGCAAATCCCGATTAATTCATTAACTCTTTTGCATTTACAAACGGCATAAAAAAAGCACAAATGCCGCCACAGAGGCAAGTTCCTAAAAGCCGCATTTAAAAAGCCATAAAAAGGAGTTTTATGTTATGTGTGTGTTCGGCACAGGTGGAGCACGTGGCTGGCTATACTGGTCTTACATGTGGGTCAATTGTATTTGAGACCCAAAGACCTTTTGTCACATTAGCAACTGCTGCCATTGTCCTCTCATTCGTTCTTAATGGTCTTTGTGTGTAGTATAGCATTTAATGGGTTAAGTAGCCGGCGGAGTGTTGCGCGGTCTCTTAAAATGGGTTAAGCACTTACCTCCAGATACATAATGGCACAGCCAATAAGCGTGATCATCAGAAATATCGGGCTGGCCACCTTAAAGACTTTGACGCGCCGATGTCGAAACAGATAGCACAACAACACGAAGGTGCCGCAGGCGCATCCAATGGAAATGGTCAGCAGGGATATTCTATATGGAATATAAAAAGTCGAAAAATTTAGTAAAATTATATATATATATATTTAGGCAGAATACAGTGTAATTTCTAAACAACACCCGAACATTACTTGAACACATAAAAAATAATAAAATAAATTACCATCTTTGATTTACCGAAAATATAAATAACATATATCTTTAAAAATTCATAATTTTTTAAATTCAATTATTACTAAAATGCCAGTTATGGATTTGCGAGTTTTACAATTGAAAAATTTTTCCGATTTGGCACAAGAGTTTTGGCCAAAAATTTCACCCCCTCAAAATTATTTTTTAATTGCTTTTTCGTGGTAATTGTGACCAATACAATCGATTAAAAGTATAAATTTGCTATTGTAAATTAAAAAAAATTTTTTTTCGAAAATGTGTAATAATTTTTTTTATAAAAAAAATTAATTTTTTAAAATACGTATGTTTTGAACGTAGGAACAATCTATATGCCAAATCATGTACAAAAAAACATCAAAATCCGTTTAGTTTTGGTAAAGTTATGGGAGTTTGAAAAATGGAAATTTGCTATATTCAATCCAGCTGCAAAAATTCGTCACATTGTCAATAGAGTCTAAAACCGTTAGTAAAGGGCCAGAAACTATAGTAAACTATTGTTGGACGGAAAGCCAGGGACGGAACACAAATAAAGGCTTTACAATATTGTGAACGAGGTAAAAAACATTCCCAAAAGTCGAGCATGCTGTGTCAAGCAGTGCTTATAATAGTTGACCAAAATTGTGGTCAAACTCTGGTTGAAGTCAGTTGACAAACACACCTGAAGGGCCAATGATAGTTGGCCAGACACGGCTCGGGGCCGGTGCAGGTGTCACAGCCGGGGGCGCAAGGCAAGCACTTGAATACGTCCGTGTAGTAGTTGCTTATATTGTCCTGATGCTCCTGCCAGGCAATCTCCATGATGGTGCCATTGAACCCATCCGGGTGGCGCAGCGAGTAAAAGCCACGCTTGCACAGGCATTGATACGCGCCACGTGACCAAGTGCTGCTGGCGAGGGCGGCCAATATCTTGCCGCTGCTTATTGTCGGCGCCTCGTTGCTGGGCTGGCGATAGTCGCACTGCGGACGGATTGGGATTGGGTGTTAATCCGGGCAGTCGGTTAATTGACCCCAAAACTTACCACCATTGAGGCGCGATGGCATTTGTGCGAACTGTGAAACGCTTGCAAATCGTTTATGGTCTCCACATCATTGCCGGCCCCATTGCCAACGGCGGCTGCTGCCGTCGAGCGTCGCGCCGGCTGCCGTTGGCCCAGCAGCATCCGCTTCTGGCTGCTGAAGCGGTACGGCAGCGCATCGCACTGATTGACGCGCAGCGAGGTCACATCGATGTCCACGCTGATGAAGCCGCGCAAGCCGTGCCGCCCGCTGGGCGGTATCGCGATGCTGTACGAAACGAGCCACTTGCTCCCCGCGCACGAGAAGTACGGATAGGTCCACCAGCCCTTGTAGTAGTTATTCGGTGGGCTGGGCGCAAACTTTGGCGAGCGCAGTGCCGGAGTGCTAGTCTCGTCCTCAAACCTGCCGAAAAGAGAAGTCCTAGAGCATTAGACAAATGTGCTTGATTAGGGGATACCCTGTACTACACTTCACACAAAGAAAAACAAACAAGTCAGTGGGGTATAACCGACTTCGCAATACTTATTCACTGTGTAATAACTCTTTAAAACAGTCTAAAATAAATTATAAATTGTTGTAACTATCTGAAAAAATTGAAAGTTCGCTTTTCACTTCGTAAACGAGTGTAACAAATCAATCTAAAAGATCAAAATTGAAGCTTCGAGTTTCAGCAAGCCTCGTTTTTGTGTTACGTTCACTTGAAAAGCTTCAATTCACCCGCTTTTTGAATTTATCAATGGGTATAAAAACAAGGAAGGTAATAATTAAAATGAAAATTAACGCGCGTCCTTACCAGGGATAGTTGTGCGCCGGCTTTTTGCCAATTTGCAGGCCCTCCTCCTCGTAGCGCTGCGTCTCGCCCACCTTGTCCTGTCCGCTCTTCACCCACCAGACGTAGGACTGAACCGCGCCGTTGGTTAAGTTCAAAGCTAAAATGCGTGCACCATTTATGTATTCATCAGTGAGCAGGCCCTTGGCCAGTGCATCCGAGAGTCCTATAAAAATATGTTGGCAAATTAATTCTGATTACGTGCGTGTGTGTGTGTGAGTGTGTCCATGAATATGGGTCATCGCATAAGTAAAAAGAATGTAATTTAAAATCTGCGGCGAAAAATTCAGAAAATAACACCAAAAAACAGTTTAATAAACGGATGGACAAGAGACATACTTATTAACATTTTACTTGTGGCATTTAATTATTGTTTTTCCTGCGTTTGCATTTTAATTACTTTTGCCATTTCGATTGCTTTACTTGCCAGCGCATTATTGAGCAATCAACTTGGTTTTTTTTACTTTATTTGATTTAATTAATGGCGACGTAAAAGTGCAAGACAATTTTACATTTGCAATTTTTTTGTTATCGCTAACTGGAATGACACCTAATACTTTTGATAGCTCACTTGTTGAAATGCTTTTTACATGTATTTTGTTTTCTTTTTATTATTTTTTTTTGTTATTTTACCAAGTTAAATATATAGTTAACATATGGCAATAAAAAATATAAATTAAACATCGATGCTATAACGAATTGCATGCATTGTAAAAAATTGTACGTGTCATTCCATTATTGGCTGCTTTTTTTGCAGAGTTACATTTTACACAATCGAAGATGGTAAAAAAATGTATGCAAATTGGAATCGAACAATATTGGCAATTTTAAAGAGTGCACAAATAAAAACTGAGCGATTATTTAATTCATTTAATTACTAAATATTTTAAATGGCTAATTATCGTGTTCTGGTGCATAATTCGTAATGCTTACACGTTATTTACTTTGAATTAATTTTTTATTTATTTATAAAAATATGCTGTCACATATGCATTTATTTTTATTTTAATGTAAAAAAACTTGTGTGCCAGTTGCCTGGATAATGTGGCCATTTGTTCAAAAAACAGCCCAATGTTTAATTGTGCAAATTAAAAATTTGCTGGAACATTTAATTCAGGCCCAGCTGTCATTGCGATGTTGACCTTGAAATAGTTGTATGCCATGAAAAAAGGCCATTAAAAGGCATATCGAGGCTGCAAATGCTGTTTTTTTCCATCTTTCTTTTTTACCCTTGGCGGAAGAAAAAAAAGATGTCGGCAGCTTCAGCAACAATGATTAATATGCGCTGCGGGTGCAAAGCTTCTAGTGCACACAGTTGCCGCCCTGTTCTGTGACCAGTTTGTGTAGCGGGCCGGGGGGTGGAAGGAGGGGTGGAGAGGGACGGCTGGGTGTCTGTCAAAAGTTAATATTTTCTTTTTATTTTGTTTTTTTGCCACACTTGGCTGGCTGGCCACATTTCTGTTTGATTTGTTCAACAAAAGCCACAACTGTTTGCAAAGTAAACTTATTTAAATTCGATTAGCGCAACTTCCGTGGCTATTTCGCTGCGTGCCCGTTTCTTAAATTAACACTTGGCGAGGGTATTAAAACTATCGCAAGAAATTTGTTACGCGAAATTGTTACTTTTAATCATATAATTGCAATTTAAAATAGGAAAAATTCCATTGAATTTCCGCTAAGCTGTTTACGGGCTAACAGCTTTTCATAGTTATAAAATCTGATAACAATTTGCATAATTTTAATGGCAATATCTTGTTTATAAAACAAGTCGCAATACTAAGAATTTGTTTATTATGGGTTTAGCTTTCATTTATCAACAAAAGTGAGTTTTAATTAATAAAGACAATCTGTTATTAAGTTTGAAAAAAAAAACATAAATATAAATTCCGCTGAGCTGTTTTTCCACTGAACCAAACTTTTGTTTATTGAAGAGTCTTTAAGTTGCGACTTTCTTTTAGATATCTTTCCATTTTTGTTATATATATATATATATATATATATATATATATATGTATTTGATTAGTATGCATAATGCTTTACCACCGCTGCTATGGAGTTGTTTTTGTTTTTGTGCTGGTCATAAAGCAAATACGCAGCGGCAGCAAATGTGGCAAGTTTTGTGCGGGCGTTAAAATGAAAATGGCAACAAGGACACCGAGACGGCCGCAATCGTCACATAAACAGAACGTTGTTTGCGCCAAGTTGCGTCAAAGTGTTGCCTCAAGTTCAAACATTTGCCCCACAGCCTGCAAGGGAACGGGGTTTCTAAACGGGGCCAGGCAACCTTATGGTAAACAACATTAGCCAATAGCTGTCAACCAGCTTAGATGCTCACCTAACAAATACACACACAGACACACATACCGAGTAACGGTTGTGTGTGTTATAGTCATGTTTGTCATTCATCATCTGCGTGCGATTTCTTGCACTCGGTTCACATCATCAATCTTAGGCCCCAGCTTGTGAATTGATGTGTGTGTGTGCGAGTGTGTGTGTAGGTGTCCGTAATAAACATGAGCAACTTGCACAATTGTAACCGATTTGGTGTTTTTTTTTTTGGGACTTCGACGCTGCCACAAAAGTTTTCTTCAGTTCAACTCTGTGTAAAATTGGCAATTATTCAACTCACACACACATACACACACATATATTTGGGTATTTTGTGTGTGTATTTTGACAGGTGTGCTTTTTGGCGCGTGTGACTTTTATGTCTGCTGCTCTTTTGAGTAATTAAATTAAACAGAGATTCTGTTTGCCTGAAAGCCATTTAGCTTTGAGTTTCATCAGAATTTCTTGCAGTGGTATTTTCTTCGTTTTTAACTGGAAATATTTCTTGTCTTCGATGTAAATTGTTTTCGGCGGGACTTCAAGTATATACATACATATATTTAATTGGAGTGTCTGATACATATACTAAATTGTTTTGGGCAATGTTTCTTATTATTTCTTCTAATATACATTTACATTTACATTTTTCAATGCTTCACCTATATTTAATAATATGTTGCTATTTAATATATATTTTTTAATAGTTGAGTATGACTTTAAAAATCGTTTAAATTTACGAAAAGGAATTGAACTACAGAAATTCCTTTAATTTTGTTGATATTTTATAATATTTATCAATGAAATGTTGCATTCTTAACCGCTTATTTGCACAAATACTTTGTATAAATAGAATTTAAATAAAATAAACGTTTAGTGCGAAAATAAATTTTTGTAATAGTTGAGTGTGACTTGAAATGAGTTACATATTTATTTTTAAAAATCGTTTTAACTTTACGAACTGTATTGTGTTGCCTTTAAAGGAATTTAATTTTGTTGATATTGTATAATATTTATCAAATGTTGCACTCTAAGCCGGTTATTTGCACAAATACTTTGTAAATATAGAATTTAATTAAAATAAACGTTTAGTGCCAAACTTTATCTATTTATTTATTTTTTTGGGTTTAATCGTTTCACGCAATTAAAGAATATAAATTTCATGTTATTAACAGAATATTTATTGAAATTTTTGATTAAAATTATAAATTGAAGCTCTTTGCGGTAGTTTTTAATAAGTTGTACATATTTTGTATAAATCTCTCAATTTAATTTACTTTAGTTACCAGCTTATATATATAGTGTAACAAATTTTGTGACATTTTCATTTCCTGCAGGACTTGTTCTCACATTGCTGTAACTCCCTGCAGTTTAATTAAAGTCAACTGGATACGTTTATAAATTTACATATGTGCTACAAAAGTTCTTGTCGCTGTGCAACATTGCGTATGCGTGATATTCGCACAAAATATGTTAACGGACAGATTTATTTAACAGAAATCACTGGGAACAGTTCGTTTACTTGTTTGTCATGTAAAAGTTGATGGAACACATTAAGCTCTGGGAAAATCAGAGTTGAAAACAAGCCAAATGTGACATGACAAAAAAAAAAAAAAGAAACGCACAACACAATTTAAAATTAAGAAAACTATGTGACACAGGAATTGAGGGGATAGCAGGCGGGACTGTTTGCATGTGGATGACAAAGGACAAGGGTGAGGAGGCGAGGGCGACAGCGGTGTCAGGGCGCTCAATGCGCCACAAGTGCGTTGTTGTCAACCCCATGGCAGGCGATGCGCTGTCATGCCAAGCGCCTGAACGCAATCCCAATCCCAACACCAACCCGAACCCCGACCCCACCCGCCGATCCGGGTCCCAGTCAAGGGAAGCAGCAGCCTTGACAACAGACGGCCCGAACCAGAGCCAGTGTGTCATTTATGTGTGTACATACATAAAGACATACATACATTATGTATACACAGTGAATAATTGCTTTTTTTAATTATTCATTTTTGTCTATATACTAAATAATATATATCAGCTATACAACAAATTGATTGCGTTATTTAATATTTTGTATAAAAATTTGGATTGGATCAAATATGCATGTACTTAGTTTAAGAGAATTTTATACTAATTTGCAGTATTTTATGAACTTAATTTAAGTTAAAATTTTTTTTAAATCAATTACTTAACTGAGTACGAGTACGTTTTGAAGTCACTTTTTAAAAACGAAAACACTGAATTACTAAAATTCTTAAAGTTTCGGACTCAAAAAATCATTCTTGATACAAGTTCAAGGTGCTTGACTTTAGTAATTTAAATCTTAGTAAGATATCAAGTCTGAAATATACGAAATACTTGATATTTGCACTCTGTGTAGAAAGCCATATAAATTATATAAATTTTGGACAACATTACTTTTAACTATTTACATATTTTTGAAAATAGTTGTTAAATCGTTTAAAAACTTAAATTGTTTAAAATTTTAAGCGGACTTTTTTTTCTGTGCATTGATATGAATGTTGTCAAGGCCAACAGACGCACAATAAACTCATCGCACTCACTCGGAGCACAGGATAATAACAAGAGCAACAGCAGCAGCAACAGCATAAAATGCTTGTTGAGTGCTGGAGCACACCAGTTGCCTTTGTGTCCTGGACAAGCGCTTGATTTGTGCGCGTCCTCCTGAAACTCTCCTCATTGCCATCCGCTACTCCATATCAGCTTTGAAAAGGTGCGACGTGTCAGCAAAAATCGCATAAAGTGAAAGCAAATTTGCTGTCATTTTGTTGTTGTTGTTGTGCCGGCAAGCAACAGGGCAATATATATGTATATGTGTTATATACATGTCTGTGTATATACATACATATGTAAATGTTGTACAGAATTTGGCACTTGCCCTGTACAATCGCTACTCCAACTCCACCCACACTCAGAACTCCTTCAACCCTCTATTTGCTGGGTCCTTGAAATTTTGATGTCTGGCATAAATTATTCGAGGAAAAGCTTCTTGCAAATCGAATAAATTTAAGCCAATTTTTAGGGGTAAAGTTCCCCCCAACCAAACGACTGGATATCAATTGCCTGGTTGCCTTTAAATGGCTTGATTGAGAAGCGCAAAGAAAGGCGCTTGAGTGAAATAAAGCTGCTTGAAACTATTGAGTGTTAAGATTGTATGTTTTATAATAAATGGCTTATATTAGAGCTTTGATGTGGAAGTTTTTGATCAATTATTTAACTGCTATTTATGTAAAACAAATTTTAAAATGTTTGAAAATATTTATAAAATATATAAAATAATTACAAATGAGATGTAAAATTTAAAAATGTTACATAACGATTTAAAAAAAATAATGTGCTTCTGTGATAAAAGATATTTCAAAAGGCGTTTCATAGATTAAGTTTAACAGGCATAAATATTTAAAATAATTGCTATGAGCTATTTAATGGAATAGATCAATTTCCTAATATTATACCACGCCGGAAATAATATTTCCCCACACGGAAAGAAAATTGGTTGGCGAACACAAAATCAATAGAATAAAAATATGCCATGAAGCCTGACATATTGTATTAAAAATAATATCTGCTTATGTCTGTATATATATTTATATATATATGTGTGTGTAGAGATAATTGCTGTGATTATTTGTTTGGACTCACCGCCATGTCGTATGATGCCCACTTCCTGTAGTATCGATGCCGCCAAATCGGCCTTTTGTCTGGTGCTCTCGAAGCGCTCCGAGTTGATGGGCACTTGAAGCGGTCGATAAAGCGTTGAGATGCACAGTGTGCCCAGATTCTCGGTGGCGATGTCGTGTATTGTCACCAGCGATTGCTCGATGGCCGCCTGCGGATACATTTTTGGAAAGGTAAAGCCTCTATTCATTAAATGTATTTATAAATGCCCAAGGAGACCACCTGCCCGAGAGCCCGATTCAGTGCTGGCGGCGTACCCAAATCATTTGCTTGGTCAACATGTTGACAAACGCTTTAAAAATAAATTTTTGGCTAAATACATTCATGGCCGCCCAGCTAGCCTGGCAACAGCTTTGGCTTTCTCCTCTTTCATTTTCATCATTTTCCCTTTTTTTTTGTAGTTACCTCACCAGCAGCTGCCTTTTATCGTTTGAGTGGAAAATTGAGTTATTGGGCTCACTTTGTTCTATACTGCTCGCGAAAGTTGGCAAAAAGCGGTTGACTTTAAGCTGTTTGCTGGCCATTGTTCAAGCACAAATTAATAAAGTGGCCCAAAAGCTGTGTGGGCGTGACTGCACTTGAGTGTTTGGTTTTGTTTTGCATGATGATCTTTTAAGTGTTTTGAAAGGAGAAAATTAAAATTGAATTGTCGGTCAAGCCCTAATGGCGAAAAAAAATAATTTTAATTAGTTTTGATTTAATTTTCAAACCTAATTTTCTTATCAAAAAACTGATTTCAATAGGATTTAACATGTTTATAGCATATCGTGGAATATATTAAAACTAGAATTTATCAAAATAATATTTTAAAGTGCTTTAATGCACAAAAATTCTGGGGTTATTTTCTATAAAACTACCACTAATTTCTTTAATTTTTTAGCTTCTTTTTTTAAACTGCCAAAACTCTGTCAAAATTTAACTTATGACCAAATAACAAATTATTTATTATTTATTTATTTATAATTACAAATTAAATCGAAAAAAGTAAAAAGTTTACGTTTTAAATTTATAAGCTCTAAAGTAATTGCAATTTATAGTTCTTATTTCTTAAGCTTTGATTTCCAAATGATTACTGTGTATTTATGAGGTTTTTATTGATAATTCAGAATTTTTCTGAAATTTAAATCGTTTAATTTCGCCAAGCTAAACTTATAATCAATTTCCACAATTACCGCAGCCTGTTCAGTGAGTTAAGTGGAAATTGCATTTAAGGCAGATGCGTTGATTGCATGCGTTAAGTGGTAACCAAGTACACTCAATATTCGGCTAAGCGAAATCGAAAGCTGTTGCGTAATTCAGTTAGTTGTTGTTGCTTTACATTACATCAACTGGAAAAGTGCTAAAGTGGGCGTTATCCTTGTTGCCGTCGCTCACAGTTACAATTTGCAATTGCCACTAATTGCAGTTAATGATGAATAATACTTAAGACAGCCACAAACAGAAACGGCCACGCCCCCAAACCGTTACTTACACGCGTGACGATGTTGCCGTCGCCGATTCGCAAAATGTTTTTAAATGGATTGCCTTGGGCTGCACTTGCTCCTAGCCAGGAGTTGGGCAACGATGAGGATGTTGCTGCTCCTGCCGCTGATGGGGCCCTTGTTGCTGCTGCCGCTGCTGCAGATGCTTCTGTTGCTGTTGTTGTTGCTGTGCCCGTTAGGCGTGTTGCTGTTGCAGTTGCTGTTGTTGCCGCTGTTGTTGCATTTGCATGCTCAACTGTCAGCAGCAACAGCAGCAACAAGAACAGCAATTGTTGTGTTGCTGTTGCACGTCTGCCAGCAACTTGTTGCTGTTGCTCTGTTGCTGCTTGTTGTTGTTGCTGCTGACAACTGCTGCCAGCGGCTGCGGCCAACGTTTGCCTCTTCTTGCGCCACTTTCCTACATCGAGCATGCATTTCATTGTTGTTTTGCATTTGCCACTGTGCAGCTGCAAAAACACAAAAACGAAAAAACGACAGGAAAATTGTGAGAGAAAATTGAGAGAGAGAGAGAAAGAATGAAAGGGAGAATGGATAAGTATTAGTTAAGCTTGCAAATTATTCTCCTTTAATAAGTAATTCAAAAGCTTTTACTGTGTTTAACCCAAAACAAAAGAATTAAGTTGCTGTAGTCTAGACTGTACGACTAGAGATACCCTACACTCTTCAGAGTTCACTACACGTGAAACTGTAATATATTCCCATAAAAATCTTTCAAGCGTGTGTGAATTTTTTGGCTATTATAATCTTTAAAATAATATTTTTCGAAAACTGAAAAATTAATTTAAATAAAAATATTTTCAGATTTCATCAAGATAATGTATACCTATACACTTTATAAGAAAACCATTACACCCATTTCTTTTAGACATTTTCAATGAACACAAATGAAATGAAACCTTGGTCGTAATTGTCGCCGACGTCGCAGCAGGACCCAAATGTTCTACCCAGGACTTGTAATTCCCGTGCATATATTCATGCATATTTAATTAGTTAAATGAATTGTTTGAATTTGCCTCGGATTTTCCATTTTGTTTTGCTGCTGCCATTCTGCCATCTAATTTGAGTCCTTACTGTAATTACAGACCTGTGCAGCTGAAGAGCTTTCGAAACAATTAAAAGCAATTATATAATATCCTAGCAGGAGTTTAAGCAAGATTGATTGTCGACAAATATCTTTGTATATTAGCTAACAATGTTTTATTTTTTGGTTTAATTGTAATTACACCAAAAAAGACTTTTAAAAAATTAATTGTGGCCAAAAAATTTAAATTGTCCCTGCTGCACAGGTAGAAAAAACTTCTAAAAGTAACAAGAAAAACTCATAAACAAATATAATGGCAGCAAGAATATATAACAAGCGCACAAGCACTTGCATCCAACTTGTTCCCGGCTCCTATCCTAGCATTTATGGGACTTTCATGAATAAGAACAAAATGTAAATATGAAATAAAATGAAAAAGCAAACCTTTAGCTATTATGTTAAAGGTGACTTGTCAATACCCTGTAAATAGCTTTTAGCTATTATTATGCAGTTTGAAAGAGTTAGAATTAAAATGAAAATTACTTAAAATTTAAATCAAATGCTTTTTAATGAGAACCCTTTTGACATCAATGCTATTTGAAGGAGTTAAAATTAAAGTGAAAACAAAATATATTAATTAGCTTAAAGTTAAAAACCAAATAAATGCTTTTTAATGAGAATTCTTTTAAAAGTTTGCGATCATAGCAATTTTATTTATGAGAATATATTTTTCACTTTCATTTCAGGGTATAGTAAAGTAAGAATACCACGACATTGACAAAAAAAAAAGAAAACGTATGCTACATGTATTTTGCATTAGCAGGAGTTGAGCAGCAAAACGATGACAAAATTGTGACGTGGTGCAACTGGATTTACAGTTACAGGCGAAAGGATTAGGGAGCGAATTAGAGAGAGAGAGAGAGAGAGAAAGAGAGAGAGCGAGTGGGGAGGGGCTGGTGGTGCATATCCATTGAAATGACAGGAACATTTACATTTACATTTTTCGTTTTCGCTTTCGTGCTTATTTTGCTTGCATTGCAGAAACAAAATTTGTTCGTCTGTCGTAAAACTGAGTTGGCAAAAGTATTCGAAAGTTGTTTGCACGGCTTTTCACAGAGATCGGACTCGACAGTTTTGTGCCATTTTTTTATGTGCGGCACTTTTCAAAATGTCTGCCAAATGATTGCCCACCATTTTGCATGAAAATTGTCAGCTATTCATAATATTTAATCTTCATAGTTTATTGATTGCGTTCCCGTTTAATGTGCTGGGCATGGGAAATTACTTAAAAAGATTAACTGAGGCGCGTTCGAACATCATTATTTCCATTAAGATTCTCATTACAGATATTGTGGGTTTATTTTGCGATTTATCGATGTTAAATATTAAAGACTGTCGTTATTGTTAAAGTCTTAAAAAAAAGTTTTTATTTTTTCTATTTTGTTGAGTATTCAAGCATTAATAGCTCCTCTTTTAATCGGTTCTATGTATATTTTTATATAGTTTAAACATATTTCAGTTTTTTTTTTCACAAATTACTTTAAGTGCTTTATTCATTAACTAAAGAACAGCTCTCTTGAAAACTTGTAAATTAAAAAAATAAAAATAAAAAAATTCAGTATTAAACTCCCCTATTTAGCATTCAAGAGCACAAAAACCGCTAAAAACAATATAAACAAAAAGTATCCGCCGCTGTGGCAAATGAATAATCGCAGCTAGTTTCACTTAACTTTTTCATTTGGCCAAAAAATGTGAGTTCACATTTGTCTATATAACACTGTGTCCCGGCTAAATATCGAAAGTATTCAAAAAGTGAGCGGGCTTAAATGCGGGGCGCGGTCGTGTGGGCGTGCATTTAAAATAGCCATCTCGCGGATTAATTTGCATCCAACTGGCCGCAATTGCCTTCCGTTTGCCACTGGTAACTTTATGGACAGTGGGCGTGGCAGCCACCTTTTTTTTTGCTTTGCTATGTTAAACATGCAGCTGTAAAACCAAGAGACGAGCGCTTAAGAGTCAAATGGAAGAGCTAAAAGGACCCATTTTGTTGCTCATTTTATTTTTGCTCCTATTGCTAGTTTCTTTTTGCCAGCGCGAAGCAGTCAAGAAAATGAGTTTGTTGTTTTATGTTTTGTTTTTCGCTGTGTTTCACGCTATCAAGAACATAAAAAGTAACAAGCCATAAAATTCAGAGAGTTTGTGCTTCCTCGTCACAATGGTGGCATAAAGGTTTCCTACACATTTTATTTACCAGCTAGTTTTATATAAATAACTAAACATAATATATTAATAAATAAATTCTACGTAAATTGAATTAAAAAATTTAAATTAATGTTAGACAAAATTGATTTATGGAATTTCTAACGATATCGATAAATCTAAACTACAAACGATAATGTTATCGATCATTTGTATATGCATTTAAAATAAATTCCTTGGTGCAAGTGCAGACTAGTCGGTTACCTTGAGACTTTTATTTCACTTAACTACCACGAATTAAATTAAACGATATTAAAATTAAACTATATCGATAAAACTAAACTTGTGCTCCTCTGTTAAATGACAACTGACCACAAACGATAATGTTATCGATCGTTTGTATATGCATTTAAAATAAATTCCTTGGTGCAAGTGCAGACTAGTCGGTTACCTTGAAATTTTTATTTCACTTAAGTACCACAAATTAAATTAAACGATATTAAAATTAAACTATATCGATAAACCTAAAATTATGCTGCTCTGTTAAATGACAACTGACTACAAACTATAATGTTATCGATAATTTTCCTGGTGCAAGTGTAGACTAGTCGGTTACCTTGAAATTTTTATTTCACTTAACTACCACGAATTTCGGTCATAAAGTTTTACAAACTCGCCACAGAACCGCAAACACTCTGCACCTGTAAATATTTAAGGACTTGTCTCAATTAATGGTTACTCGGTAGTCAGTGTTGGTAATTGCATAAACGTGCTCAGCATAATTATCGGAATTGAATAACACCAAACGGTAATTTTAACACAGTTCCCCATACTCGTGTAATTTTATAGCGCACTTGTTCCGCTCTTAATCACACTAATTTATATGCAAACTGCAATTGACATGTCAGCGGCATCAGCTGCAATTTCAATGTCTGTGTGTGTGGGTGTCTGTCCGGACTCTGTCTTCGAGTACACTTGTGAGTAATGTGTTTTTTTTTGTTTCTCTCTGTTGGCATCCTTATAGGATGTCATGTGCAAATAAGTTTGCCCTCTCTCAGCTTTCGCTTGCCTCGTTGCAGTCTTTGATCTATGGCGCTGTGAAGGGCTTAATTAAATGCTTGTACTTACATATAGGGGATTCCCCTGCCCCTAACAAGCATCAAATTGATGTTGTTTGTTTTTTCGACTAAAAGAAAAAAATTGCCAGCATATGTTAAAAAGTGGCTTAAGCTAGCGAAAAAATATACTGAAATTCTCTCTCATAATATATGTATATATTAACTGTAGAAAATGTTATTGTAAAATTATGAAATTTTTAAGTGCACCAAAAATATTTTATTTTATGTCGTAAAGCTAATAATGTCATAGCTGAACAAAGAATTTCTTGAAATATGCCCCACAGCATTTTTAGTTGCTGCTTTTTGCTGCTGTTGCTGCTGCTGTTGCAGCTACACTTGCACTTTGTCGTTAGTTTGGCCCTTCAAGCCAAAAGGAATAGCTGTAAAAATGTGGCAGCAGAATGCATTGCCCCCAACCGTTGCCACGCCCCCCATGCGCCGCATGTGCCCGCACATCAAACGCAGCTGCTGCTCTTCTTGTGTGCCAGTGTTTTTTATTGCCTTTTATATTCAGCGTCAACCTTCTTAAAACTGTACGTTGAACATATTTATAAAGTCGGGCGGGTATAATAACTCTGCCATGAAGTGTGTAATGCATTGAAGCTGACATTGCAGCACATTAAAAAATAAAACCGGTGTGGTCGTGTAGGGATTTCTATTACAATGGAATAGTATAGTATAGAAATATAATCAAATTTGTATATATTGTAGGTATAAATAGTAAATTAATTTTGTAAATAATTCTTACAATAAAATATATATTTTTAAAATAAAATCTTAGAATGTATAATGTAATTATATATGAACAGTACAAGTACTTTTTAAATAGTTGCCCAACTCACATTTTAAACGTTAGGGAAGCTCTGAGCACATGGGAAACTCAGGCAAATTGTGGACTAACAAAAAATTATCCTGACCAAAAACGGCTAATGATGCTATTAGTTTTTTCGCCATTTTTTGGGACATTTTTTAAAAGACCAAAAAAAAAAAATATATATATATATATAGGTCGAAGTTTGAAGATCGGAAATGCTGTTTTTGTTTATAGAAAATACTAAACAATATAAAAAAATTAAATTTAAAAAAATTGCAGCAATATTCGCATTTTTTTATTATCATGGACAAAATGTGTTCTAGTGGTGCTATTATTTTTTTCGCAACTGTGTATATATATATACAACTTTTTTGTCACTTTTTGAAAATAATTTTTTTACCATGGGAAATATTTGCAAATTTATTAAAAACTAACTATTAATTTTTAATTTAATTTTTTTTTAATTTATTCGTTTATTCTTTTTAGTAAAAATTATTTTTTTAAGTATTCTTATTAGAAAATTTAAAAGTTGGCACGGTTAAAAAGAGAGTTTCTTGTGTTTTTCGAGTTTGTGGTATGTCACATAAAAATTTGTCAACATGTTTATAATCGTGGCTGTCGTTGTTGTTGTTGTTGCTGTAGCTGTTGTCAACAGAGCTGTTGGCCGTCTGCCGGCTTAATTTATAAAGGGCTAAGCAACACTTATAGATGCTACCACCTTAAAGTCCTTTATATGGGATCAAGCTGGCAGCTTCTGCACACGTAACAGACAAGATGTTTTTCTTTTTTTTTAATCTCCCCTGCCGTTCCGTATATAGGTTAACTGACTTCCTCGTTTGGCCGGCAAAACTAAGTAAACAAATCTTTGAGGGCATTTCAGACACGCCCCGATTTGAAGCGCGCACACCGCCGCCCACTTTATGTTCAGTGGCTTTATTTAAGGCTGGCCATCAGTCGCATTTGTTGCCACAGGCGGGCCACGTTTCATTCAGTAGCGACTGTGGCAACTTTGGCCGGCACAAACTATCTTTATTCCTGCCCCTTTTGACCCTTTCATAAGCACGTTTTTATCTGCTTTACACATTTGTGCGTTGCTTTCGTTTTGGCTATAAATAAACGCACCATGTGAAAAGCTGGGGTTTTCTGTTTTTGTGTTTCTTGGAAAATGCTCCCAGTTGAACAATTGAGTTGGGCAGCAGCCACGCCCACAAAACCAACAACTGCTGATTTTGTCAGTTTTCTTTGTCATTGATTTGCGATCATAATAATTTGATGTGTGCTTTATGTGCCGGAAACTGGCTAAAACTCATATCATCAGCAGAAGCAGCAGCAACAACAACAAAAGCATTAGCATCACCATCAGCATCAGCAGCAATTGTCATTGCAATGCATTTGATTTCAGTTTTATGCCTTGTCGTCCTTTTTATGGCTTTATAATGTGCGTCTTATCTCGAGGCTGCGTTTCAACAGCTGCAAATAAACTGAACTGAACTCGGCATGCGTCTAAAGTTTGCTGCAGCCGGGCAAGTAGAAAATCTATATTTTAGAACGCTGCTCTTGGCAGATACAATATGACATGGGATTAGACTGGGGCTGGGTATTCTCCTTAAAAGTTTATGAATTTCGAATTTCATTTACATAGTGAGCGAGAGCCTTCTGCCTGTGTATTTATTTAAACGGGCTTATTGGATAATAGGCTTTGGGTCTCTTCTTCGCTTAGCCTCTGACAATAGCATACTAATGGTATACAATTTAAAATCCATCTAATGCTTAATTATTAACCAGGATAAACCACAGCAGCTTTTAAATTCTTCTTACAATTCGCAACTGCTTCAAGCGTTAGCTGATTGATGTCGGGCTTGTCAAATGTTGTGTGCGAGTTGTTTGCTTGAGCCTCAGGAGCTTGTCAACTGTCTTTAAACTAATTTCCAATAACACTCACACATGCAGGTTATCAAACTTATCGTCTAAAATCAAATATATATATATCGAGCGCACAAATTATGCAAAGCACTTGGCAACAACCAATCGGAGGCTAGTGGCAGAAACAGCGGCAAGAACAAGATAAACAAAGTCAGAACATCAACAGCTGACAACTTCAGTTATTCCGCTTGAATTGTGACGCCTTTTCGCCGCAGGATGCCAACCGGGCAAACAAAACTGCCCAGTCAAAAGGAAATCACGGCACAGCCTGAATGCAATGGTGCTGAAACGCCAATTTTTTCCTTCGTTTTCTCGGGTTTTTTCACTCGTTTACGAACTGAAAAGAGTATATTGGATTCAATGTCCGTTCCTGAATAAACTTCACCAGAATTGATTAAAATTCAGACAGATTTAAACTCGATTTTTTTCCTTATTACAAATTATAATTAAAATACTTTTGATTGCTTAAAGCTGAGTACGAGTATTGTGCAGTCGGTTACGCCCGACGGCAATGTTCTCACTTGTTCGTTTTTAGTTTTTTTTTCTTGTTCATTTCCTGACCGTCAATGCCAGTTTGGCCAACACTTAACGCAAATGAGCTGACGGCCGAGCACAGAGCAGAGTAACCCAAAATCTAACCGCCGGCTATGGCACAAAATCTCATTAAATTAATGCAAGCCTCAGGAGTTTTTTTCTCCTTTGTTGCTACTGCTTCTGCCAGGTCCTAAACTAATTCGTGGTCAAAACGTCTTTCGCGAAATTGTCCCAAGATTTGAAATGTTTGATAGGCCTATGCCAATGGAAGGGCCCAAACGCAATGAAATGTTGGCCTATCGTCAGACGCCGGCGGCCAGGCAGCAGCATAATTGTATGTAGATAAAGTCTTTACCTGATACATATATACATATATATATATATATATATATATATCTGATATATACATCTTAATGTATTCAAGGGATTTTGCTTATGACATGCAAAATAGGCGTGTAACAGATCAGAGGATTACGATTTAAGTGTTTGTCTGTGTGTGTGTGTATGCGTGTGTGTGTGTGTGTATCTGTGTGTGTGCATGACAGGCGCATATTGAGCCTATAATGAATGTAAATGTAACTCATAAGGTGCGTGAGATTTAATAGAGTAGCTGATTTCAATTTAGAACCTCCTTTTATCAAGTAAGAACGTTGCAGTCGGATGTAACCGACAGCGCAATACTTCTTCACGGAAAATATTTGGAGCTTTGAATAAATGTGATACATAATGAGTATATCGATGTAAATAATATGCCAAACAATACCCTACCCTAGATTAACAGTAAAGAATTTACTCAAAAGAAAAACTAAAGATTATTTTTTCCACCTCAGTGGATAACTTTCAGCAGATGTTTAAAACATGTAAGCAACTGAGTTACCCTAATCAATCAACCAGATTTGTAAGCCTTAAGTGACTTCCCGGTGCAGTAAATTCTTTAGCCCAGCAGTCGCCACAAAAGGGATTTTGCATAGCTAAGCACACATAAATGTTTGAAAAACCACAACACAAACAAAAAAATAGTGTTTTGAGCTACCTCGATATTCGCCACAATCCTCAATTTTAGCCACTTTCCGGCAGAGAGATTTGCAGGAACTTTCGTTGTTGAGGTCATTCGTGCTCAGTTTTGGCAACAAACAAAAAGGATAAATATCGACAGCAGCAACAATAACAACAAGTAGGGCAGAACTAACGGTTTTGTTTACAGCACATCCGTTTATAGCCTTCGAATCAATAAAATATAAAATATATTTATAATTACACTATTCTATAAAGTCTTCTACATAAAAAAAGAGCATTTAATCTGCGGCTTTCAAGAGACAACTGCCTGGTTTTCGATTTATTTTAAGTTGGAATTTTCTTCTGTGCATTTTTAGAAAAACCCGACTGCTACATATTGTTCCATATTGTTTCAGCATCGTTGAGTTTGGTTCTTTTTTTATATATTCGAGATTTATATTTTTGTGGCTGCTATTCGCGACACGCTGCTTAGTCATGCCTATGAAACGCGCAACGTATTGTGAAATTTTCCAACGGTTAACATTAAATACGGGCGTAAAACATAACACTGCCGTCATCATCACAAGACCAATATAATCGTCATCTATATTGGTGTGCTCATCCCTTTGCACGTCCATTGCCACATGTATGTATGTATATAGAAACAAGAAAATAGCTAATATTTAAGTTGAGCTACGGTGGAGATTACGTATACGCAACGTGCCGGTGTCTGCGGTAACGCATTTGGCAATCGAAAGCATTTCATGGCAATAAAATGGCTAAAGTGTAAGCAAATAATACAAATGTGCTGAGCATAATCGTATTTAAAGAAATAAAGTACAAATATCATACGTTTAACACAATATTGTTTATATCTTTTTTTAATGTGAAGGCAAATTTTAACTGGAAATATTGAAGAAATTTAAAGGATGTGAATCAATTTTAAGGAAACAAAATTGGGTGAATTCTTTATGCAAATTGAAGATATAAGCAAATAATCCATATTAATTTGCTTGTTTATTTCAATTACTTTCGTAATAAGTAATTTATTTAGTGGCCAATATCATTAGCATTAATTTTATTAATTTGCCAATGGCTCCCCCTATGTAAATAGGCCCATATAAAGCGAGTACATAAACTTGCCTGTATATAATATAAATAATAGAGCAGCCCGACAAATAATATTACGCCGCTTTCAAATTGGTCATTAAGTCAAATTCAATGCGTTCTATGTAACAAAAAAAAAAACAGCCATAATGAGTTTATTGATTTGGGGCCTGGCCCACAATTTGATGGCTGTGTTCATGTTCGCGTCATGGGAATTTAATATCAATTTGACGCCACTTAAGATTGAAATGTTTAAGGATGGTGTAACCAGAACTTGAGGGTGACTGTGTTGTTAATGGAGTGGTATTTAAGTTGGAATGTATATATTTTATAAGATTTCTATACCCTAGAAATAATCAACATTATGTCAATATTTAAAAACTTTTTAAAAAGGAAATAAAAATAATAAGAACATTAATACAGTTATATATCATATATATTTAGTATATATATATATACATATCATTTTAATTTTGTCAATATTTTCAGTTACAATTTAATATATATATATTTCTTTTTTTATTATGTATTATGTATTATGTAGTGTATTATGTACACTAAAAATGGTAAACTAGGTACAAATTTTAACTATTGAAATATTTTAAATTTTATATAATAGATAGACCGATATGTATAATTCAGATTATTAGTACGTAAACAGTTAAAAGGTTTTTGACATACAGTTATAATTATATAGAAAACTATTTGATTGGCGATCATAAACACTAAAAAATTTAATTAAACGTACCATTAGACACAGAAAACATGAATTAATGAACTTGGGTAGCTCCACATTTGTTTACTGGGTATCTATCCAGAAGTACATTGTAATTGTTTTTTTCGTTATATTTTTTTCTTTTTGGCCACAAATGACAAATCCAAATGTAAACAAAGTGCAGAGGCAGCCACCAGTCAACGGTTCGCACAACGATTGTCATTAATATTTATCGCCCAGGCCATCATTGTCAGAGGACCACATGGAGTACACTTCCGTACACTTCCCCTATGTCATATTACTATCTATATGCGGTATGTACACACATGTGTATACATGTGCTGTTAGTTGTTGAAATTGCGACAATAGCGGGTGTAGTGAAGAACTCAAAGCTTAAAGCTTAAAAAGTTAAGAATTTAAGCACACAGAATGTAAATCTGTACAATAATAAGGGGGCACACAAGAAACTTATATAACTATTTGCATTTAATTACGTCTGACTGTGTGCGCTGACTGCTAATATTATCAGTTATTGTCAGCCAGCGAGTGTTGTGATTGAAAGTACTTTAAACAAAAAAAATTGTTACAAGGACAGCAAAGTCTTTGCTTAATAATGACAAATACGAAGTATGTAAACACACAGATTTTAATGTAATACAATACTCGTACACAGTGTATGTGATTTTGGGTGTAAATTAAAAAATTAATTCATTTTTTTAAATTATGCAAATAATTAAGATGTAGATTTAATCCAAAGTTTAAGCCATTATTATAATGCCATGAAACGTGAAAATACGTTAAGTTTTGCCAAAGTTATGGGAGTTTGAAATACGGGAGCTACGGATCCGAGAATTCACAATTCTAAATTTTAAAAACATTTTTTTTTTCAAAACAAAAAAAAATATATATTTATGTATATATTTTAAAAAATTCATATTATTCTAATAATGTAGAACCAATCTATAATACAAATTATGCCCAAATCGCCATCAGACGTGAAAATCAGTTCACTTTTGGCAAATTTATCGGAGTTTGCCAGATGAACATTGGACATAAAAATTAGAATTTGTGGAAGATAAAAAAAGTAAGTAGATTGAATTGATATTTTATCATTGCTATATAAAATGTATAGTATGTTGATAATGAATAAATTTATAGAATATGAATATTAAGTAGGCACTTCTTCATGTTGATGCTCTCTAAATTTATTTAATCAAGCGTGTTCTGAACTGAGCCCTTTGTGTATCTATTTCAAATTATTCGAATTATTATCAAGTTTGTATATATGTGTCATATATTAATTGGTGCTGACCTCTTTTGCTGACAGGTATAATTAACGTGTTTAATTTAATTTAATTGGAATTGCGTTATGTAAATTATTGGTAATAATAATGTGGTCATAATGCGTAATTCAGACATCAAATAATGTCATTAGGGCAAATTGGGTTTAATATTTTAAGAACCGCTAAACAAATGCAATTTAGAATGAAAATATAAAAGCAAATTGCACAATTTCTTCCTTTTTTGTTGGACAAATTGCAGCTGGAAGTCTGTCGCATGTGTCTATTTAATGGTAATCGAACTAGCAGCACAACAATATATCAATATTTGATGCGACTTGCCACATTGATTATGCAGCACATTAGCATAAATGTGCAAACCTTTCAACTACCCGGGTTACCTCTGGTAGGGTTGCCATGCCCAGGGTCGCCAAGCTGTGCGAACGCTTCGGCAAAACCATTTGAGTCTATTGTTGTTGCTGTTATTGCTTTGGTCTCAAGTGTAAAATGCGCGTCTGCAAAGGTGAATGAACACGGGCAGCCAGCACATCGATATTTATGTAAATATGCATAAATAAAGTGGGCAAAGCCCATAAAGTACAGCTACGTGATGGGGCCAACCAAACCAAAAACCCATAGCATACTTTTCTGCGCACCAACTGAAACTCTTCGAAATTGGCTTCGGCCTTAAAATCATTTAATTTTATTAAGCAAATGGGAGCTTTAAAACTCCCCTCTGACACGAACAGCCGTCTCGGGCTGTTGTGACTAAAAAAAGGGCCAAAAGTGAACCTGGGGCTACCCGGCTAGTGCTTCACAAGTCACTGAGTAAATAATTTAATGCATTCAATTATGTATAATAATGTGGCGCACACATGTATACAAATGAACGCCTTTTGATAAATATGATACGCTTCGCTATGTGCTGGCTATCAGTTTAAATGGTTTTTTGGATGCTTTAAGCTAAGCGTGTCCTCAAATAAAGTTAAATTGAACACAATATTTACGCTCGTGCAAATATATATAAATGAATTTAAAGAGCTTTAAAATTTTAAGTTTTTTTAAGGAAATTAATATTTCATCTAAAATATTTTATATTGCTGAAACAAATTTATCTTATATCTTAGGTACATTAAACGTAATGTAAAAAAAATGTTTAATAGTAATGTTTATATAGTTTATAAAAGTTTAATTTTGTTTTTATACTTTTGGTATATCGATGTCTTACCTCAGTTTTAAGAAAATCAAATCATGTTAACGCTTTGTCGTCTTCAAAGTCAACCACTTGCAGCTTTTGTTGCTTTGCTGTTCTTTGAATTTATTTTGTTTTTTTGTGTTTTGCTTTTGTTTTATTGTTGTGTTCACTGTCTACGGCTAGCTTTTAGCTACTTATATAAGTATTTATGTATTTTATTTTCAATGCCTAACACACTTGTATTGCTTTCAACTTTCACTTGTTTTCTTTATTTTATACTTTGTATTGTTATTTTTTCTGTTATAATTCAATTTGCTGCGCAATTCGATTGAAGAAATAAATGCGAAGAAATATTTAAATTTTCAAGACATGTGAACTCATGTGTGTGTGTGTGTCTGTCTGGGAGTGTGTGCGTGCGCTTGTTTTTACTGTCTTGCATAAAGTTAATTTCGCCTGTTTGTTCATTGAATTTGTAGCATTTATTTGGTTTATTATTGGCTTTTTAGGTGCATCATTTTTGGACCCGCAAAAACATGTTGAGTTCTTTGAGAATTTTTTCTTATGTTGAATTATAAATAGTTTAAAACTAGTCTTTGTGAATATTTGAGCTAATGATAAAAGTAGATGTAATGTGAGATAAACTGGATTTATTTTTGTAAAGTTTTTTTTGGGACTTGCTTCTGGCTTAAATAATGACTCCAAATATGTGACTCAGGTCTAATAAACTAACGAAAAACTTCATAATCAAAAATAAATGTAAAGTTTATCTATGTTTAAATATTTATTAAACTGTGACATGACAAATTATTTTTAACTTTTTTTCCCTACATGCCTAAGCCAGATTCTAAGCTATTCCTTTTCAGAAACTTACTGTAAATGTTCATGGCCAACTAACTCAGCTATCAAATACTGCTTCAACTCAAAAAACTGTTAATAATGAATGACGTAATGAATGAAACTTTGTTGCAACCCAGTTGCTGCCCCCAAAATGTTGACAGTTCAAAACTTTTAAATACCAACCATTTTGGCCCAACAGCTCACAACTTTCCCATTCATCTCCTTCTCCATCCATTTAAATTTGTACTCTTTAAGTTGTTATTTATGAATATTTATTAGCTGTGAATTTGGTATGCAGTTAATTGAAGCGGTCCATAAAGTCCCAAAACCTGTTGCCTCATTAACGCTAGACCTCTCGCAATAAAAGTATTTGGCCAACGGGCAAACTTAATTACAATATTTTATGCTCTAGCATACCAAACAAATTTAATTCCCTAACAAATTGCCAGCGGTGCATAAAACGTGACCGAGAAAAACATAAAATTCATTAAGCATTAAATAACAAAAAAACAAAGGAAAAACCTTATAAAAAAACTCCTAATCTATTCTAACAGCAACTACAAACTTATTTATGATAACAAAGAAATTTTTACTGAAGCTATCTTGGAAATCACTATTAAGAAATTTCACAATCTGGAAAAAGGAAAATCGTTTCGAGTAGCATAAAAAGTACAATCAAATTTTGTTCTTTGTGGATAGAGAATGCGCAAAATAAACAAAATACAAAAATCATTCTGTTTCTGGTCAATAGATGTTTAGTAGAAATAAAGGAAGAAGCGACAAAAACATTTTATTATCCTATTTTGTTTGTTTTCGCGTGCAGCTTAATATTGTTTTAGTAAATACAGCCAAATCATTTTATTCTTTATTTTGACTTTATTCTCTTTTTGTCTTGTATCTAAAATATATTCAAAACAAAAGTGAGAAGCGGTAGATTGCTTATCTATTCTGTTTAGTTCGTTGCTAAGAAAGTGTTTTGTGGAGAGTATTTAAGAAGTGGCTACCCATTCCTTACTTCTCTCATTACTTCTAGCTTCTCTTATAGCTTCTCGATTTTTTGAATGTATTTTTTGAAGCATACTTTTTGGGATCACACTTGAGGTTTAGTAAAGCTGTAAACATGACTTTTCGCATAAAAATGTACACAAAATGTGTTTATATTGTTAAATGTGAAAACTTGAACAAGCCATTGCACTGCCGAGTTCTTGTACTCCGGAATGTGCCTGCAATATCCGTAGTTAAGGTACACAGACGGCAGCTCTATGCAAAACATTTTGCCAAGCAAAAGTTTTATTATTTTTCTGCAAGGTCATAACAAACAAGAACAACCTGTAAGTTAAATCTCAAAATATATCTAGCTGTGGTGGGCGCATTGGGGCGCGCGCTGTGGGGTGGTAAATTTTAGCTCATATGTACGCTGGCCTTTTTGGAGGCGGACGCCCACGCGGCGCCATTTGCGCATCTCCTTGCCTGTTATTCAACAGCGCCTAAAAGGCAAACGTATTATCCGAAACAGATATATCTGATGTTTTTTTGTTCAAATTCTCTATTTAACTATTTTGGAATTGCCCTTTTGCTGCAGTTTGGTCTGAGCTGTTAATTAAATTTCCACAAAATTGACGCCGCCTGCAAAACTTTCGCTTTTCATTACAACAACAGCAAGCAATACACATAGATACACACGCACACGCACACACGGACACATGGACGTGTGTTGCCACTCACATTGACTGTTGAAACTGTTCAGACGGGGCACTTACTTTGCACCGTTCAGTTCCGTTTTGTCTTTTTTCGTTATACTCTTTTTTATCAGCGCACATCCAACGCACTCGCGACTCCGCCACGAACTGTTCCGTTATCCTCCAGCAGAGTCCTTTAAAGTTCAAATATGGTCGGCACTTCGTGTCCTGCGCTTCGTGTGCTGAGCGAACGCGCCACTCGGCGCTCTCACGCATCCTGTCGCAAGTCGTTGTTGTAGTTATTTGTTATCAGTTTGATTTGATTTGGTGGCAAGAAGCAGCAACAGCAGCAGCAACAGCAGCCAAAGTCCTCGCACAATTCGCCTTGACTTGGGCGAGGGTGTTTGCTGCCCGTGTGCGTGTGCTCAAGGATATATCCTCGCTCTGTGTGTGCGTTTGTGGGTGGAGAGCGCGATGTGTGAAACTCACCACACTTGTTCCTGTTGCTGCTGCTGCTGCTGCTGCTCCTGTGGCTACTCTCTGTTATTTGTTTGCTGTGCCATCAGAAGGCAGACACCTGTAGTATGTGCTGGCAAAAAGCTTTTGCGCCAGAGTTGCCACCCTGTTGCGTAATAACAGCTAAAAGGTTTCTTGAAAATGAAGCTGATGAAAAATGAGTAAAATTTAAAATAAAATTATTTCAGTTATTAAAACAATTTACAACGATTTTACTGTGAGTGTTTTCTCATGTCTCGGCTTCCTTTCATATTATATAATTTCTTAAATGTAGGCTACAAACAAAACCCAGTTTTGGAATTTCTAGAGAAGATAATACATATTATTTTTTATTTTTAATTTTTTCTTTATTTATTTTGATTAATTTGTAAAAGCAGAAAATTGTTTATATAAATATTTGTAAATGCAAATTTCACAGAGGTTTTTGCAAAAATTATAAACACAAAAATTTCTCTTTAACATGTCAAAGTTTTCTTTGTATTTAAAAATAAAATTTTATTATTTTAAGAATTTTAATATATTCAGATTCTAGATTATATCTTTAATTTCGCGCTTTTCAGCATCTTTATAAATCTAGGACCTCGAGTACAAAGCTAAAGCTGGCTCACAGGTTGTATGAAAATGCTTTCATTTAGACGATGCAGGAAATTGCATAACATTAATAGTAATTATAAAAGTAAAAGCGCAATACAATCATTTGAGTATATGTATGTATATACCAAAAATGCAGACTGAAAATGTAAATTGGTTGGACAAAGCAGAAACAAAACAAAGAACAGATATTACATATATATTTTGCACAACTTAACAAAACTAACTGTTGTCCTGGGTAGTATAACAAACTTTTAAGTGTCAAATGCAAAGATAATAACTATGATAAGCTTTTGTTTAGCCACAGTGCAAGCTGCTGGATGCCACGATATACTCTGTTGGCCAATGTATTTAAGCCTCAATTACTCAAACGACGACAACCTGTTGACATTTTGTACGCCATCCCAAACAGCAGCAACCCCTGCCCCGCCCACCAATAAATGTTTGGTTCGATGAGTGCCAGTTTATTCGTCTGTCTGGCTGTCCTTATATGGGCAGTATTCCTGTTGGGTAGTTTATATAATTTGCTACATTCGAAATGAACTCTTAAAAATGCCGTGAAATTTCACTTGGTCACGTTGTTATTGACCATGTTGTGTCCAAACAGCATTTTAGCTAAAAAGAAGAGAGACAGAGAGATGGAGAGAGGGAGAGAGAGATACAGAGGGTGAGTGTGAAAATGGGGAGGTGGACAACAGTTGACGTAATTTTCAGGTAATGTGTTGCCTGTTGCTGCTCCATATCCTGTGACCTCTGTTCCCCCATTGCCTCCGGCCAATGGCTGTGTGTGGCAACAATATACACACTCCCCCTCCCCTACGGCACTGCCCCTCCCCCCATCCACTGGGCTGACACGAGTGCAAAGTGCTCTTTCCTGGCGCTAGCCAAGCATGCGACATGTGCGCGTCATATTGATTTATGGTCATTGATGGCATTTGAAGCCGGAGTCCATATATCGTCACTGGCTGCACTGCATCCTGTAATAAAAACCTCACTTTGTCTGGCTCGAAAAATTACAAAACATTAACACACACACACATACGTATGCACTGAAAATCAATTTTATTTAACTCGTTTTCATTATAATGAAAAATTAATTGACTGCCTGCTCGTCCTTATTTCTTATCTAGCATGTAAATTAAGCGAACAGCAATATTCAAACAGTGTGTACACATATTTTGTACACACTTATTTTATTGACCAGTCAAATTTAGTGTCTCAGCAAATACGCACTTGGTAAATTTTATTGGTAACAAAATTAAATCGGGAATTCACCAAAATCACACCAAAACAATGTAACCATATGGAAAAATTATTAGGTTTATATATAAAACGTTGTGAACAGATTGTATATTGATATACTAAAAATTACAGTCTTCACAACTATTATTTTGTCCATGATTGTATATATAGTAAAAGCTTTGCTCATGTAAAGTTTCTCACAATATTTTATTTTCTATTATAATTTATATTTTTTGTAAATTTTATATTTAGCAAATATGGTAAAAGATTTGCTTATTATTTGCTCACAATATTTTATTTTCTTTATAATTTATATTTTTTTGTAAATTTTTTATCTTCTATTTAATATTTTTGTATCGATAATTAGTTGTCAAGTTATCGATCATTTTACATATAGTATAATCCAAATCAATATTCATTTCGATGCCTTCATCTGTCCGTTGCTTGCATTTTCGCAAAGGAAGGAAACTAATGTTAGCTTAGAGAGTCTTCACTGCCAGTGCAAGTGAATTTTGTGCACATTTCCGCTGTGCTAAACGTGATTGAAAGCGGAAATTGCGGCATGTTCTTTCTTTTGCTGTACGCTTCGCCGCTTCCGTTTGACAGCCACAAAATGGTGGCTCGTCACCAACTGCTGCTGTTTGCTCTCTGCTCTTCCTCTTTGCTCTCCCTCTCTCTCTATCTCTTCCCTGCTACCCTTCTCTAACCAACTGCAAGTTTAAGCCTGAGTGACTGGCAAATTGTATTTTTCAATTGACATTTAATGAAATTGTATTAGTGAGAGCCTTTTCCCCCCACATTCGCTTTAAGATAACCAACTGAAACCGCTGAAGTGTTGGACAACGCGCGCCGATGCAATTAAAATTGCCGAACATCGGCATCAGCATTTTCCAATACACTTTTAAATTTGGGATATATTTACATACTATAAAAAATATTTTATAAAAAATTCATACATTTCATTTATATTTAAGGTATTTTTTATTATTATTGAAAAATTGTTGGTTTATAAAATAGAGCATTTTATTTTCGATCTCAAGTGTTTTTAAAAAGTTTCAATATATGTAAAAGTAGTGAAAAACATGGAAAAATAAAAAAAAAAAAATTTATATATATATAGATTGAGTTGCGTTTAGTTCATGAGGCCCTCGTTGCGCAATATTGATGTCATGTCAAATTGCAGCAGGACAATCAAATACGACGTGGCTGCACTCACAGTCTGAAAGCAGAAAATATATAAAAATATATTGAATAAAAAATGTTCCCTTTTGACTTACGGAGAATATAAACGTATAGTCCAGGGCAAAGAGTCCGATGCCATTGAATTGAAAGTAGCCCTCCCAGTGAAGGAATTGCAATGTGAAGGACTTCATTTTGTTATAGAAGAGATCATTGCTTAGCATAAAGGCCGGCTTCTTCTGCATGATCTCGTGCACAATCATCGCCGATTGCTTGGAATGATTGTTCGCATTGCAGCAGAGACGCAGCACAATGTAGGCCACGACCATTGTGGTAAAACTCCAGATGACATACAAGTAGGTAACGTAGTCCAGCAGACGGCTCTTGCCGCTAACTATGAAGTTCACCTTTGTCTCCAGGAATATGCCAAAAATGCTGACCACAAAACAGGCCGCCATATAGGGTACACACTGTGGTCCGAATTCGCCATTGGTTATCACGCTCAGTGCGAGTATTTTATCGTGCAGCTTGAACAGATCCGGCAAATTGGCCTCCGAGGTATTGCTATATAAAATTAGGTGTAAATCAAAATTGAGTTCAATTCATGGAATAAGAAAATATTTATTATTATTTGTATGTGATTAAAGTTAACCCTAACAAGATATCCTTAGCAATTCAGTTGAATTTTTTGACTTTGTATGGAAAACACTTTTGGTTTTTAAGATACCAGTTCCGAAGTTATCGGAAATATAATCGGACTACTATGGAATATAGAAAACAACCGGAAATATAATTTAATTTAATTTATTTCTATATATTTGACTCACTCGGTATTCTCGCTCATGATGCCATCGTTGTAATCAAATATATCATCGTCCTCCTCATCGCTGGTATTTAGTTCTTCCTCATCCTCCTCCGGCTTTCGATGCGGCGGCGATTCGGCCTTCTGACGTTTCATTTCATCGGCTAGTTTGGGCTCATTACTGAATATGTCTTTGGTTGCGGCATTTTCCGGTGGGATTATTTTCCGCTCCTGCTTCTTGCCCTCGCTCTCAATATCGAATACGGTGAGCGGTGCCTGACGATGACGTGCTTCCTGATTAATCTTCTCGAACAGCTTATTTATTTGCTCGAAGCGATTCGAAATGACAGAGACATGATAGATGAATTCACCCTGAATGATGCTGCCGGCCAGATATGGAAAACTCGAGACCATAAATGGTATTATCGCATATTTGCCAAAGGTCCTGCAAAATATAAGAGAGTTGACGGTCAGCCTTAGTTCTGGATTTTGTGTGATTTATAGGCTGACTTAGTGACCAGACTTAGTCGTGGCCATAATATAGTTACAAGAGTGAATATATTGAAATAATAGAATATTAATTAATATAATAGATAGATCGAACACATAATTGTAATAAATCAATGACACAAAATCTCTTGTATTTCAATTCCATATCAACTCTCTTCTAGCTTTTAGTTTTCATAAAAATATCTAGTTAGACAATATTATTGGCTATACTTAAAAGAATGTATATTTTCTTAATAATTTCACGTTTGGAGTCATACTCACAGATATAGTTCCCTGGAGTCGTAGTACAAGGCAAAGATGAATACGCTGAACACAAAGAGCCATGTGAAATGGTAGGAAACACTGTGCTTAACCACCTGGGCACGTATCTTATCCATTTCGGCCACTCGGCGGCACTTCTGTATGATGACATCGATCTCGGCGAGACGCGTCTCAAAGTCCACAAAGAACTGTTTGCGGCGGTACAAACTCATCAGGGTGATGCTCACATAGAGGAACGCGCCCAGGTGCATGAAGAGATTGTTGCTCAGGCGGCAGACGCTGTTGCAGATATCCAAGAAGGGCAGCCCGAAGCGTTGGAACAGATTGATGCCCAAATAGGAGCCCAAATACAGACAGGGCACAATCAACATCATCGCATAGTCCAGCACAAAGTTTGACCCAGATTGCTGTCGATTCAAGGGTATCAGCCCAATGGCCTGCAGTATATTAAAAAATAAGATTATGCATTAAAAATTATATACAAAATTGCAGTTCGATTTGTGAATAATTAACTTTGCTCACCATGGACAGCCAGTTCATAACCTGTATCATTTTGTGTGTGTGCTTCCTCCACAAAACTAACTGCCTCGCTTTGCGGCACGCTCGCCACTGAAATTGCCACCTCGAGTGCGGCTTCAATGTGACCCAGTGTTGGTTTAGTTTGTTGTCATAACCAAAACGGTTCCATTGAGTGGATAATGTGCATATGTTTAAGATAAATATCTTCGGAGTTGCGCGCCTCCCCAAAACACGGGGCTGGTAAAGCTTTTAGTTTATTAAATGTGAGCCATATATGCACTGAACGAAATTATAACAAGTTTGGGCTTTTATTCATTAATCAGTGAAAATTCTACAATTTTTTATAAAAAATATATAATGAAAAAATCAATAAAAGTCAAGAATTAGTCAATAAAAATTGAATGAAAAATTAAAAATAACGTAAATTTGTAAATATATAAATTTTTTATTTTTACTAAATTATATTAAAATATCACATATCATATAATCCCTTAAAACTTAAGAGAATGTAAGTAAAAACATTAATTTATATGTGAAAATAAATTTAAAATGATTTGAATGTAATAATATTTAGTTGTTTCGTTTTAATTTCATAATTTTGTAACTTGCTGTGGTTAATTTGATTTTTAAAGCATCTCTCAAATTGCTTTTACAACTATTATCAGGGACTAGAACAATTTACCTGCCTTCTCTTTGTATATTAGCTTAATCTAATAAATTCCGTTTATCTACACCGTATTTTACTTGCTAATTAAACAATTATAACTAAGGGCTTTCAGTCCAAATTAACAACTACAACGAGAACTAAGGCAACAACAACGACAAAAACAACAACAACAATGGAAACTCTGCGCAGCGCTTAGAAAACCAATTAAAAGCAAAGCCCCTTGCAGCATTAAGACCGACACATGGATGATAAAATGCAAATTTCCCTCGAGCTGACGGATGGATAAAGGCTGGCGGGATGTACGAGAGGAGTTACTTCTGATTTGTACAAGTAGACCAAGTTGAAGGTGTTGCTTTTTGCCTCGCTTAGTTAATAATTGAGTTTGCAACTGAGGCACGCACAACACAGTAAATACACACACACACACACACACTGGGTAGAGCGGGCCAAAACAAGATGCTTTGAGGCTTATGCCTCTGCACGCGCTAAGACCGCACGAATACACACACGCACAGCACACCCACTCTCCCATACAACTAACTATAATGGCACTGGGGTAATGCACACTCAGAGAAAATTAAACGAAATATTACACGCACTTTAAGTAAAAACGCTGCTCAACTTGGCCAAGGTCAAAACGTTTATCAAAATTCTTGTTTCTAGAGCCAAAATTCTTCTTTTTTTTGTATATATTATATATATTTTATTGTTTTGCAAGGCATCCGTGCCTTATGAACAATATGTTTCATTAGCTTAAGAAAATTCTGAATTCAAATTTAAGTAATCCCATTTTGTGTACAGAAATTTTTATACTTAGCTCAAATATGCAATTTTTTTTAAATCCAAAAATTAAAGTATATTATTTGTATATAAAAGAAATATTTATTTCAAATACTTTTAAGTTATAGAAAAATCAAAAAAATATATCGCTTTTTCCATTTTAATTTACAACAGTTTTTTCTCTCAGTGCAAGCACACATATTAATTTGCCTGGTTGGCCGCATCCATTTCCTTGCGAAAATTCTGAATAGATTTAACTGCCGCTCTACCAGACTTCATTATTTGCGTCTTTAAATTTTGATAAGAGCCCGACCCTTCGCAGACCTATTTGTTTGAGCATTATCTTACTGCGGCTTGTAGTTACTATTATTGCAAAGCCTTCTCGTTGCAATAAATACGCCCAGTTTAACTAAACAGAGCGCTTTATAGCCGCTGCGTTTCGCCATTTTTGGGTAACGCTTTTTATTTGCTCCCACTGGCGGTATCAATAAAATGCCGCTCATAAAATCTCTAACCGCAGTAGGCTGCTCTGCTGTGCCACGCCCCTCCCCTTCCCACCAGTCACCCATTTAGCCACATTCTTATTTCAATCCCAAGTGGCAGCGCTTTAGTCACTCAATCAAGTTGCAAACATTTCGGGCCCCGCCCATTTTTAATACTCCTCGGGTCCTCGGCCGTAATGAGTATGTTTGCTTGAGATTTTGCGCAAAGATTTGCCTAAGCGCTCCTTCGGTAAGCCCAAAATTACAAGTCGAGCAAAGTTCTCGCCCGAAACTGTAAGGATAATTTTGCAGCAGTTGCAGCATTTTGATTTTCCCAGGCAGCCTAAGCCGCCAGAAGTCCGCCGATAATTTTTCTAGCAATTTCTGGGAATTACTGCAAAACCCATTACGAACTTATCAACAAGTGTTAATCGGGGGGAGTGGAGCGAGAAAGAGAAAGTAAAGAAACTGATTTTGCAAATTTTAAGTGAAAGTATTTTACAAATCTCACAGCTGTTTTAGTGCGAAACTTTAAAGACTAGCAAAAAAATGTCTTTTAAACTACATAAATGTATTAGTTAAATTAATTAAATTATTTTATTTATCGTTCGATCTTAAAAATCACAATCTAAATAATTGCTGATGCATTTAGACTTTGGAACATTAAATAGTCAAAAATTTTTTATATTTATTATTTTTTGTATATTGATAAACATTGTCCAATTGAGAATTTTCATAAATTTGCAGCCCTAAAATTAATTTAAGTTTTCTGTTTTTATTATAGCTATGTCAAAAATATCCTTTCGGGTTTTAAGGCGTCTGAGAATTAGTCGGAAGTGGGTACGACCATGAAATGTGACGCCAACAAGGAATAGGAAATGGGCCATGTTGTGTGAGTCCGACTTCTTAATTGCGCATAAAATAAGCTACGCATTTCCCACTGGCACATTACCTCTGTTAAAGTTGGTCTAGTCGACTTTTGGCTCTTACTCACAGAGCAGCTGGTTTTTGCCAGCTTCTTGACCATTCGGTGTAACTGTAGTTGTTTTGAAAGGAACTTCGGGAACTGGTTAGGCACGTAGCCCTGAGTTGGTAGACCCTTAATGACTCTGTGCGTGTCTGAGTGAAGCTCGACGCAGTCTAAAGCTTGCAGTGAACTTGACTTGGCCAAAATGATTATTCGCGTCGTTTTGTTTTGGTCGCCACAGCGATTTTAATGGCTTCTCTTACATAAATATATAATTGAAAGCCATTCATAAAGGACTTGGTTACGTTGCTGACAGGCGCTGGCCACGCCACACACTTGTCCCAGCCACGTGTCCTGCTCGAGAGAGCCGAACGAACTGAAAACTGAGCATTTGAGCATCTGAGCGTCGCCGCTTTTCCTGAGAGCTTTTCACCGCACTTTGTTTGGGCGTACAAATAAAATAAAACAAGTTTTTGGTATTTAATTTGTTGTTGCTGCCAGTTTTTGAATGCAACGCACAATTTGACTAAATGTCAAATGCCAAGGATTTGCAGCTGTGTAGGCAACCAAAAATAATTCAGTTATCTGTAGATATATTTAACTATGGCAATGGTTGTTTGTATGTCTATTCAAAAGTATTTGGAATCATTTTTACTAAAAAATTAGAAATTTGTCTATTTCTTATTTTATTTGAATTTAAAATTATTTAGATACCCATAAAATTAATATATTTAAAATATATTATTTTCAAAAAAAATAAAGATTGCATTATGTTGTTAAGAAAATTTAATTCCATTTGCGTATACTTAATTTAATATTGCTTTAGATTAATTTATAAACGCAGTTTAAAACTTCTGTGGATGGAAAAATATTAAATTGTAATAGAATGAATTAGTTATAGCTTATAGCTAAAATTCAACATAAATTACAATAAAACGCGTTTAGCTCAGACACAAACCAGTTAAGAGCAGCGACGAAAGAATTTCGAGAGTGCGCACAAAAGTATGCAATAAAATTTTCGAGTTCAACAATTCGCGCAATGAAAGATCAAACTGTCGATTGTTTTGATTGGATGCGTGTGCGATTTAAACATAGCAAACGAAGAAGACGAAGGGGAACAACAACAAAGGCGCCGTTACCCATGGCGTTGTGTGTTGTGTGTAGTCGCGGGTTAAGCGTTTAGCGCAGCAGACGTCGCAGCCGACTGAGTTGTTGAATTTGCTCAGAATTTCGCATTGTCGATTAAAAGTGTTTTTAGCGTGTGTGCGATTGTGTGTGCGATTGCATTATGTCAGTGCGTTACATTGACAGCAAGCAGGACACAAAGGATGTCAGACTTCTCTTGCCTGCTCCCGTTCCGCATGCCGCGCCGTTGCAAAAGATTTTCATTGATGATTTAACGGTGACGCATTCACGACGACGCTTATGGCGTGTGCCCTGGTTCCTTTTGCTGATGGGCATTGTGCAGGTAGTTGACGTTGTGCCTGCTCCAGTTGCTCCACATTTGGCTGCCAGTCAGATTAACAGCCGGAGCCCGTGCAACGTGGCGTATGCGTCATTTGTGTTAAATATTGTGTCTACCTGTGTGTGTTTAAATGTGTTACAGTTCTCATTTTCCACTTGAAGTACAAATCGTACATTTTAGTTTTCGCTTTCATATGATGGATTTATATGCTTAGCTTCCATGGAAAGGGTCCGGCAAAAGTAGATCAACAACGGCTTCCCATGACAAAAAACACATTTTCAAAAAAACATTTTCAATTTCACAAGTTCTAACGCCACTTGCGGTTAATAATTGATTTTACTTTTGTTTATAAATTATTCACTAACAGCTCGCGGAAGATTTTGAAATATATTTTTAGCCTACGAAATGCGGGAAGACTTTTTCGTACATTTCATTGTTTTGTATATAGTATTAATTTTTGAATGCTTATCAGCGTTTGTTTAGGTATATATTTTTATCTATATTTAATCGCAGCAAATTGATTCATAAATACGCTGTTATAAATTGGTGCGGTAACTGGGGTCGCTGCACTATTTATCAGCATTTTTGCGCAATTATATTATACATTGTGGCGTTTTGAATCATTTCCATTACAATCAAGTTGATAAGAATATTGCATTTGTTTCAGTTTTAAAGATAGTAAATTTATAATAATTTTGCTGTTGATTTATAATTGCAATGATCATTTCAATATTTATGTTTGAAAATAATAAATAAAAAAGAAAGTAAAAATAAATGTACCACATTAATAGAAATAAAAGTTAAATAATTGAATTTATGCTGATGATATAATGCAGCTTATTTTTATATCTAGGTGAATAATATAAATTAAAAATATAGTTTTTAATAAGCAGCAGTTCTTAGTATACATTCTCTTAATGCTAGGATAAATGTTAGTTTCATGACTGGCAAATTAGTTGTTCCCTTTCCAATCTGATGACTGTGACGAGAGTTTCGAGTCATTGCACATGGACTTTTGCTGCTGCTGCTGTTGTTGTCTTATGGCAAGTGTTTGTGGTTTCTACACAAGTTGCGTTCGTCTTTCGACACCCACTCACTGGGGGGAGAAGTCACACAAGTGTTTCCCAGTGCAATGTGACCCATTTGTGCCACAGTTTCGGTTCGATTGTGGCAAATATGCCACGTATGTTTGCCGATTACGCTTAGTTATGCCGCGATCGCTGTTAATTGCTTAGAGCCTCGCCCACTAGGCGATATTCATTCCATATTACACAATCTCAAACTTCGATTCAATTCCAATCACCAGCGACATGGCTCGAATTTTATTGCCATTTTAGTCATCGTTGTTGTTAATGTTGCAACTGGCATTTGTCATATTTGGTGTGATGCATGTTGCACAGATTTGGCGCTGTTGTTTTTATAAAGGCTTTGCTGTTGTTGTAGTTGTTGTTGTTGTCACGTCAAGCGGCTTCTTGGCACTCACACTTGGATATCTCACACTTGGCTGCTGAGCGAAAGTGACAGATGGCTTGACATTATTTTTTTTCATCTCATTGATCGATAACACTGTGCAACAAAGCGCACAAAGAATTGAGTTTATAAGAGTGAAAAGAGATGCGATATTTACATATATTTGGAACTCTTTATTAACATGGTTTGGGTACTAAAGTTTGAAGTTTTTTTTTGTAATATTCAGTTTAAATAATAATTTACATGAAGCAAAAACTAACCCGATTGATAACTTCAGAAATGATGTCAAATAATACGTATAATTAATTTAAATACTAACATTATTTTCGAGTAATCTCGAGTAACTGTTGATTCATATTTTCATATTTATTGAGAAAACATATTAGATAAAATAAACAAAAATGTATATTTGTATTATTAGCTGACAACAAACTCTGGCAAGCATTTGTAGCGCAGTGTAATTGATGTCTGTAGTTTAAGGTCATTTATTGTCGCTTCCACATTCACAGATATTGCTGCATCTGATTGTCAACAGCTGCATGCGACGGCGTCTCATCTTCAAGCCGGAGCTGGGGCACGAGTATTGGCGCTTCTTCACATACATGCTGCTCCACGCAGACGCCTGGCATCTGTGGATCAACATATGCCTGCAGGTGGGTTAACCCACTGAACCACTGAACCACTAAATTCCAATGATTTCGCTTTTTTTTTGTTGCTCGTTTAGTGCTTCATTGGTGTCTGGCTGGAACTGGAGCAGGGTCATTGGCATGTGGGCGTGGTCTATATTGCGGGCGGCATTTGCGGTGCACTGGCCAATGCCTGGCTAGAGCCGGGACTGTCATTGTTGGGCGCATCGGCGGGTGTCTATGCGATGCTCTGCAGTCATGTGCCGCACCTCGTTTTGGTCAGTCAACTGTGGCTAAATCGACTGCAACCACAATTTAATTTCATTATACCCTGTACCCAATTGAGAGTGGGTAACTGCTGCAGCATTTACAGATATATTATTGATCAGCAGAACTCATCGTATCTCTGTCCGTCTGTATATAGCTGTCACTTTCAAGCGAATTTATTGTTTTATAATTTAATGCATTTTATTATTTTTTGTTATTATTATTAATTTTTTGGAAAAAATGGTTCTCTGAACTTCAGTTACGGTAGCTCAAAACTGGGTACAGCGTATCTGCCGGTCGGATACTTTCTACTATAAAACCTATGTTATTTTTATTTTGTCTATTATTTACATTAATTTATTTTTTCATTTACTTGTAGAACTTTTCGCAATTGACGCATCGCTATTTGCGCATCGCCGTCTTGCTGACTTTGTTCGTCAGCAATGTGGCGTACACAACTTTTCACTTTTGCATCAATCACAATCTCAATCCCCGCATCAGCTTGGAGGCCCATCTGGGCGGGGGCGGGGCCGGCCTGCTAAGTGGCTTTCTCGTTTACCGCCGAGTACAGCGCCTCGACACTTTCATCTCCTAGTTACCTAGTTTCTAATTAATTCCGTAGCTTATAATTAGATTTATTTTTATGATTAGCCTTACATTAGTATTATCATTTGCAATTCCACTCAAGTCACGAATAGACGAATTAAACAAATTGTTTTTCTTTTACAATCATAATTTGTTTTTGGTAACTCACAAATTCAATTTATGGTCAAGCAATTGACTTCGACGTGTTCTTTAAGGGCATGCATAATTTATGGCTTACGAATTGTTTGAATAAACTTTTTTTACACACTGGATTTGATTATATAGAACGTATACTTTTTTGGTTCAATTTTAACGGCTTTCAGTTAACTGGCAGTGAACAAATTGTCGCGATTTTTAATGGGATTTTTTATGTTTGCTCATTAAATATTGATGTAGGCATATTTTAACTGGATCAATGTGATTTTCTGGCTTGCAATTAGTTTTCATTTATTTCATTGGAATTGCATATAAAATATTCGGCTTTGAGATTATTGGAATTTTCATTTTATTTTCTGGCTGAATTTTTATTAAGTTTTCATTGGCATGTTAAATTCCTTGAATACAATAAATATATACAATAAATATTAAATGTCAACTTCCGTAAATAGGAAAGCTTCGATAAATTCAGCGTCTATTCAGGTAAAATTTTATGTGACATTATTTGTGAAATTTTCAACCGATAAAAAAAATATAAATAAAACATATATAATGTATATATAAACTAGTTGCTTTGATTATGCTACTTGTGATAAGCAATAAGTTTAAATTTTACTTTTGTATATTAAAACTTTAAATTATAATATACCAAATTAGAAATAAAAGTTGAGTCAGCTTTTAGTTATGTTTAGTAATATGTATTTATTGTTATTGTATAGAAACCTATAATATATTTGCTTAATTTTTAAAAATAATTATAAAATATATTTTAAATGCATTGAAGTTAAGGTTTGGTTACACATTGTTGTAGGGCACAGCTATGTCTATAATACAACTTAAGGCTAAAAATAAGTCAAAGCTACAACTAACTAAGATCCTGTGCGTTAAGGCGACTAAGCTGAAATTAAAATTGTTAAATTAACGAATGTGGGCATATAAAAGCGCTGGCTTAAATGTTAAACATAAACGCACACAAATACAAGTACACATACACACACATACACACGCACACACACACTCACACAACAGCTGGGTGGTTGCTTAAATTAACAGTCTAATGGGCCGCACTTGACGCCCACCTCAGTGCATTTGCATTCCAGGCATTGATTGGATAATTCGACTATAATGCGGCCAACGCGATACATGCGGCCGTAAATGTTGCAGCCCGCTAATTTTAGCATGCCCGTGGGATCCATCAGGCCATCACCCCCGCCGCCGCCGCCGCTCCCGCCACTTGCATCTGCATCCGCGGCTGCTGCTGCTGCTGATGTTGCTGGTGTTGTTGTTGTTGTTGTGCTGCTGCTGCTACTCGACGCGTGCTGATAATGATGAAATTGCTGCGGTTGCTGTCGCTCGGCCAACAGCTGCAACTGTTGCTGCTCCTGCTGCTGCTGCTGATAGGGCCTCACCTCATAGCTGGTGTCCATAAAGGGCAATTTGTCGAACGGTGACATTAAAAATGGATGCACTGTGCTGCTAGCAACTGTTGTTGTTGTTGCCACTGTTGTTGTTGTTGTTGTTGTTGTAGGCACTGCTGTTGTTGTCGCACTTGTTGCTGGCGTATTTTTAGTTTTTGCACTTGTCTGCGCTGCGGTGGCCACTGAGTTGTTTCTGTTATTGTTGTTGCTGCTGCTGTTGTGGCTGCTGTTGTTGTTGTTGTTGCTGCTGCTGTTGGCGGGAGTTCGACGCGTGCCCGCTTGACCTTTGTGTCTGGCTGGCTTTGTTGTTATTGTTGTTGGCTGGTTGCGTCGGTTGCCGGTTGGCGGTTTTTGCTTCGTTTTGTTGCCCTTTTTGTGGCCACGATTTGCTGTGGGCGTGGCCAGTGGTCGCCCTGTCGTCGTCGTTGTAGCTACTGTTGTGGTTGCCGCTGTTGCTGCCGCTGTGCTGGGCAGCATTTTAAAGGGCGGCACTGTGCTGCTGCTGCTGTGCCCAACGCTGGGCAGGTTCATGCCCAGCAGTTCATCCAGCAACTCATCCAGTTTATTCATTTCATTTTTGTCTATCAGCGGTGTCTGTTTTGTTGTTGTTGTTGTTGATTCTGTAGTTGCAGCAGTTGTTGATGATGTTGCAGCTGCGCCTTTGACGCCGGATGAGTTGCTGATGCTGTAGGTGACACTCTCGATGTGCTGCTGTTGCACCTGCTGCTGCTGCTGCTGTGTTGGCTTCACCAGCAGCTGCTTGTCCACAATGAGTGCGTCGAGGTCGGGAGGCCTTTCCGTGTGGATCACATCCTTAAAGGGATCTGGTGTTGTGATCTCTGTGGAACACATGCAACGAAAGACGAAGAAAAGAAATGGGTTATTGCGCTTCAAGAGGAAGTGTGATGGAAAACTATGTTTTATAAGCCAGAGCCCATTAAAAATTAATTATTAATAAAATTAATAAATTACAGAAATTAAAAACTGTCTTAATTAATAATCATATTTGAAAAAAAATCGATTATAGAAATTTGTTAAAGATATTTTCGGCTAAGATTTTCATAGCTAATCCGAAAAATCGATTTTTTTTCGATTCGTGACGAGCTCAATTAAAATGAGTTAAATTCTTCGAAAATAAAAAAAGAGGAAAATTAATTTAAGAGATGAGGTATAATTGGTCGTATTAAATATTGATGCATTTTATTTTAATCGAATTGAATATCATATCGACAATTGGTTAAATTTCGCATCTCAGGATCGATATAATATCGATATTGCATCCTTACGTCTCAACTTAAACCTAAAACTCACCGATAGATGCGGTATCGTTATCTGATCTCCCCGTTGTTATATCGATTATATGCTGCGTGACATGATAGTTGTCGCCCTTGATGATATTCGATGTGACATGCTCCTGGAGGACCTCTCCATCGATCACCAACGGATCCTTGGGCATGAAGCCACCCTCTGTTTCGGTGGGTGGTGAGAAGCCACTGTGCACCGGTGGCTGTACCACCTGCTCCTTGAAATCATATTTGACATAGCCAGCGCTACCCTCGTATTGGCCGCCCACATGCACCACCGGCTCGGGTGGCGCCTCGGCTGATGGCACCTCCACATTGAACTTGTATTTGTAGGCGGCCTGATCGTTGTGGTTGTTGTTGTAGTTGCTGGCCTGTTGCGGTGGCTCAGCATAGGGCGACTCATAGCCAACGTCCATTTTATCGGAAGCCACTTGCGAAGGATGCAAACCCATCGGTGGTTGGTAGTAGCTGTGGCTGTTGTACGTCTCCGGCGGTTGCAATTTGGGTGCTGTGTCAACCGCATCCGTGGGCAGGAATGGAATGATCTTCAGGTTGGGCAAACTGGGCGGCAAGGTGGGGGCGGTGCTGTCTCCATTTTCTAAAGGTTCCGCCTCCAAGATGCTCGGATTTGTTTTGATGATCAGTGGTTGGGTGGTGCTGGTAATGTACGTTGGTGGTTGCTTGACCTTGAATGTGGGTCTGAAGGTAGCTTTGGTGGTTGTTGTTGTTCTTGTGGGTTTCGGTGTGGTTGTTGTTGTAGTTGTTGTGGTTGTGGTGGTTGTGGTGCTTGTTGTGGTTGCTTTAGTTGTGGTGCGTCTGGTGGTTCTGGGCTTGGGCTTGGCAGTTGTAGTCGTGGTTGTTGGTTTCTTGGTTGTGGTGCTCGTTGCTGCTATTGGCCTAGGCGTGGTTGTGGTGGTGCCGCCTCCCTTGCTGGTGACCACAATCATTGGTGGTGTAACCGTCAGGTTGGCCAGCTTGGAGTTGATGCGCGTGTGCAGTGGCTTGTTGCTGGGCAGTGGACGGAACATGGGTGGTGCATGCACCACAATCGGTTGTCTAGTTGTGCTGGTGGTGCTCGTGGTGCTGGTGGTGCTGGTGGTACTTGTGCCTAAATGTGTGGCATTGTCGTCCAGCATTTCTGAGAGTCCATCGAGCAACACGTTAAATAGGTCAGCTGGCTGCGCGGTGGTGCTGGCCAGTGGTTCCTTGGGTCTGGGCCGATTCGCCGCATTGGCAAGGACTATTTGCTGCGCCTCGGCAGGCAGCTCACCCACCGCAATTTCGCCGTCCTCCAAGTGATCATCGAAATCATCCGCAATGCGCTCAATGCTGCCCGAGGTGGTGCTGCCCGATGTGGTGCTGGTCTCCGCAGTGGCTTCTGTGACCGCTGCCGCATCGGCTTGGGCGGTCTCCTCCTCGTCAGGACCCAGCAGTAGATCTACCCAGGACAAGGCTGTCTTGGCGGTGGTCGACTCTGGCGTCACCTCCTGCTCCGTGCTGGGACCCAGCAGTAAATCCAGAAAACTGAGCTCTGTGGTGCTGCTCGGTCCAGCCTCAGATGCGCCTGTTGTGGGCGTGGCTGGTGTGGTGCTCGCCACGCCCACGAGATCCATGTTGTCGGCCAGCATTTGATTGTTGTTGCCATCGATGAACTCGAGACCCTCGCGCAGCGTCTCGAAGATGCTCTTCTCGCTGCTCGCCTGCAGCGTATCTCCAACGGGCGGCTCGGTGGGATGCCGATCCAGCGGATAGTGCTCGGCCATGGAGTTTTGTGGCTGTAGGTTGGCTGCTGCTGCTGCTGCTGCGGCCTCCGCCTCTTGCTCTTGCTCCTTGCCGAACAGCAGGTTGTAGAGATTGAACTGGCGTGAGCCCTGCGAGCGTCGATAGTCCCGCTGGCTGCCGCAGTCGTAGCTGGACGGACAGCACTGACCCTTGGGCACCACGGGAATGCAGTTCTTCAGCGCCGGCGCACATTTCTTGGGCGCACAGCGTCGCGTGCCGCGTATGCAGAAGCAAATGTCGCACGGCCTGTCCGCATCGGAGCGCATCTTCTGGCCCTCCGCATAGAACTGGGCGCCCACCGTGCAGCCCCGATTCCGCTGCAGGCGCTGCGACATGCGCTGGAAGTGCTTGTTCGAGTTCTTGCGGTAGCGCACCTCCTGCGACGATTTGCCCGAGGTCTTGCTGCTGCAGTCGTAGCGCACCGGACAGCAGGTGGAGTCCACGAAAATGGGCTTGCAGCCCTCCACGGGCAGCATGCACTTCGGCTTGACGCACTTTTCGGTGCCACCTGGCAAAGAGACCCAAGGAAAGAATGGTTGCAAAGTGGAAAACATTGTGTACCCAATACTATTCCCAGTTTACTTAAAGTTGTTTCATGATCTGTTCTCACTAACGATTTTCTTCTGTTTCATACTACTTTTGCCACTAGCTAGTGGAAGGGCTTTCATGGTTGCAGTTTGGAAGACGTCCTGTTCTGAATACTATTCCCGGTTGTGAAACACGATTTACATCAAGTAGTTTAATGATCTGTTCTCACAAACGATTTTCTTCTATTTGATACTACTTTTACCACTAGCTAGTGAAAGTGTTTACACGGTTGCAATCTGGAAGACGATCTGTTCCCAATTCTATTCCCAGTTGCTAAGAACACATTTGCTATTAACAAAGTACTTATATGTTCTATAAAGTATTCTCACTAACGATTTTCTTCTGTTTTATACTGTTTTATACGCTTGCAAATTGGAAGACTGTTCCCACTTTATAGCCTCGCCTACTTAAGGTTGTTACCTCTTTAACTAACTGTTCTTACGTACCTTTAACAACGAGTTTAACTATAAATTGGGATCACGATGCTCGACTGCCAACATACCCAAGTAAGCTCTTGCTAATAGATCTTCCGTCCCTAACTATGGAATAATCTTTGGAATAGTCCATAAATTTATTACTGGCGAAATCGTTTTATCTGAGTTGACAAGCCAATTAAATTACTAGACTGACACGTAATTTTAAACACTTAGTACTTAACCATTGCCTAACTAATTATGCCTTGCATGAGCCCTTCCGCGTCCTGTGTGATGATTATAATAAGCATTACAGAGTGATTAGTCCGGCATCTTCCCTTCCCCGAATTAGTTTATTTTCACCTCATTTATGGCGACTCGTGTCGTACGCTTTACGACTGCGCTCCTTTTTCTTTTTAAGTTTTTCGCCTTTGTGTTTAAAGTTAAGCTTTCCTTACACATTTTTTTTAATCCTATCTCACCTTATTTTAATTGTTTTTTATTATGCTCACTTAAAGTTCGAACAAATCATTTCCTTCTACACTGTTCCCACGAACTGATCTCTCAACTGTTCCCACATGCGGCTTCACTGTTCCCACTCGTTCAGTTTTCACTTACCAATGCAGTAGCAATAGCTGCACAGATTCGACGAGGACATTGCCGATCCAGACTTGTAAACAGTTCCGTTCTTCACACACACTACGAAAAGAGGCGAATTAAAAACAAAATGAAATCTCGCAATTTTGATTTTAGTGCTTACCAAAGAGATCCACATCGGAGTCGTCGGAACGGCGCTGCAGCATGTTGTCATTGACCACGCGGTCGATGGACTCGCGTTCGTAGTGATCCAGGTAGGCGATGATGCGTCGCTTGGTGGGTATCTTGTAGAAGGCGTCCAGGCGGGCGCAGGATAGGTACGGGCAGCAGGTGTTCTTCTTCTGGACCACCACACAGCCACGCGGCGGCGGCATCGGCATCTCTGGGCACACTTTTAGGCGACAGACCAGAGTCTTCCGGTTGCACTGACAGTTGAGGCACTTCTCCATGCTGGGCACCACCGATTTGTCCGCATACCAAGTGCCATTATGATGACAGCCTGGGACCAACAAAAAAAGGATTTCAGAAAGGACAATAAGTTGCGTTTAACATGCTCATGGTTTATTCAACAAAAAGACAAGATCTAATAGCTTGGAGTCTATAACTGATCCGTGCAGTAGCGATTCCAGAGCTTCAGCGGATCGGCGTAATAGGAGGGAAAGGCGGCGCCCGACCTTAACATCTCAGGTGAGGCGCCATAACGGTAAAGCTTTTTAACATGCGACTTTTTTTGTTGCGCAGCCTTTGGCATCTGTTCCTGTTGCTCGTCAGATTCTGACTGTATCGTTGGAGCTTGCCACAGCCGTTCCTGCGGCATGCCACATCCCGTCCAATGAACGTTCATCATCGGATGCCGCAGTTCGTACGGCTGCACGTGATTCCCCTGCGGACTGGAGACCACTATAAAGGCCTGGGCCGGGGCCATGTGGGGCATATTCAGGACACTGGTGGCCATCGTATTGTGCACCATGCTCTGTTGTGGTATCGGCAGGTAAACGGTTGTCCGATACGGCACCTGCTCCTCCTGTTTTCGATGTATATTGTATCCTTGCTGCCACATATTAAATAACGATGCTGCTTTTAACTTTTCTTAACTGTTACTTTTAAATGCATACAGCATTTTATGGCTTAAGCGGTTTGTTTCAAGCTATATATATCGACGTTGTAAGCTGTAGCGAGCTCTGAATACATTTGAAGTTCATTTTAATATACTCGTTCTAAGCAAAGCTCACTCAGCTGAAATTTTAGCTCTGAAAATCTTTTTTTAGGGTCGAGGATATCTTAATAAAAATTAGAGATATAGACAACCAATGTGTCTAGGAAAAACGCTTCATATTTTTTAGAAAATTCAACTAATTGTAAATTGTCTTTGTGAAAATGTTTTATATAACAGACAAAAGGAGACATCTTCCACACTTAAATATATATATATATATATTCTTGATCAGTTGATTATCGATAAATATTGTGTAAGCTGTGCTAGCCACTGGTTATAAGTATTGAAGAGTCTACAAAATGGAATCGGTTTATATTAAAACAAAAACTAAGGGCTTGCCAAGCACAAATAATCTTAAGTAAGCGTTACCTCACTTTGAACCCTCAAATTTGTACCTTCTTTTTTACCGGAGTTTTCACGCATGTTACCGTTTGTTTTGTGTGGAACTTAGCTCACCTGTATTCTGCGTGATGAATGCATCCAACTGTGCGGGCAATACAGAAATTAATGCCACCGATAATATGCTGACTAGGCGCAGCGTCATCTTCATTTCTCCTCTCCTTCGGGCCGCTGCACGCATGAATAATGCAAAAGGGGCCCCGACTCCAAATCCAACTCCGACTCCAACTCCAACTCCGACGGGTGTGCGGGCTTTAGCGGGAGCTGCTTTGTGGCTCGACTATCTCTAGGCAGCAACAAGTGCCAAGTCCAGGTCCAGCTTCAACTACACTAACTGGGGTCGTGTCTAATGCGTGAAATGTGTGTCACGCAGCGGCAACTTTCCAATGACAAGCGAATCGAAGCTTCTTCTGCCGGCAACTGGTGGCCAGCGCATGCTCCTCCATATACCGCCGAATTTAAGCCCAATGGAATTGCCCGCACAATTGTCGCTCTGCCATCGAGCAGCACTTAGCAAATGATACAGGTCGTTGTCGTCGTTGCTTTGTTGTTGCTTTTGTTTGCTGTTGTTGTTGCCAAAGTTCTGCCACACTTTTAATGAAGCATTTACAAAAGAAATTTGTTGTCGCTGTTTATTGTTAGCTGTAAGACAAACAATAACAAAATTGTTAGAGAGCACAGTGTACAGAGTGCGGGTTCAACTCAGTTGAGTAACTGCCTTTAATAAGTACGATGCACTGTACAAAATTGCTTTAATTTACATTAAATTATTTAACAAAAATTTTTATAAATAAAATATTAAGAGAGAAAGATTGTTAAAGAAAGGGGAAATGAGCTAAAAATAAAAACTGTCTAAGCAGCGATTTTAAGTAAAATTTGTATTTAAGATAATAATAATTAACCACTTAATTAAATGTAAATTGCTTTAATTTACATTCAAATATTTACCAACATTGTTTATAAACAAAATATATAGATTGTGAAAAGAGATAGATTGTAAAAGAAAGCAAAATGGGATCATTATAAAAATTGTCAAAGCAGCGATTTTAAGTAAAATTTGTTTTTGAAATAATAATAATTAACCACTTAATTAAATGTATTTTTTACTGTGCATTTATCATAATATCACAATGACTGGACAGCTTTAGATAAATCATATAATTTGGCCAAAACAACGAACGTTTTTAAGTTTTCACCATACGCCAGCTTTGAGCTGGTTGTAACGCTTGAAACCCTCTTGAACTGAGATAACATCTGGATTTTGGCATGTCGTGCTCTATCTAGGAATTTATCAGAAACTGCTGCGTATGCTTGCTTATGCAGCTGTTTTCTCTACAGTAAATTAATTTAATTTTTATGTAAAGTGCTATAATCTATCGTTTGTGCTTTACTTTATAATGTACTTAGCTAAGCAAAAATCTGCAAAGATTTCTTATAAATATATCTTATGTATATTTGCTCACGATAAAGTTTTATATCAAAATTTATAATTGCGAATTTATATTTTTAATCGATTGTCGATTAACAAAAATTTTGACATGTAAAGCTCTCGGATCAATAGCTTCCATATTTCAAACTCTAATTTCTATGGCAAAACTGAATCGATTTTCACGTTTAATGGCATTTTTATCATAATTTATCCTAGAGATTTTAAAGATTTTTCATTTTTGCGCCAATAATTTTAATGTGAATGTTTTAGTTGGTTTGTCGGTTACACCCGACTGAAAGTTTATAACTTGCTTTTTTTTTGTTTATTTAATATAATTTACTCAGTATATACAAACACACTTAATGACGTATAGGAAAATATTTATTTACTTTCGATATGTGCTTTATACGAGCTGGCTACTTCATCTAATTGCAATATTTCCCACAAATTTATGGGATTGTTTACATTCAGCTATACACGGTAATAAAATTGTAAACAAATTGATGCAGAGAGACAGAAATAGGGCAAACCAGCTCTCTCAAGAGGAAACAGCGTATTAATTAAATTCGCAACTGAATTCTAGACACGAATCGCAGCTATAAATAATATTAATCAACCAAAAAGAAAAAGAGCAGACAGAAAGAAAATAGAAACTGGTACCCAGAATCAGCACAGCATCAAGAAGCACTCGGACTCGGATGTGGTTTGGTTGCCCAGTTGCATGCGAAAAAACCAAACTAAACAGGCAGAAAAACAAACGTGAAAATCAAACAACGCCAAAGCAAATGGCGGTCATTGCCAGTGAAAGAGCCCGAAACGTCTTGACTTGTCCAGAACGAACGAAACCACGAACACCACTCGTCAGCAATGCGCATGCACCACTGCATCCACTTTCATTAAGAACGTGATTAGCAGAGCAGCCCGACAAACTTGCATGCAAATGCAGAACATGACACAAGGAACAACGCTGACATTGTGTGTTGGCCACACCGACACTGGGATACACTAACTAACTATTTAAGAAGTCCTGCTATGACTAGGCAAATATTTTATTATAGGAAATAAAGTTAACTTTACTTAAAAATAGTGGCCAGTAAGTGGATAAAAATTATTTTAATTTTTTAAATATAATTATAATAGAATAAATTACTTGGAATACTCAAATATTATATTTTACGAAATAAAGTTAACTTTTCTAAAAAAAATAATGGGCAGTAAGTGGATAAAAATCATTTGAAATTTTTTAAATATAATTATAATAGAATATATTACTTGGCATAATCAAAAGTCTCAAGGAGTTTGGCATAGCCATTGCAAGTTACAGAAAATGCGACACGATCGAGAAGTGCGCTTAATTGGAGCTCTCACATGGCATGGAATACGTAGTAAAAACTTGGTTGCTTTGGTTTGTTCTCATGACAAGTTTTAATCAAGCTATTATCTTAATGTCAAGCCTCTGAACTGGCGCACAGCGATCTAAGCTGAAACTTTCACGCTAAAAGACCTGAAAAGCAAGAAAAATAAAATTCAAATAAAACCAAAACCAAAAAAAAAGGGGATAAGTTTCAGTTTCACACATTAAATCACTTCAGTTGACTTTTATTTGGACTGCTTGGAGGTTTGTTAATTGAATTCACTTGGCGCTCATTTGCATGCCAGCAGCGCGTACTTGGCCATGAAAATTCACAAGAATACAAAAACGAAAAGCTAAAAAAATAAAGCAAAGTTAGTTGCTCTCTTAAGTGCTCTTAGTGCTCTGTTAACCTAAGAGCTTGTCTGAAGAGCGAGCTGCAAATGTAACTCAACTCAGTTGGCTGAGGGCTTCAAGTTAATTTGGTACTTTCTTTGCGTGAAAATTGCAGTTGGCAGCTGTTGAAAAGCTACTGTTAAATTCTTGCAACCTAATTATAGCTCTTTAGTTTGAGACACATATATCATAATTATGCTGACTAATCAGAAAAGAATTGCGGTTGTCTAACGCACCTTCAGCTACAATTTTTAAAGGTGTTATTCAGAACGTGTGCGCAAAGCTCATAAATAAATTACAGTTATTACTAGCAAAGCTACAAAGCCCGAATTCAAAATCAAAGCCAGAGCCAGAGCCAGAGCCAGAACCAAAGAAAGCTGTTTTGTTGAGGCTGTGGGAGCAATTGTCTTTCTCGAGTGTGTGTCCAAGAACTCAACGCTTGGTAACGGGGCCAACAATTACGCCCCAACAACATAATTTTTGTCAAAAGCCACACTGAGAGAAATGCTAAACAAATTAATAAAGCAATTAATTTTGATTGTTCGTTGACTATGTTACCGGGCGAAAGTGGCAAATTAAGAGACTCAACTTAGGATTATTAGTTGAACAAATTGAAGGTACATTCACAATTTCATCAACCTAATTCCAGTGTAGTGAAGATTTTGTCAAAGATTGAGCTCTGTTCGGCTCTCAGAAAGAAAAGGGAGAAAGATTTTAAAGTGGGATTTAATTATTGGCCAGAGAAATTGAGAGTCTCACACTATTATATTATTTTCGTGTCCAAAGCTTCCAAAACATTTTAGAAAAAGGACTTAGCTCCTTTATCCTAGTAAGGAATTCAATTTTTTTAATAATAAATTGGGTTTTAAAGCACATTAAATTAAATCAACAATAAAGGTTTTTGGCAATGCAACAAATAAACACATGAAATATTTATATTCAAATAAATAAAAAGCACATTAAAGCTTTAAGCTGATATTAAGTTGTCTGCCTTAAAATGCTATTGTAAGTTAGAAAATGAGCTTTGCAAGCACATTAAGGCCATAAAGCTATACCGCTTTTATCGGTACATTTTGCTGTATAAATCGTCACATTTATTTAGCATAATTTTTTTGTGAACAATGATCTCATCTATAGAATTTACTTTTACGCAGCTCCCACAATTTTTTTGGTCAGCTTCATTTTCAAGCATTCAACGAGGCTAAGCTAACTAGGCAGTAAAGAAATCAGCCCAATTAACTGCAGCTTTGTCAGCTGTGCCCCAAAACAACTCACAAATCTTCAGCTGGCGAAGAATAAAACCGATGAACACAATGCACAGACAATGATTCTTCAGTTTTGATATCGAAAAAAACTTGAAGAGCAATAAATTCTAAAGCGCGACATCGATTCAAGGCAATAAATTAGCCATTGAGCACTTGTATCTTGTATCTGACAGATACTTTTGTTGTTGCTGCTGCTGCTGCTGAGCTGCAAACGTTTCGTTTAAATATTTGACACAGTGGCAACGCCCCACTGACAGATTTTTGTTTTTGAGTTTTGGAGTTTTGGAGGCTGTGCTCTCCATTTGGTCTTGAACTTGGACGTTGATTTGTGAAAGGCGCACAATTGGGCTATAATCCGTGCCTCTAATCTGGCCGAACTGCCCTGGCTACTGGGCACATTCTAACTTATAATTTGTGGCTGAAAACTTTCACCCAGTTGCAGCTGAGATTATGTAAATCGCAGTCCAGATAATAATACGTTGAATGTAGCGCAATTCTGAGCCTATATTTTCACTTTTGCAATATCGAACAGCGAGCACATAAAACGGAAATCGAAATCAATGAATGGATTAATGACTGGCATATGAATAAGGTGAATAGAGTAGAGAACACGGTTAGTCGAGAATTCTTTAGCTCTGTTTACTCTACACCATTTCTAACTTGGCCATTTCATGTCGAGTGAAATTTGTGCCAGTTGTTGTTGTTGTTGTTGTTGTTGCTGCTATTTATTGTGTGCCAAAACAATTTGTAGCCCACGCGTGTCCACAATTTTTGGCTGGATTGACCATTGCGAACGGGTCGCAGACACACCTGCCCATAAAAGTAATGGCAGCATTATGACTACATGTGTGGCTTCTTAAATATATTCTGCGCACAAGCAAACAAGCAAACAAACAACAAACAGCAACAAGTTCAAGTCTCAAGAATTTTACACTGCGCAATTTTCATGTCGAACTCAATTGATGCGTCTTTGGCCGCCCGGCTGTCTGGTCCCCTGATCGCCTGCTTCCCTTTAGAATGGCAGACAAATGCCTGTCATTTGTTGGCAGGCAAACATGTTTCCTCAGACCGCCCTCCAAACAGCTCGACAGTGCCTACCAAACGAACAGCAACAGCAACAGCAACAGACGAAGCAGCGGCAGCTCCGCGTCCAAAGTTATTAAAGCCGCGAGGGCTCAATAAATGGGCGTCGTTTATGCACCTCATCATCAGCGATTGCAGTGATCGGCATCGGATACTCTTTGCAGCTATTTTTTTTTTGCCGTCTTTTTTAATTTTTTGTTTTTTTTTTTTATTTTGCCAAGCGGAAGTTGTAAAAGAAAAATCGATGACTAACGAAGATTTTATGCCCTTATGGACAAATAATATATATATTATACGTACCATTAACTGATCTCTTAAGATAATGAATAACATTTTTGAGTTGACTATTATATTTTCTTATCTAAAACTATAGTTTATCAAAGATATTGACATCAACAGAATAAGAAGAGAAAGAAGAATATTTAGTTTGTGCTTATAATAATACATTGGTTAAGGTATTCAAAAAATGTTGAGAAAGCCGCAAATATCCACCATCATTTTCCATACTCTGTTCTTCGCAAAATTCACAGGCAGAGTCACAAACTTCATAATCAATTACTTATACAATCTTATATAAATGAAATAAATAAATACATATATTATATTCTATTTAAAAACTACTATGTTAGAGTATTCCTGTCCATTATAAATACTTTCAGGTAAATCATGAATTTTTTTTAAAAATGCTTTAATTTGGCTCCCCAAGTTTTTTTTTCCTACTCAGCGCTTGTCATAAAACTTAATTGAATTTCTTTGATCCGTCAGTTTTAAAATCAGAAGCTTCAGTTCTTTTTTCTGGCGAGTGTGAAACGAGTAATATGGAGTGGAAATATAATGGGCGATTGTCTGTGCTCGGCACGTGTTGTGTTTAATTATCTGTCCACAGGGCTGAGAACTGAAACCTGTGTATGACCAGAGTCGAATCCTCCACTAGCCAGGTGAAAGTTGGCAGATAAATGAAATTAGAACAACTGCACGACAAAGCGATTGCAATGGAAAGGTACTCAATACAAAGTGCTGGACCCGCACACACACCAACACACACACACACACCTTTCACGGCGAGTCGCAGAGTTAGGCAAGTTCTAAGCCACATTAAGTACCCCGAGCATTAGGTTCATTGGCCATTCTGCAGGTCTTGCCATAAATTTGTCTGTCGCTTTGTAGTTCTGGGTCATTAAGGCAAATTGTTGCTGTTGCTGTTCGGTTTGACTTTGGCCAGTTCGTGATTCGCGCTCGCATTATAATAAAATTGTCAACCTGACAGCTCCGATTAATATAGACTTCAATTTGGCCAAGCATAAATCATGCCCGAGCGCACACAAGCGAAAGACTCGGAACACAAACTTTGTCGCCGGTCGCCATTTGAATTTAATGATGCCACTTGCGGCCAAGTTGCAAGCTCCGCAGCCAAAGCCAACGACCCAATCGCTGCCTCAGGCAGCAGCTACAGCTCGGATAGCTCCTCTCGAGCTCGTCTTGAGGCGGAAAACTTGTTTTGACTTTTGTTAGAACTCAGCGGCGATGTTCTGCCCGTTTCGGAGCCCTGAAACAATGCATTATCAAAATGCAACCAAGTTTCCCAGCTGAGGTCTATTTTCCCTTTTGCCATGCAAATTTACACTAGTGTGTGTGTGTGTGTGTGTGTGTGTGTGTGTGTGTGTGTGTGTGTGTGTGTGTGTGTGTGTGTGTGTGTGTGTGTAATTTCCGGGCACATTTGTCAAGGCGACTTGTAAACATGGCCAAGAGCCGTTAGACATCTGCCATTTGGCTAACCAAATTTGCATGCCAAGCAATTTTATTATCGTCTTGTGAAGCTCCTTAGACCATAAATGGTATTCACAGACAATTCTGATAAATAAGCCAAAAAGCAATAAAAAAGTGTCTGAAATAATGTCTTTAAGTTACGAGTAGTTGGATATAAAAAAGATTTATTTTCTTTTCTATATAAGTGAATTAAACATATTTTAGGGCTTAGTTATTATAATTTAAATTTGTTTATTTTTTATTTTAAAAACTTCTATTATGAAACTATTCTTTCTATATGAAAAATATATTCGAAATCAAATTGTTTGTGTTGTTATAGGAATAGTTTTTTTGAAGTTTTATAGTTTACTTAAATTTGCAGTTAGAATATACATATATAATCCAAGCTGTGCGCCATATATAAAATACTTCGTTTCTCAACTCGTAGCTCGGTCAGCTCTTGATTTATATCTACAAGATGCATGCACCTGGTTGTCATTTCTTCCGCTCACTGTTACCGCATAGCGTCTTTCTGTGCACTCGCCTGGAACTGTGCATGCAGTCACTGCAGTGCCCCTTTCCCCTATCCATAATGCCCCACACTCTGCGCTCTTCAACCAAGTTGTGTTGGCCAGTTCCTTTGGGTAGTGTGTGTGTGTTGCTGATGCTGTTTTGATAGCACAACAAAAAAGAAAGAAGAAAAAGAAAAGAACTAGAGACTAAACAAAACCCTCGCCTCATATGGCAAACTAACTCTTTGTTTTTGTTTTTGCAATATCAGATTACGTGCGGCTCTTCTATATCTGGTGTTCGCGTTTCGGTTTGCTTTTGTGTTTTGGGCCTTTTAGGCATATCAGATGTGGCTGGAACTGAGATGCGGCTCGTTTGCCAAAAAGGAGCTTTGCCCATTTAGTTGCGGTTGACCTTGAGGTAGTGTTTTGGTTGCGCCACGCCCCTTAGAGAGTTTTGCAGCGCACTCAAGCTTAAAGATTGATCATGCTACACTCAGAGAAAGCACTAATGTTTATTACATTTTGTATATTTAAATTTAAAAAATTTAATGTTGAATTATAAAAATTCATATACAAGAAAAAATCATTGAAATATTTTAAATTTAATGTATATAATATATAATAATTTCTTTAAATGGGAATTTTAATAATTCTGATATTTTCTGCAAGTGTACCGCTCGTGGTCTGTCGACCATTAGTTTAATGATGCTGCTGCTTCCTGCTGTTCCCTCCCCCTCCCCCTCTTTAGTTACACTGCTCAATTGCTGGCAATTAGCAAATTCTGTGGCTCTAATGTAACGAGCCAGGCAACTAACGAACTAACTAACTGAAGCAACTAACACAAATGTCGTTCACATTGGGATTTTTATAGCTTCCGCTTTGCATTATCAAATATTATTGGAGCAGTTGTTGTTGTTGCTCTTGCTGGATTGCATGTTGTCACGTTAGCTGCTGCTTCCTCCTCTTCTAGTTCTGGCAATAAAAAAAAGTGGGAACCCTTTAAGTGCTCGCCAGTCATCTAATGATGATCATTAAGAGCCAGCTGTAATCACAACAGCAGCAGCAGCAGCAGCAGCAACTGGTTGCCGCTTTGTCAACACCAACAGCAGCAGCAACAGCAGCAGCAGCAACAGCAAATGAAACGGTAATTTCTTTAAAGATTACCGTGAACATTTTCACTCATTGCCAATGCAACCTACATTTTCACATGCTCCTCCACACACACACACACGCACACACACACATTCGAGCACACACCGTTTGTGAAACCCTTTTGTTGGCTTCCAATCTGTTGACGTCTTTCAAGTCAAGCGCTGTTGAGTGCGTTCCTTAGCCGCATTTGGTGCGCATTGTAACGGCTTTGATTAGACTTAGAGCCAAGTCGAACTGGGAGCCAACTCGGGCAACGGCGACCTCAACTTTTGTCGTCGCTTTTGGCTCATCTTCTGTGGGCCACTGATGCCACACAGTTTTTTTTTTGTTGTTGCCTTCTTCTCGTTGTGGCGCTGTCGGCACTTTTAACAGTTAAATGGTTAGTTTACATCATTAACATGCCCCCAACAGTAGTCGCAAGATGGAGGGAGAAAGAAAGAGGGAGAGAGCTGTCTTTGTATTTGCTTTTAGATTTTCTTCTTTGCATTCCCCTTTAATAAATATACAACTTCTTATGACCTTTTTCTTCTGGTTTTTTTTTGTCGTGACGGTTATTTAATTGCCTTGCGTATTATTTAATTTGTGAATATTCGCGTGGATTCTCAATGACGATGGGTATCTGATAAATAATTTGCCTATGCTTAATATTAAAAAAACTCAAAAGAAAGCTCTTTAATGAGACGCATTTGATTAGCTAATATAGATTCTTTTGTTTATAAATTTGATTTTAATATCTTAATTAAGTTACAGTCTCAATTATGTACTTAAGTTCGCGGAAAGAAATTATTATTATGATTATGATACTTAAAATAGCCCCTAGTATAAAAGACACTTTACATTTTCTTAAAATTAAGAATTTTCGAAATTTGCTCTTTTTAAATTTTGTGCGAGTTTCTAAATTTTTTGAAGATTCCTAATAGTTCTATTTTTTAAACCTACACGATGTGGGCTATTATTTACTTCAGACTCTGGCGTTGCCTGCAAATTTAAGTTCGTTGCCTAAGTCATTTGTTTTCTTGGCTCTTCTTGAACTGTCTCTGTGTCTGTGTGTGTCGGGAGTGCAGCGAAGCAAATCGTTCGTGGCTGTCGTTCAGCGTCTCAATTATTTATTTAAGTTGCCACCCGGCAGTGGGTTCTATTAACATTGTAAACAATACCGTTAACACGCCACAACACGTTGCACAAACAACGCCGAGAGAATTTTTGCCAAGTTCGCTTGAGCGGCAAACGCTGCCTCAAAGTGCCGCAACCCAGGTGAACGTAACGAACATCCCAACAACTGCATATTTTCGCCTCTGAATTTTCCCCCACGTTTGTGTGTGTGTGTGTGTGATGTGCAACGCAACCGCAACAAGCAACACAAAAAAAAAGAAAGACGACAAAAAAAACTGTTAGCTGAAATGCGACCATGCGCATTTAGGAAAAAACTCATGGAAAACACTTATTAAATTTCTGCATTTTGCATGCGCAAAAAACAAAAAGAATTAGAAAAGCCGGACCCAACCGACGGCTAATACTCTGCATACAGTGTAAACATTTTTTTGACTCTTTATAAGTTTATTATTATCTACCAACAAAAAACTTGCTTTAATTGTAATATAAATATAACAATTATTATTATTATTAGAAGTAAAGGATACAGTTTTAAGCTTTGGCTTACATCAATGCAGCTTAAGGATCTTTATTTCTGAGTAATACTGCAATTAATCAACTCTTTTTTTATTTAGTGAACAGGGTATACCTAAAGCAAGCCAAGTCAAGAAAGAAACCGCAATGCAGAATTTTTCTTGGCTAGTTGTCGGACAGAGGGACCCCTATAGACATTGCCATGCTAATGAGTGTGTCTGCCCCCGCTTCTTCTTCTTCTTCCTGCAGCAATAGAGCCCAAGTGCCCAGAGTTCACATACCTATGAAGTTCTTCGCAGTTGTTGTTGCTGTTTGCCGTTTGCTGTCGCTGTTGTTATTGTTTATCCACTTGTGTGTTGGCCATTAAGTTTTATTTGCTCTTCGTTCGCTACTTCTTGGCTTTATATTCTTTTTCTGTTTTTAATACATCCGAATATTACCGAAACAATAACAAAAATCGCAGTTGTGCGTTGCGCGTGTTTGCTTTGCTGCACTTCACTTCACTTCGGGGTTCTTTAGGGTTCTTTCTCGCTCACTCCAATCCTTTCTTATTTGCTTTACTTTATGGTCAGCTCTGCTTCTGCTTCTTCTTTCGCTTCTCTCTTCGTGCTGCGCTGCTCGTTCTGAACGCGTCGCGTGTTGGCCACGAACTGAGGCCCCCAGCTTACCGGCCCGTTGCTTTTAAGAAAAGCGCTCCCCAAAGAAAGTTGCAATCATACAAAGTTCTTCTGTGCCAAAGATTCTTGTTTGAAAGCTGCACTAGAAGAGAGCAAGCGAAAGAGAGAGAGAGAGAGAGAGAGAGAGAGAGAGAGAGAGAGAGAGAGCGAGAGAGAGAGTAGCTATCTCTTAGCTTCTTAACTTAAGAGCGTGAGTTGCGAACTTAGTATTTGTTTGTGTGGGAGTTGTCTGCAAGTTGTTTTTAATAGATTTCAAAATTGCTTCAATTTATTTTATTTTTTAAGTTTAAAAAGAACCGGTTATTGGCTTGAAATCTATAATTAATTACATGTTGAAAATTAAAAAACAGTTTCTTAAATTGTTGAAAACTAATTCATATATATTTTTAAGAATTTAGATTTTTGTGAGCTCTCAAGATAAGTAAAAAGTGCATACAAATACTTCAACAACACAATAAAAAAAGTTTCATTTTTTTTTTGATTGCCTGTATGTTTTATATGTTCCATATGTTCTCAGAAGAGAATTATAGTTGCTTCTCTTTTTAAACATATTTCAAATAAATAATTATAAAAAATTCAATATTATAATAACAATCATAAAACTAAAATATACACCTATATACAATAAAGCTCTACACTATATTGATATTTTTCATATAGACTTAAGACTTTGGTATCTCTCTTTCTCTGTCTCTCTCTCTTTCTCTCTCTCTTTCTTTTTCAGCTTACATACTGCTCAAATCATGGAACTCATTGTATAACAATTTTCCAACCACATCTTTTTGCCTAGACCTTGGTAATGCAAATGTAAAAAAAAACCCATAGAGCACACGCAGCGCAGTCTTGAGTTCGGCCTGAGCTCGCAGATGCTGGGAATGTGGAGCGCCGCAAGTAAACAAATGCCACGCATTACTCATAATGGCAGCCGGCTGCATCCCCAGACTCATGTTCAACCTCAACCTCCACATCAACCTCAAGAACATCCTCATCCTTAGTGGCGCACCCGGCCAGATTCTGTTCAAAAGCTGTTTAAGAGCCGAACGATTCATAACACAAAAATGGCAAAAGGCATGGCCAAGGTGTAGGCCATGTTAGAGGAGAAGAAGGAGCCGGAGGAGGCGCTTTTGCTTTGCCTTTTGCTGACCAACTGGCGAGTTGGCCAACTGAATGACTCTGCCTGGCCAGTGTCTGCCGAATGTGTGTGTGTGTGTGTGTGTGTGTTTGATCATCGTCTTCACGATTGTCGATCGCATTGAAGATTTTGTCTGGCGTTGTCGCCTTTGTCTTTGGCTGGAGGATGTTAAAGTCGTCTCTGGCTGAGGATGAGGCGTGCCCCTGCCAAAATATATAGAATGAAATATTTATCGCCATTAGAGCCTGATTAGCTGCGGGGCGTGTTATGCTGTTGTCGTTGTTGTTCTTGCCAACACCAATTTTTTCATTCCTCATTTTATGTTCTCTTTTTTTTGTTTTTGTTTGCCATTTTTCGCTTTGGGCACTTGTACGCTTAATAAGATTTAGCTCTGATTGAAATTTGATATGTTCATTCAATTACGTTTTAACGCGCGTTCCCGTGTCAACAAACTCATCTAGGCCCGCCTCGGCCAATTAGTTATTAAACATGTCATCTGAAGGAACTAGAAAACTTTAATATTGAGGTAAAAAATAAAAGTCATTGAAAACTGCTAAAAATAGCTTGAAAAGAAGAGTTTGCAGCATTTTTGAATTTTTTTTAAATATGTAAAATATAATATATTTACTATAAGCACTATTTTTATTACTCATTTATGATTTTGGAAAGATATATCAAAATATAAAAACTTACATATTTCTTAATGATATTTTGAATAACTTATTTTCACCTAGGGCATAGCCAAGTTTTCAACCCTATACACATTCATATGCACTGCTTGCTTGTTTACTGCTTTCCACAGCTTTATGGTTAACTTGTCAAGCAGTCGAGTCTCTAATCTGCTTGCAGTGTCAACTGTCAGTTGAATTTTGAAAATTTAACAGCTTATGCAAATTGTTGAACTCATTTAATATGCAAATCACAAGTTAATTGCTGCAAATGCAAAAACTTTGCGCGTCAACAAAATGTCAGACCTGAACGAAATTACAACGTTCACAGTGTTTACTTGGCTACACGCATTTACATAAATATTCTCGGATATTTACATAAATGCGCTTCTTTTAACTGGGCTAAGAGAAAAACTTTTGTTGCAACTTTGACAATAAGCATTTGGCAAACAGCAGACGCTGCGCCATTTTCCATTTGCCACTTGCAAGTTATTTTTTTTATTTTTATCTTGAACTTTGCATTTCTCAGTTTTAAGCGCGAAATTTTTCAATCTACAATTGCAAGTTTTGGCGTTTTGTTTTCTTGATTGTCGTCGCTGCTGTTTTGACGCCTGTTTTCTTCTACCTAAAATATGCATTCAGCTAAAGCCAAAAACAAACAAAAAAAATGTTGAATGCCACTTAGAGGCAAGTAATTCGCTGCAGCTACCCCCGATCCGCTTGCCATGTAAAAAACTTATGCGCTTTTTGGCACTGTCGAGTTTGTCGCATAGGAAATACTTTTAACGCTTTTTGTTTGCCTTGCGCAGCAAATTGGAAGTGAAAATAAAGAATTAATAACAAGACACTCAAGAGTTTATTCATTTTAATCTGTTTCATTTTGTATTCTGTGTCAGGTCGGCTGACGCATTTGACCCCATGTCAGCCACCGACCCCGCCCCCGCCCCCGCCCAGCGTTATCCATTTTCCACATCAGCAGTTTGCCATTAATGAATATTCCGTTGCTCCGCTGTCTGCTGTCGGTGGCTCAGCGTTGCAAATGAGAAACTCTCTCCAGCTGCTAGTTTGCGGTACTTGAGGCTGCTTCAAAGTGCTCGCATGTGGCTTCAACTTAGTTGGCTTTGAATTCGCTTCAATGTTATATGTTTGTTTGCGCTGCTCCACTGCAAGGTGGGCATATTAAGTCTTTAGACACCTGCTTGACCTTATAAAAGAGCACTATATTTTTACTTTGTAGTGCTTGATTTTTTTAAAATTATTTTTATTTTATTTACTTTTTTTATTTTATTTTATTTGTTTTTATTTTATTGATTATTCTATTTTTACCTACATTTCTTTTGTTTTTCTTCACTCTTTCCTTTCTTTATCGCTTAAATTGATAACCACACTGGGTTAATGCTGCTTCCCACTTTTGAGTCATTCTTTATAATCAATAATTATATAGCTCTGTAAAAAGTACATCATTAGATAACTCCATAGTTAATTGCAGTTATAACCGTATCTGTCGCTCTTGGCCAGACCAATAGCTTGGCTAATAGCAGCGAACGGCCAAATGATAATTACTGCAATTTTGTGAGCTCTGCTCCGATTTTAAACCGAACGAGTTGTCGGACAAGTTGCACTTGCTTTTAAACACGTGCCAGTCAAAAACAAAAACTTTGTCAAAAAAAAAAAAAAACAGAAAAACAAAATTAAGGAAACGAGACAAACTAACAAATTAAATGCACTCTATGACATAATATGACACTATCAAATACCCTGCACACAACATCTAAGATGGTTTCTCAAATAATTCATTACTTGATCTAAAATATATTTTTTATTTTTACTATTTAAGTTAAAGTCAGATATTATGCCAATTAAACTTACCAATCTGCTTTCTTATATACTTTATGGTATACATATATCATTTATTTATCATTTATCAGGGTCTACAAAACTTAGGGACACTTAGTGCACCCTTCCCCTCCTCTTCCTCTTCCTCGCTCTAAATATAACTGCAGTTAAAGATTTTTAATGTTATTCGCTTGGCCAAAGTTTATTGAGGAACTTTATGTTACGAACAAGTTAATTCTGATTAGATTATGATTAGGAATCCGTTTAGCTGTTGAGCTGATCGTAGGCTAGGCTAGTGGCTATAACCTTGTCGTTGATAACCTCTTTCACCCGCACTGCGAATATGAAGTCCAGGTGTCCCCACGTCTCATCTGGTATCACGTAGAGCTCCTCCAGCTGCGGCAACAGCTCCGGCAGGCGTGCAATATCCAAGAGATTGGCCGCCCCGTCGAATTGTCCGGCGTACAGATACACTTTGGAGGTGATCCTTGTTAGGTCATACGATGGCGGCACCTCCGTGCCGTAGGTAGCCAGGTTCTTCTTCGGACCCCAATCGTAGCGACGAAAGTCATTGGACACATAGGATTGTACATAGTGAATGCCCTGGTTGCTGGAAATCCCGGCCGGATGCGTCTCTGCGATCTGGGGCAGCAGCGTCTGCACAAAAGGAAGATTGATTGGCGACGGGATTCCCCTCAGTCAGAAATCGGACAAGGCACTTACCACATTCAGATTGCCCACCCCGCCGCCCCACATCAGAGCCAGAGTTTTGCAGTAGCTGAGCACATAGGGATCGTTGCTGCAGGCCATGTCCAGGATGCGCTGTATTATCGGGTTCATCGGCAGGAACACCTGATTCTGGAGCAGTGCAGCGCCCAGGCCCGGCGAGCCCACATATTTGGCCAGGGATAGGATTGTCTCCTCTGTGGTGTTGCCCATAAATATGGGCGGGGCCAGCATGTGGGCGGTCTTGATCTTGGCGTTGTACTCGGGCCGGAAGGAGGCCATCACAAAGAAGGTGGTGCAGCCCTGGGAGTGACCCACATAGTGGACGGCCTGCTCCCCGGTGGTCGCCAGTATGTGATCTATCATGGCGGGCAGATCGTAGGCGCCAATCTCATGCCAGCTGAATGCCCAGAAATATGGATGCTGTATGCTGATTCTGGTGTTGTTGCGGGCGTAGAGATTGCCCCGGGCATTGCCCAGCCAAACGTCATAGCCCGCATCCGCATAGTTGTAGGCCAACGCGTTGTCCGGCCCATTGAGCAGGAAACAATCGGAGCAGCTGAACAGACCGTGCATTATGAGCACCGCCGGACGCTGTTCCCCTGCGTTGGCCAGCCTCGGTGAATACGGTATGCGGAACATGTTCAGCACATAGCCATCCTCCGTCTCCACCTCGTGCGTTTCAGCCGGATAACCGTGCGATTCGATGCGCTCAGCCTGCAAAATGCTCAACTTGTAAGCCATGGCTATAAACTAGAGATGGGCGCGTGCCGGATTACATCGCACGTGACACGACCACAGCACGAACTTAAATTCATAGACAATCTGAGACGTCGAGCACGACTTTTGTATATAAATATATATTTTTAAATTTTATTTTTTAGAGAGAAATTCATTTTAATTCTGAATTTTGTAATCTTATCAAAACATTAAAAATGTTTACTTTTATTATTATTTATTTTAAACTTGAATTTTTGTTTGTGAATAAAATAGTACTATCAGTAAAAGCTTTTTAAATGTTTAAAGTAGCTTTTTGTTTCTTACTTTTTGAGTTAAGCTGCTGATATATACCATATATATTTTTTAAATTTATCAAGCAACAACAATTTGCACGTGCACTCACCGATGTCTTGATATCCTTAAAGGGTATATCTATGTAAGGATCAAAGCTGGCAGCCTGAACTGCGGCAGTTATTGCCAGAATAAGCCACGCTTCCCTTAACATTACTGTTATTTTATTTATTTATGTCAATTAACGTTTGCTCAGCTCCAAAGTAAACGCAAGACTAAACTTAACAATATTATTAAACGTAGTTGATAATTCAATTTCAGTTGCGAATCTAATCTATCGTTTAAAATCCACTTGACTTGTTTCATTTTAGTTTTATTTCTGTTTTGGCATGTCCGCGATAAGAACCCGATTCCATTCAGATAATCCATGCGAAATTTATGTGCGTTTTAAGCAGTCCAACGGGCCGAATTTCATTAAATAACAACAGTGACCCCCCCATGGTGGTGATATAATCGATTCCAAATAATTGCCAATTCACATCAATAAACCAAATAAACCATAAATCAAGCTAATTATAGAGTTGTACGAAAAAAAAGCGTGTGGCGCTAGAATTATCGGCAGTTGTCACTATAAATCTAAGGATCAATGTGCGACAGTGAAAATATACGTAATATTGTCCCACAATTTGAGATGCTATCTTTAATATCAATCTATAATAATTATAGTTCATTAATAATGAGAAAATTATATTATTTGTTATTTAAATCCTTTTAATAATAATAATAATTTAAATTGAAGGCATTTTCTTCAGTATAACTAAATATTTTTATTTAATATATAAATTATGTTCCAATATGGATTTATTTGGGGTATTCCTTTAATTCATGTTAATATATTCTGTATGTTAATTTAAATAAATATGTTATATTTCTACATTTCAACTCCTGCTTTTAACCCTTGTTTTTCTTATATTAATTTTTAATTAATGTTTACTATTCAATTTGTGTCTGTTATCTTAATTATCAAACTTAGTATACCTAACCGGAGTTACATCCACATCCACATGGATATCTGGCTATCGTGGATATTGCCACGGGCTTCTTGTGGCAGCTGCCGCTTTTGGCTTGTGAAGTGGGGCGGGGCATGCGGACTGATGGGCACAAAATACGCGTATCTACGAGTTGCTGCCTGACTTGCTGCTGATTTTTGCATTATGCGGTGTGCATGTGGTGCGGGCTGCAACGCGTGGTTCGCATAAAGCTCATCGAGATTGGCATTAAGCATGCCGAAAACCACAAAACTACGAGCAACAACAATGCGAAATCATCGAGCATCGAGCATTGAGCGTCGAGCGTACAGCAGCAAGGATTCAGGACCGAGGACATTGTCAACGCACAAACCAATGGATGTGCAGCAGCCGAGTGAGATGCAGCTATAGACATAGAAAGAGAACGAGAGACAGAGAAGAAGCGAAAGGAAAGGCAGATAAACCAAAATGTAAATGCGGTTCATTGAAATTATGTGAAGTAGCGTAGGAAAAATGGAAATACATTCGATAGCAAATTGCAAGGTATACAGAAAATTGCAATTGTACAAAAAGGAGGTAAGTTTGATAGATCGAGAGTATTCGACCGGAATATACCCTGTATAATTTCAGAATGCGTTAGCATATATTTTTAACAAAAAATGATCAAAAATCTTAAAGCAAGAGTAATAAAAATATAAATGACGAGTCATATTTTTTTTTATAAAAATATATATACCAAAAACGGCTAAAAAAAGGCTAACATAATTATATATATAGTAATATTTGATATTTTAAACTCAATAAATTTCTTTGAATGTAGTAAAGTGTAGGAGACAAAGCTTTTGTGAACACTCTCAACTTTACAGTGAATAAATGGTAAATGTCCGTAACTATTTAAGCTGTTGAAACTACGTTGCAGCGAGACGGACGGGCAGACAGAAATTCAAGGCTCGTTCGCAAATTGCTTGCGGTTTGCTGCCAGCTGCATTTGCCGCAGGTTCGCTCGAAAACGCACGCCTCGTAATTCAATCAGCTCACCGCTTAATTGGCTGCTGATGAACGCCAACAGTGTTTGCTCAATTCTCCCCCGCAAAACCTTTGTTTTTCAATTGCCATTGCATAAAAAGAAAACATTTCAAACAACAACAGCTACAGCAATAACACAAAAGGAAAATAATTGCAAGCATTTTGCGGGGCCCGTTGCCAAAATCGTTTAGCACTCAAAATCGTGACTAATCATAAATCATGAAAGTAACGTCTTGGATACGTATCCACATAGCCAAGTGCCAAAGTGGCCAAGTTGACGAGTAGTCGAGTGTTAACCGGCTGACAAATCGTCATAGGTGTAGGCAAAGACGAAGGCAACGTGTCAAGTTTATGTTAATAGCCAAAGTCAAAATGCCACTTGCATTTAGCCAGCTCATGAGTTGGCCATTGTCGTTGTAAGTCTTGGCAGCTGAATGCCACAGAGCCACAAAGTCAGGCAACAATGTGCAACAAGATTTCAAGCCACAGCACTTTAGGCCAATTATTTATTGATATATCGAAATATCACGTATCCTTTTGGCAAAACCCTTTTGAGCAGCAGGTCGACAACTTTAAAGCTGTCAGATGTTTTTTTGTAAGTTATATGCAGGTCAGCTTTAGACATAATAAACTAGAAATATAATTTTATTTTCAGCACGAGCTTTGATTTAAAACTCTTTAGAATTGATTAAAAATCGAATTTGAAATTGTAAATTAGCAAAAACAAAAAATAAAATAAATATAAAAATAAATGTATCCAAATTTTAAAGGTTAGATAAGTTTAAAAACAAACAATTCAATTAAGAATTAATTAGCATGGTATTTGAATAAAAAATTAATATAGTTTACTTACGCTTAAAATTTGTCTCTTTAAGGAGTCGAGTGCTTTTGTTTATTTTTGCTGCTGTGTAGTTTGCAATTTTCTGCATTGTCTCTTAAATCTGAGCAAGTTTTGCCAAAAATTGATTGCAATTCAATATTTATAGCCAGGCAGTTTTTGCTTTGGCAAAGTTTATTTTGTCTCTTTATATATTAAGAGAAATCAAAGTGCAATATTTCAGCAGAATAAATTTGCTTACGAATATTTTTCATATCTGTGCAGACGCATAGCATGCACAATAAGTTCTATATGGAAGATACATTCATAACTTTCCGACATTCTTTTTTGGGGTTTTGTGTTTTTTTTTTCTCATCGTTTTGGTTGCTTGCAGGCAATTGACAGGCACAATAAATTGGAAAATATGGCCAAAAGTTACTTATGGCTTGCATATATCTGAGCGATATATGCATAAATTTGTATGTGTATCTGTCAGATACATAAAAATATACATATACAAGCGACTGCAGTTGCAACAAATTGTGCACTGAGGGAAGAGGATGAGAAAACTGTAACTCAAGCATTTTTGACATTATTTGGCGCCACTTGCAGAGTTTTCACACATATTTTGGAATATTTGCAATTGTATTTACAACTTTCAAGTGGCACATTTTCTGGTGTATTTTGGGCTCCAATTTGTGTCCAGCTCGGACTTTAATTATGTCATCGCATTAGGCTTTTGAAATGATTTGGCATATTTTTGTAATTTCCAAATATGCGAAAATTGTTGTTGACTTTTTGCATGTTGGTGATTTCAACGTATTTGTGCAACAAATGGGTAGCTCGATTTTCGCTGCCACTTGTGGGCAGATTGCTTTCCTCCCCTCACCCACATCCCCGCTAACCATGCCCATCAGCAACTCATGCAAAACCAATTAGTTGGTTTCGCTTCTCTTCACATTTGCGTTGCATCGCATGGATTTTAATTATTCGATTCGTTTGTTCCACAAAACGTTGTTGCATCCTCCGTATTGTTGTTTTTGGCGCCCTAAGCGGCACTTCAGTTGCTGATGCATTGCATTTTGGGCTGCATCATTAGAAGCCAGCTTAACAGCTCCACAGCTTCAGCTACAACTCCGTTAAATTGTGAAACCTTCGTAGCACCTCAGTATGTTGTTGTGGCTGCTCCCTCATCTCAGTTGGTGGTTTACTGGCTTTCGGTCACTAGCTGTGGCTAAGCTTGTGTGAAGTGCTATGATGAAAGCAATTAAATAAAATAATTCAGAATAAAGTTTTTGTTAAATACGCTCCTAACTTATCAGAGGAATTTTGTTTATCAACATAATTTACAATTCTAAATTATTTTTGGTAAGAATTATAAAAAGGGATTTGTCTTGTGTGCGTCTATAAAATATTTTATAATATTATAATCGTAATAAAATATTACTAAAAATAAACACAAATTATTATTATTATAATTATTTAATTATTATTCATAAATTTCTTCAAATTAATTTAAACGTTTTAATTGCTTTCAAACACGCTTGCAACAAGCCCCAGACAACATCAAACAAGTTGCGTCAAGCAACACAACACAACACAATGCAACTCTTATACGCAGAGCCAAGCATATTTATGTATAAGAGCCGCTTACCTGCCACCAACAGCTAATTCAAAAATAAGAACGAATATAATATATAAAGAATATATTTAGAAACTTAAGAAGTGCGCTTTTAGTTTATGTTTTTGTGACAAGGTCAGCCACGATTACGATTGCCACTAAACCTGGAATGATCATTAAACGTTCAAGGGTTGCTGCACATCAAACTGACAATGAAAAGGCCATTCAAATCTATCTATCACACAGCCATCCGATTGCCGGCGCGATTTAACCAATTGTCATAGTCCACATGCCGGACTACACTGCACAAATGACAAATTAAATTCATTAAAATAATTGTAGCAAAAAAAAAAGAAAAAAAAAACAATAATAGAAATTAATTACAAATATGTATGCATGTATAGAAGAGAGCTGGTTACAAAAAATAAAAGCAATTTCTAATTCATGGTGAAAATCAATTACGACAATTCACATTTTGTATTATTATAATAACGAGCTATGCGCCGCGCTAAAGTGCTTTTAAAAAATACATAATATCATTTGTTGACTTATTCATCTAAATCTGTTTGCTCTCATTGCTCGTACAAAATTAATTTTAATTAAGCAATTTGTTTCACTCAACACGTTGGCGCAATTTGGCAATACTGTTATTAATATGGCCATGTGGGCAGAGTATTATATGGCCGGTTAAACAATGTAACCGACGAAACAATGCGACAACGAGAAAAGCACAACAGTTAGTCGCCCATCGTCACCCTATCGCCGAATCGCCAATCGCTCTCGTTTCCCTTTGTGGCGGGTATTATGACACGCGTGTATCAACAGCGAAGACATTTCACACAAATCAAAAGCTATGTTTATGCTCTACACCCCATTTCCCCACCTGGCTGCCCACCTGCCCCCGCTCTACCCGACCGACACAGACAAACAAGCAATTTGAACGCCGGCAGCCAACTGTTGATATGCCCGGCTGGCCAAGGAGTTTCGCATTATAATTCGACGCTTTACTCAAGCGTTTCGCAGCAAGTGTAAGACAGTTAGAAAGAGGGGGAGGGAGGGGAAAGGGCCAGTCTTAGTTGCTGCTAGCGGCGCCTCGACGCTTTGGCTCATGCCAAAAACGCGGCGGCAAACAAATAAAAATAACAGAAAACTAACTCTAGGAGACCGAAAGTTGTATACCCTAAAAATTAGTCTGCGGTTAATTCGGAAATAATATAATTGTAAACTTAAACTTAAAGCCAAAAATGATTTCTTGAATGTTTTAAATGACAGCAAAGTCTAGGCATAAACTCGGTTTATATAGAAAACTTATCTGCTTCGCATGACAAACATTTCTAGAAAGTGATCATACCCTTTCGCTTTGAACACAATAAACGGGCCCACATACTTATGCATTCGAACAACGGCAACCCACTCACTTGGCTGGCAATGAGGGGGGGCACTGGGTCCGCCAGCGGTTGAGGCATTCACCCATTCACCCATTTCACGTGCAGCCTTACCACATTTCAATGCGCTGGTAATTACTCCATTAGCCTCGGTGCTGGGCTCTTGTTACCTACCTGGGCTAGAGTAGCGCGGCCAGGTGAGAGCTGCCGTTGTCTGAGTGATGCCTCAAAGATAGTTGCATGCATCAATTAACAGAGGCAGGCGGCAGGCGGCAGTCGGCAAGAGCAACAATGCTGCATCCACATTCTCCAATGAAAATTAAATTCAATATTCTGTCGGAACAGCAAACTGAACTCTGGGCTGTGGGCTGGTGTGTGTATCAAATTGTGCGGCTTGTATCTGTCTGGAACTCATCCACTTGGAAAATACAATAAAACTGGCAACAAATGGCCAGCAAGAGAGCAGAAGAGAAAAAGTCATTCGAAGCACAATTTGTATGCAGTCTCCCCGTAGAATATTTAATGAAACAAGAAGAAGCTGAAACTAGGGAATGCGAATGGAACTTAAACCAAATTACTCCGATCCGAGACCAGTTTTTGTCTGTTTTTGGTCACAAATTTGTAGCCGAGTTTATTGATTTTACTAGCAAATTATCAACTCGAGTTTGGGTCAAAGAAAGGTTTCAGCTCCGAAGAGTGCGACAGATATTTATGCTTAGAATATAAAATAGAACTGTTAGAAAGGTGTTGGCATTGTTTCGTAAAATTAAAGAATTAGTTGTTTAACATGAATTAAGTGGGCATCTTTTATAGGAAATTTATTCAACCAACTGCATTAGGACCTTAAACTTCTTCTTATAACTAATCAAATACCATATCAAGTTCAAGCTCCAATTTAAACTAATAAAATGGGGTTCAATGAACTCTAGCACAAAAACCAATTTCTGTGATGCATTTTCTAAAAACAATATTTTTACTCCTGAGGCTGCACCAAAATTAAATTAAAGCTGCAATTGCAGGTGTTCAAATTTCAACGAAATTCAAATATGATTTAATAAATATGGTGAAATTTGACATTTAATTTGCGACTATTAAAAAGTTTGCACAAATATTATTTAGCACAATTTCAACAATCATAAATATTCATTAATGTATTCAGATATGTAAATTATGAAATAACTTTGAAAATTGTTTGGCTGCCTAAAATCATGTAAAACATTTAAATTATATTTCATGCCGAACACACACACACACACACTCTAACACACAGCAAATAATAATGGGCTCCACGCATTTAGCAATGACAACTCCATTATCATATTTCTTTGAAAGTCTATTTTTAGACCTTGCCCACGCTCAAGCAACACATGTGAGTGGTCCATTCACAATTCAAACTCCAAGCACGAGAGTTGCGCATTTCTTATGAGCTAGGCATAGGTCAGGGAATTGCCAAAAAAAAAAAAATGATTGTTGTCTGAGGTAACTCAAACAAAAAGCTGAAATGAGTATAGTCAGATTCATATTCATACTCACACTCGCATTCACGCAGTTTTAGCGAAAACACTTTCATTTGCTGCTCATTAAATTCATAATGACAGCATTATCTACTCGGGCAATCCCGGAGATTCGGTCATCAATCAAATTCAGTTAACGATTGTAGATGGGCCAAGGGGGAGGGGTGCGCGGGGTTTCGCTCATTATCCCGCCTGAGCGAATTTTAATCGTTTATTGGTGATTGCGAAAATTGCAATTTAATTGTTTGACAAATGCTTCAAAACCGCTCGAAAATCGTTACGTTAATTGAATTGCAGTCAATTGTCACGCATCTGGAAGCTGTCTGCGATTTATATTCATTCATCTTAAATCAGGTTGAGTATTTACTTAAAGCGTTGCCCAACTTCGTTCGTCTTCTCATACTTATTATTAAGGATTTTGTTGTTGTTGTATGCCCCGTTGGGCATTTATGTCGTTCTAAAGCTGCCGCAAAGGTGAAATAAAACCAAAAATGGTGTTTTTGTTTTTATTTCCTGTTAGTTATCTTGCTTAGTTATCTTGCTTTAAAGTGCTTATTGGATTTGCCAAAGTTCAGCTTGTCATGGAGAAGAAAAAAAGTAAACTTTTTGTTCATTTTCTTTCTCCGGAAATGTCAACAAAACTGACAAAAATGAGACAAGCCACAATGGACAAAGCTAAAAAAAGTCAGTTTAGTAAATATATATATCTATGATATACAGTGGTATTCTTTTGATTAAGAACAGCCTTCAATAGAAGTTATTACTTTGTATTGGAACTATCACAAACTATATAAAATTCAAACTAATAACATTTAAAAACATTTTCAAAACCTAAAGTTGGCATGGTTATTGCTCTAAGAAATTTGCTCAATGATATATAAAACAATAATGATTAAAACTTTGTGTATTGAACCAAACTATTTCTTTAGCTTTGTACAACTTTAATGAACACATCAGAGTGAGACCGAGGCGGCAAATTAATTGTCAAGTCAAATCAAAAGCAATACAAAAACAAATAAAAAGCAAACAGCAAGCCAGAGTGCTCAAAGGTACCCTATAAACAGTGTTAAAGTGGCATTAACAGTCAAATTTACAATGTAAAATAAAATACTTCTTTGTAGGGCAGTTGATGTCTCTACCTTTAACAAAAAGAAATTCTAATTCTAACAGAATGTCACGCATCTAATAAAATTATAAAGAATGGACGTTTGCAGTTAAAATACCATTTTCATGCAATTGTATGGTTACAGGGTATGGTCAAAAAAAAAATGGCCAAACGGAAATTGTAACCAAAGTTGTGGTTGCTTTTGTTGTTGTTGATGTCATTGTGGAGTGAAGCGGAGCGGCAATTGAATGACAACAGCAATTGTTGTTGCTGATAATCTTGTTGTTGCTGCTGTTGCTGCTGCTGCGGATTTCGTTTGCATTTAATGTTTAAGCTCAGTCAGCGACAAGTTTTTTAAATATTTGTGCGCCACACTCGCCAAAAGATTTATGCGTTCACGAATATTTAACGATGTGTGGCATATGCAATACACGCCACACACACACACACACTGACAGGGGGTTGTGGTGTCAGCTTCGTGATAATACATTTGGGTGGCTGGCTGCAGTTCGCATCGTGTTTGCACGCGCGAATTATGCAAGCCGCGGCTCATCGCACATCGCACATCGCACATCGCTCGTCGCATTTGTTGCATTCATTTTGCGAGTCGGCTTACTTGGCCAGTTTTTTCTTTTTCTTCTTTTTTTTGCCACAGATGTTTGGCGACTTTTGTTTGATTTACGGAAAATGGCATGTCAGTATTTTCATCATCATCATCATAATCATCATCTGCTGCTGCAGCCACACAAACGACCTTGGGCAAAGATTGCGCAAACACCTCCTAAGTATGCCAGCCACAAATGCCGCCTCTGCTGGTTGACAAAACAAAAGCAAGAAAAAGTGTGTTCAGGTGAGACCTTTTTCTTCACGCACTGATAAATTGCCGTAATGAACTTGAAGGGTCTTCAGCCTGCACAAGTATTATATATGAAGCAATGCAAACAAATAAACAAGTAAATTAACTTTAGCCAGTTTACAAAAATAAAACATGGCATTGAAAGTTCTCCAAGCTGATGCGCTCGGATATATTGTGTATTATGCGATGTCATGCCAGTTGTATAAGATTTCGTGACATTGCCCATGACATTTTCTTTATAAAAATGCATATTTGAACAGACATAACAATTTGTTCAGTTTTAACCAAGTTATAGCAGTTTAAAATGGTAAGAGTTGCTTCAGTTTTGACAAAGTTATGGGATTTTAAAATATAAGAGCTAAATTTTTGTCAATTTTGGCATGAGTTTTTGACCAAAAACTCTAGCTATTCAGATTCAACTTAACTGTTTTTTTTTCTGCGGTAATTGTAAATTGATAAAACATATAAATTAATAATTCGATATTTTGAAATATTTTTCGAAAACAAGTAAAATGATTTTTTAACCAAAAAAAAAAATAAATATTTATTTTCTAAAATGTAGAAACTACAGCACAAATCATGACCAAAATACCATCAAACGTGAAAATTCAGAAGGGTATCTTTATTTGAATGTAGTACATATGTAGGTTTAAGCCGGGAAGGATCTTATATCATATATGTGAAATGGGAACAAAAGAAATAAAAATGAAATTTTGTATTTCTCTTCTACTCAGAAAAACTCAAAAACAATTTATTAAAACAATCAACATTCAGATTTCGTATGAGTAAAGCAAAATAAATTATAAAGCAATAGTTAAATTTTAAGCTAAATAAATAATAAATAATAGGCATAATGTCAACATTTAATTGAATAAAACTATACAAACAGCCCGCAAATATGTGGTCTATATACTGTTAAAATAAATAATCCTACAAAATCGTTGTTATCTAGTTTCATTTATGTTATATAAGGCTTACTGATATTTATTTTTCAGCAACATTTAACAAAATAAATTGCCCAACTACATCGTGAATATCATCTTCAATTTTCGCCAAACAATTGGCTTTAATGGCAAGAGGGAAAAGCGTTGAAAATGCAACCCGTAAATGAAAATAATTGTTGCACGATATTTGAAAATTAATTATGCTACCAAAGCCATGCTGTTGTTGTTGTTATTGTTGTTGTTGTTATTATTGTTGTTGTGTCCAATTGAATTAAAAGCATGCCGGGCAATTGCTGAACAATGTTTGCGCTGCCCATTTCGGTGCTTTGCGCCTCAATTAACGGCAGCTTGTGGCAACGGCAGAAAGCGAAACAATCGCCGATGGACACCAAAAACTGGAGACCCCAAAAGTGCAGCAATTGCAGTAGTGCGAAAATGTTCACCATCGTAAATTTTGCACAATTTGAACTCGAAAGTCGTTAAATGTAACACACAGGACACACACACACACACCAGCACACACCGCACACACACCGCACACAGATCACACTTGCATAGGGGAAAATTGGGTCAGTCAGGCGGGGCAGAGAAATTCGAATGCCTCACAATTGGTTGCTGCAACTTGAGCGGGGGGCAGCGGGAAGCTGGCCGTCTGCGTTGCATAAGGATATGCATAAAGGAATTTTTAACGCATTGCCATGGAAACTTTAAATGTAATACGAAAATTTAAAATTCGCCAGCAAATACTAAACAAAAAAATAATTTAATGCACTTCGTCAAAGAAAATATATATTGAGCTTCCTTTGGCTGCCTTCGCACATGGGCTGACTAAAGGCTGTCCGAATTTTAAGGACATGCTTAAGAAAATACCGCTTCTTATATCCTGTACACTTATAATGTTTAAGATGTGTATCGTTATGTTGAGGAAGTGGCTTTATAATAGTTGTACATATTTTATCTAAGACAGGGTATCTTTCAGCCAAGCTCAATTGCCTAAACGATGCTATTTGTTTTGTGCCTGTTTTTTTGTTTCTTTCTAAATTCCCAAGCTTTTCGAGTGAAATAAGGATAAATGGCCTTGATACGGTAGTGATGGGTGTGGGTTAGGGATTATTTTTGGGTATGTCTATTTTTGATATGTATTCGGGCGGGATGGCTTTCAGTTTCTCTTGTTCCATTTTTAAGCCTTCAAAATGATTTTGCTGTGCTTAAAAATTCTGCTTATAATGCACATACAAAACAATAAATCTCATATTCCACAACTACATACACACACTCTTACACACACACGATAACTCTGAAATAAAGGAAAAAAGTGATGAAAATAGTTTAACTGAACAGCATCAGTGGAAAAGAGAAACTAACGAAGGTTTAAGGGTCCCAGAGTTGACTATCAAATGCTCTGAAAAAAAGTTCAAGAAAAAATTCTATTATATAAGTAAATATATAAATATAAAAATAAAATATTTATAAAATTAGTATATGTATAGTATGGTATCAGTAATAGTAATAGTAATAATAATAATAGTAATAGTATGATATGTATGGTATAATAGTATAATGCCAACGAACTTACGTGAATATTATTATACCATTAGGGGCATTTAAGTGTTAAAATATTTAAGAAATAGTTTTAATTTGCATCGATTAAAATTTTAAACAAAAGCGTTTATTTTTTTCTTCATTAAATAGATAAATATACATTTTTATGGTACATATTGTAAATAATAATGCAATATTATTATAGAGTATAGAAGAGTAAACAAAATGGTTATCTCAAGCGCAAACAAACTTTGGTTGAACAGAATGCAAACATTTTCTGTTTCTCCGTTCTCCTTTTCTTTTTTTATTCTTTGCGCCAAAAGGAAAACAGTTGCTAAATGGAATAAATGGGGGGTGTGTGTATGTGTGTGTGTGAGTGTAGATCATAGCGATGCCCGTTAGCGTTTTTGCCATTTTTAAGGTGTGCTTTACTGCATTAAAAACTGTTGCATTTTTCCTGCAGCAAATATGTAAGTGGCAATAAATATGTGCAATGCAGCCAAGCATAAAGAAATGGGCAAAAACTGAAATATTTCAAGTGATAAGACTCCTGGTTTTTTGCATTCATTTTGGGTGTGATGAAATATTTTTAAAGCATACAGAAACGTTGCTGATATAATGTTGGAAAATAACTCAGTAACACAGTAATAGTTAAATGATAAAAGTTTGAAAGTCTGAAGTGTACAAAAAAGGGTTGATTAATTAGAGTTAAAATAACTTTCCACAATGTCGCACTGTTCAAAGCATTATTATTTTATTATAGAAATCTAAATTAAAATCAAATTTTTCTTAATTTCTTTTCTAATCAAATTCAATTTAATTACATTCAAAGTTAACCAAATCATGTTCATCAAATTTATTCTGACTTTTTCCATTCATTATATTGTCTAGCTTGTCAGAGCTTCTATGCACACTTTTTTGTCTTCCTCTTCTGCTTTGAATAAGTCAGCGCAGAATATTGCATTTAATCAGCTTTTGACAAGCTAAATTGAAGTTTAATTAATTTTGGTCAATGCAAAGGCAAAAGGGAAATATGCAATACAAAAACTGCCAAAAGCGAGTACAAATTTACATATGTCTGTGTGTCAATCCTTAAATGCAGGACAAAATGTTGGCCTCTGGCCCTAAGCTTAACTTTGGCATGGCGCCCAAAATGGGATGGCACGCCCACAAAAAAAAAATAACGAAAAGAAAATATGTCATTTTTCGTAGGGCTTAAATGAAAAACACGCATAATTTATGAGTCAGCGTGGAAATGCTGAACGCATCCAGCATGAAATCTGAGTGCGACTGTCGTCCTTTTTCGTTTCCGACTGCCAAGGATTTCGCTTGGGACCAGCGGTCGACCAGCTCTGCCAGGTGATGTATTATATTTTACTGATTTATTGCCTTATTTATGCCCAGCATTTGAAAGGTGAATGTGAATTGTGTTGCGGCCATGCCTGGAATGCGCAACATTTGATTACATATTAAGCGCTAGTCAAACACGTGAAATGCGTTATTCTGTACAACGAATTCTCCATAAACTAAGAAAAATGAAAAGGAAAATAAGGAAAATAATTTACCATAATTTGGGTATAATGCACAATGCACGCATATAAAATTAATAATCTAGAAATGTTTCTCGCAGTTACTCGTTGATTCTTGTTAGTAAAAGTTGACTTCAAACAAGAAAAACTATAAAACAGCAATAAATGCACGCTATTTTATGCTGAAATTCTTTTTGGAAACAACCTGAACTGTTGCAGATATGTTAAACATGGCGTATACGTGACTTTTGGTGATTCCAGCTGACTTGATGGGCGCATTTGCCCCAACACAGGCCACTAACGCTCGGACATCACTTCATTTAAATGAGTTTTGTAATATAACCAACACACACAACACACACACACACACACACACAACCGCATACACCCTCAGTTTCTTGGCAAGTGTTGACCACAAGTTGTGCATGTGGCAATTGCTGGGGCCGTAGCTGCTTGTCCTTGAACCTTATTTGTGGCAGTGCTTAGTCCTGCCATTTTATTTGTTTGCGCCGTTTATTTGCGCTGTCTGTTTGCCACAGAAAACACATGAAATTTATGCGCCGATGTCCTTTCCAGCTGACTACTGCACTCCCTGCCTGGCAGCCTCACAGCCTGTTTGCTTGGTCGTTTATTTGTGGCTGCCACACATGCTTGCCACACACTCTCACACACATGTGTATGTCTGATCTCCCTTTCCCTTGTCTACGTATTTGACTTGGCTCGTATTTCTATTGTCAATCCGTATGTGAAATAAACGTGTGCAGCTCATGCGTCCAGTCGTGACCCAGAGGCCAGTTCCGTGACAAAGGCGCTTTAAGTCGTTTGGCTTAGCTTACTTTCTATTTACGGAGTAAACAGCTGTTGCCATATCAACATTCTTTCAATCACAAGCCAAACACTTCTCTCGTCCACTTAAAAGACGACAGTTTTCATTTCAATTCCATTTTCATTTGCACTTTAAACCCAGAACAGAACATCCAATTACCCATTGATTTCGGCTAATAAATGCTAATTCACCAAAATCAGCAGTCAAAGTTCAATTGTAATTACGGTTAATTGAGTGCGTGCAAATCACCTGTATTGAGGTGCGACCTCAACAGCTGATGCGCCTTATGACAAACACATATCCTGCCACAAGGCTTAATATGATTGCAAATTGCCTTGCTTTGGGCTTGTGTAAATTTCAAGCAACACAAACATTAAAACATTTCATTTAACCAGCTATGTGCTTAAAGTCCAATTAACCTAGGGGGCAAACCGTGACCAAAATTAAATTTGGCGTGCTTCATTTTAAATTAAACCTTGGACTTTGAATCTTCAGAATATTGGGAGTGTGCACAAAAAAAAAGTAATAATAATAATAAATTATATATTTTTTACACTTTGTAAGCGGCCGAAATATACTATTATTTGGTTAAAGAAAAAACAGTTTTATTTGAAAATCGGATAAAATATTTCCATAATTTAATATTAAATTTAAATCTAAGAACTTTTAAAAACCAAATGTATCTTTAACGTTGTAGTAATGTAAATTAGAACAGATAACCAAGTAAATACAAGATGAAATTATTCTTGAATAATGTAACATTGTTTGCAATGTTTTGTATTTAATAATCATTAAATAATTACAATTAAAGCAGATGTCAGTCACGTGTTAGTTGCACGTTTAGTTGCGCCAACAAGCAACCGCAATTTATGCAACAGCTTGACGTTACGTCCGGGCCACGTTTTGTCCATTGTGATATTTCTCAGTTTTAATACTGTTTTGCATGAAAATTTTATATTAACACAATAAGACATAGATTAGGTTTAAGGGAGATTTACATTTCAGTGCCTTGCTAAAAATTTATTTATATATATTTAGATACATTATTGGGTATCTGACGTGTCCAGTCTTAGCTTTTGTAAAGTCTGAATTTAAATTTGAAATATATATTATTTGATATTATTTGCATGTGTGATAATCATGCACAAGTTTAATGGCAAAACACAAATTACCATGTCAGGAAGAGACAGAGAGACATTTAGCTTAAGTATGTCCCAAATATCAGGGTTCCATATCAGATGAATGGTCGGCCGGCTGGTTATGTGTGTTAATGTAGTTTAAATTTCATGCAGTTTCCCCAGTTTTCACCCGAAATGTGAAAGTTTCGATGCCATACTGGGGGAGGGGGGCCAAAAATATTTAAATTATGTATTATTAATTTAGTTTAAATGGTGCCGTTGTCATGTTATGCTGACATGACAGCTGCCCCTGTTCCTGCACAAGCGCAGCTGGAAGGGGGGGCAGGGGGCCGTGTTAACGCATTTTATGCGGGCTGGCAAAATGAAATTTGCATAGCAACTGGGCAAGAGAGAGTAAAGACCTAACAGGTCATCATCAGTAGGAGAGGGGAAAGAGGGAAAAGCCGAAAATAAAACATCACAACTGCTGACCAGGCAGGCTGGCCAGTAGAAGGATGCGCCTGAACAATGCAGATGACTGTGCACTTAATAATAAAGTTATATTCATTAGATACATAAAGTAGCTAATAGTAGTAAGAGAAAAAAAGATAGTACTTAAAGCATTCATAGGAGAAAATAACAAAGAATGAAAATGTAAAAAAGTTTTTGAAAATCTCAACCCGTAAATGTTGGGATATTAGGGTCAGAGTTTGTATTGAACGCATTTAATTACGGCAATTTGGCAATATGATGTTTTGGGCCTGGTTTAATAATCAACCCCGTCATTTATCAAAATATTTCTAAACCTCCAACCGAAATAATTGATGTTCTACTCAGTTGAGATATTTTGCCCCTATTACGAAATTACACCCAATTAAAACAACTGCTTTAGCTAAAGCTATAGCATTTTATAATCACGTCTTGAGCTGTAAAAGCTGCTTCTCTTTTAAGAAGTAGCGTAAGAAACTTGTGCGGAACTGTAGTTTAATTAAATTAGCTGTTGCCTACAGTGTGTACTCGCATTCATGGACTGAGCATTCTCTTTGTTCCAAGCGAAGATTCTTTTGTTTGTATTTTACGCTCGTGACATGCTTAATTAATTCGTTTACTTAAAAGAACAACATAACAAAGAACAACAATAAAAACTGCCATAACAAAAACAAGGAGACAGGCAACTTGCTGTTCCTTTTTTTTTTTTGTTGCAGCCAAGGGAAACAAAGTGCCATCGATTATGCTAATGGATGGACCCTATTGTAGCCTCCAGGGAAGCTAGTCAAAGCCTGCTGATTACTTTCGGTCCGGTAACTGCAGCTCAAAATCTCCCCTGCACACAAATCAAAGGGCACGAGATGGCTTTAATGGCTGCCTTTGAGAGGCAAGTGCATTGTAGCTTCGGGAGTGGAAGAGCGGAATATCCAGTGAAACTCCTGGTAGGACCAAGTTGGCTCCTGCCCGTTAGCAGCTACTACGTGACTTGTCATAAATCAATTCGCGTCTGCTTGTAAATTATTATGTGCAATATTCTGCACTTTACCATTATATTCCCGTATTTATAATACGGCATCGAGCATAACGGTCACGCTAACGAGCAGCATGGCTAACATGCCCCCTCCCCCCCCCTCTCTCTCTCTTTCTTTCTCTGCCTGTGCCTCGCTCATTTGTTGCCAATAAACTAACAATAGATCGCGCCAAAGTTTGCCAAGTGCGGGCCAAGTACTCATAATGACGACAAATTGCAATTGGAATTTAAATAAATATTGCAAGAAATATTCTCACAAATTTATAACACTTATTGAGGAGCTCTGGCTAACGGGACCTATACTCTTGACCTAGATGGTCATTGTTCTACTCGCTAATGATTGGTTGTATATCAAGTTTGGAAATACAATTTTATGTATCGTATTTAAATTCCACAACACGCTTCGCTTCGACAACTTAACTTTAATTTGAAATAAATGTTCAATATAGTATAAAGATCTCATTAAATATTGTCTGAAATATGGTTAGAAAGGCAAAAACAAAAAAGTTTAGTAATTCAAAAAATTTAAATCATTTTCGTACTTTGATTTCACACCGACATAAATAAATATATTACATATTTTAAAATAAATTCAATTCTTCAATCGCCTTTTTGAAATATTGCGTAAAGAACTTTTAAAAAAAAAATTGAGTTTTTTTGTTGTATTCTTTTTGCGAATAATAAATTATTAAATTTAACAAGCAACCAATTTCTTTTCAGTTAATATCGATAATGAATTTATAATAAATTATTGATAAAAACAATTCTGTAGGATGTGAGAGTACTTGACTATAATATACTCTGTGATAAGCCTCAAACATTTTTTTTGTTTTAAGATCACATTTACCGAATTATACAGAAATTATTATTTTATTATTATTTGTATTATAATTATCTTTAAATAGTATTGTAAAAGCCTGTTAACTTTGAAATCTTCTAATATACTTTTTTAAACATTGATTAATTGTACGCAGGGTATACAAATAAATGCCACTTAATGTTAAAGTAAGTTTTTATTCAATATTTGCGCCTTCATTGGGTTTCAGATCTGACGTACGCGTAAATACTTCAGTTACAATGCTCGGGCATAAATACCAATTAAGCCATTACAATGCAATTTTTTTATTGTTGTACGTCCAGTGTCAACATCAACGACAAATGTTGAGAAAGTCGACGGAAAGTACGAGATTTACTGTTCATTAATTTTCAATTTTAACGAGTGAATGACATGAAAAGTCTTCAGAAGCGGAAAATGCGTTTTCAAATTACATTTTTTGATGGATGCAACTTGAGTGCAACATGCAACATGCAACATAACGCAATGCGGATGAGATGCAGCCAAGTGGTTGGCCGGGTGGGTGGTTGTTTGGTTGCTTGTGACAGGTGGTGCGATCCGCATGTATTTAATGCTGCTCACAATGCACTTATGACAATTTATTAGCATATGGTGCATGTGGTGTCAACGAACCTGCGGCAGCTGCCTTATTGCAACTTGTGATAACATTCATTTCACGACATGCTTTTGGCCTTTGTTGTGAACGAAAACCCCACCAGCCCACCTCACCGACCGGCGTCAACTTGTCTTCACAGACATGTACAAATTCTCTGCAACTGTGTGTGTGTGTGTGCGTGTGTGTGTGTGTTGCCTTTCACTTTCCGCTCGCTGGCAAACAGACGGACAAACAAACAAATGGCAAACAATGTTGGCTGAGTAGCTGCTGCCGGCATGGGCCAGTCACGAAAGTGTCGTCTTTACTATTTTATATGGCATTATTAACCCGTTTTCCTAGTTTTTCACTGTTTCAGCTTTTCAGTTTTCAGCATTTTCAGCTGCATACAATATTCAGTTGCTTGGCGCGCCCCTTTGGCCAAATGTGCAAGCCTAACATAATATTGCAATTATTACATGAGGAAGTGCTGTGGAATGGATCCGTGTTTGTGTTCGCGCCCATTAAGTACATACTATTGTTTATAGACCTATGAAAATTTAGGACAAGTGGGTCACATTATATAACAAACAACAACACACACAAGCTAAGGTTGTAGAGTGCTATGGGATCCTAATAAAGATAAATTTAATATTAAACAAGTCAGATCGTTGCACTTGGGTGTAACCGATGCCATTAATTCTGCACAAAATCAGAATCAATATCTAAGACAAATCATGTCCAAAATGCCATCAAACGTGAACATCGGTTCAGTTTTGACAAAGTTATGGGAGTTTTAAAACTTACACCTATGAATCCAAGACACTTGTTAAAATTTTTGTCAATTTGGACACGATTTTTTATCAAAAATTTGATCCACTAAATATTGGACCTAATGTTGGTTTTGATGACGATTAAAAATATAAATTCAAAAAAATAAAAAACATATTAAAAAAATTTTATTTTTAAAAATGCATTAATTTTAAATCCATAGGACAAATCATGTCCAAAATATCCATCAAACGAGAAAATCGGTTAATTTTTAACAAAGTCATGGAAGATTAAAATATGCGAGCTGTTGGACCTGTGATCTACATATGTCAACATTTCTTTCAATTTTTCTAGACTGGATTTTTTTCAAAAAAAAAAAAAAATAATAGTAAATAAATAATTCTTTACTACCCCTTACATATTTCGAAAAATTGTATTTTATAATCAAAAATTTTTTGTTCATCTATTACCAAATCCAAGGTTAACCTACTGCCAATTAGTTTTGCTTAAGAATTTAAAATCCTCAGGAGTTGTCTGAGCAACCTCCCATTCATGCCACGTTATCTGTCAAGTATTTCTTTTCCGCGGCGCCAATCCGCAGACAAATAGGCGAACCCATCAACACGCCAACATAATCTTCGGGAGATTTTGGAGGCGGCTTCTTATCAAAGCGCACAGACATCCCAAGGCTAAACAACCAGTCCTGAGTGTGAGGTTGTATTGTTGTCTTATTAATTTCCATGCCACGCCCTGATTCCTAAGCAACCCGAAAACAAAACAATCTTATGCAAATTTCTACAGAGCCACAAAGTCAAATGCTAAGAAAAACAAAAATTAATGATTCCTCATGTATAATCCATATAAATGACATACCGCTGGCTGCTCTGAAAAGACGCACAGGACCTTTCGATGGGTAGGGTTAGGGGTAGGGATAGGAGAAGTAGCACACAAAAGGGGTAAAATATTCGCACAATATGAATATGGTTTTCGGTATGCTGTCTACTGGGTTTAGTGTCAGTTCTGTTTTTGCTCGTATCATGCCACGAATTCTTTTGTCACTGGCTTTCCTTATTTGCGGTTTTCGGGAGGGGTGCGAAAAACACTGAAACTCGCGTAAAGGGTTGATGAAATGAATTTCAATATATGAGTATATATGTTTATAATTACTATAGCTTTATATGTGCGTATATGTTTAAGCTAATAGAAATTTATTTTTTTTTTATCTATTGGGTACCCACCGGAAGCGAAAGCATCCTTCAATATTAGACGTGTGGGTGTATAAACAACAGTTTTGATGGAAGGCAAGATATGAACATCAAAGTCAATATGCCTGTTATAATAACTTGTTATATCACAACAATCAGGAGAGCAGCGGGAGGTCAGTAGAAAGCACAATTGATAAATATACAAATTTGTCATTACTTTCAATAGAGCGTTCTCGGATATTTTAGTATTTTAAAGCAGCTACAAATAAATTATTGAAATTTATTTTATATGTGTGATCAATTATATTTCAATTCTTCAATGAGTTTTTTATACTCATAAGAATAACTTAAAAAATAATAAAATTAAAATTTTAAAATTTTAATCATTATACGTATACAAATATTTGTTTAATTACCGATTTATTTGTTAAGTTATAAAAATGAGTCAAATTATAATATATAACTGACTTTGAAATCAAAAAAAAAATTATGTTTAATATTTATAAATATTTTTGTTTGTCATATAGATAAGTGAAAAATTTCCAAAATTGGTTTTATAAAGTCCACTTGTTGTGTACATAGCTGACGCTGGTTTACCTAACGGTATTTGAAAATTCAAATAGTCAAGAGAAATGTTTTGCGCATGCCCAAAGCTCTCTCTCAAGAGAGCGTTTTGTTTTCAAAATTCAAGCTACCCCCTTTCATGCAAATTAAAGAGCGCGAAAGCAATGAAATGAGAGAGTCAGAAAAAATGAGAGAAAACGAAACAGTGACAAGGAAGCAAAAGGGTAGCAAAACACGGAAATGCGCGACAAAAGAAAAGTTACTTCGTAGGAAAAAGAATGAGGGAAAAAAAGAATAACAACCCGAAAGCAGAGACAGAAACGGCAACAACAACAACAGCAGCAGCAATAATAATAAAAACGCAAACGTTGCCTTCTTCCTCAGTTGCTGCGAGCGTTTGTGAAACGAAACAAACGAAACGAAACGCGTCGCGATATTTAAGTTAATAATAAAATAATAATAAATACAAAAAAAATTCTAAATAATATTAGATGATAAATAATTATATTTTTGCTATAAACAACGTGAATGTAAACATAAATCCCCTAACAACAACAACAACAAAACACCAAAAGTGCATTTAACGAGAAATAACCAGAAACGAGTCGCATATAAAATCGAATAAAGTGCTGCCCAAAAAGAGGCAATAAAAGTTGAATCTAAGCAAGAAGAAAACGTAAACAAAATATGCAATAAAAAGTGTTACATCTATTTTTAATACAAATGTAAGCAAACGAAAATCAATTGTTGTGTGGTTGTGTGTGTGTGAATTATTGTAAAAATCGAAGGCAGACAAACAAAAGTCGCGCCTGCAATTTGCGTGCCAAAAGCAACGAAATTTTTGCTGCAGCAGCTGACAGCTTTTAAATTATGGACCTCAGAGGGGACCCAGGGGCTTAAGCTAAGCAGGGCTGGGCGCTATAAACGTTACCTCACGCACTTTACGACAGTTTATTTGGCCAACTCAAAAGCCACCCCCAAAGCGCACACAGAGAGAAAGAGAATTAGGGAGAGCCAAAGTGAAACGTGCATGGGAATTAAGTGTGAGAGAGCACAGCCAAACCGGCAAATGCAGTTCTGTGTTTGAGAGAGAGCAAACTCTCGCAGAGAGCGAAACTTGTGATGAAAACATGCCAAATACACTGGTAGAAAACATTTGTAGAGAAAGTAAAGTAACTTTTTGTAAATAATGATAATAAAAAAGATAACTTTTGCCTTCATTTTAATAACAATTATATGCTCTGTTTACAAAGTGAATATTAGTATATTCGATGTTTGCAGTATTTTGTGTGACTCCATTTGTATAAAGTCAGTCTTAATCGATGCTTTTGCAGCCGCTGTATTAGTGAGAAATGTTCCCAAATAAAAAGAAAATCTATATCTGCTAAATCACATCTTTTAAAACCGTGTTTTAAATAATGATTCAAATTAAAAGGGTAGTAAATTTGTTTAAAAGCACATTTTTACTTAATCGCTTAACATTAAAATTCGATTTAAAACTAATGTCATAGATTAGACAGGTCTTAAGAGTTTCGGCCCACCTACCTCGCTTTAGTAGGTCAAAAGAAACTTTATGTCTTTTATCTATTGCAAGCAAGAATCAACAACTTTGATTTATTGGACCACTGGCGATGATTAAGAGCGTCATTAACATTGCTCCCTTCCCTTCCGCCCTCTCGCATTTGAAGCTTTAAGCACAATGTTCTTCATGTGGTATCATTTATAATAGCTAATTTAGATAATATTTGTGAACTTAGTTAATTTGTTTGCCAAATTGTGGTACATACAGAAAGTGGATAGACAACTTTGTGACTACTCTTCATACTCTAAACACAATGTAAAAAGAGTATATTGATGTTGTCCTGCTGTTCGTTCGTCTGTCCGAATAACTTAATATTAAACACAGCGAACAGATAATTGCGCAGTCGGTAACAACCAATCGAAATATTGTTATTAATGTTTTTACATGGTTATTTGTTGGTTATTGACCTTAAGCTTCTCAGTTTAATAACGTACCAACATTTTTTATTTATAAATTTGATTATATATAAGATATATATTGGTACATAACAAAATGCTTGCCCGATTCACAAATGAATTTTTTGCTTCTTTGTTCTCCACTTTTTTCTTTTTCTCTTTTATTATACGCTAATCTTGGGTAGCTTTTATTAATATTAAACAGCATTTACTTGCGTAGCCCACTTTCAGTCGCCGCACACATCGTTTCGCAGGTATTTCTTGAAATGCCATAAATTTTACACCGCAGCAGCACTCGGCAGCAGAGCGCAGCCCTTTGGCGATAACACTTAACGCCTTTTATCAGCTTTTCCCACCGCACTTGTCAGCAAGACACAAGACAGACACACACTTAAGCAGCCACCTACAGATGAGAAAAGGAGTAAGGGAGGGAGGAAGGCAGGCAGGGAGGTAGAGGGGAATTCTCTATTAGCTCGCTTGCAGCCAGGGCGAGTCATGTTCCACTTCCTTCTGAAATTCACCCCTTGAATGGCACGCTAATAAATTGCAACAAATTTGGCGACTGCTGCTTTCGGAATTGCGACACCCACCCACAATTCTTTATTCGAAATTAAGTGACTAATGCAATTATGCATTCATTTTAAAAGCGTTCTTAAAAGATTTTCAACATTTCCGCACAAGGGGGGCGCCAAGTTCTTCGCCAGCATTTGACAAAATACATTTGCACTTTGATTTCCGCTGCAGTTGCAGACGTGGCGAAAGCTGCGGCAAATTGGGGCCGTTGAAGAGGAGGGGGGAGAGTGTGTGTGTGTGTGGGGGGGGGGGGGGGCATTAGGGGTTGGATATGTAGCAAGACCAAGCCAGCTTGTAATGAGTCGCCATTGTGTGGGACGGAGGGGTGAGGTGGATAAGCTAGAGAACAGTCAGCAAGGACTGCCAAATGTGCAGTGCACAGCTAGAAACAGAGAGAAAGGGAGAGAGGGGAGAAAGATAGACAGAGACAGAGAAAGAGTGGCTGGCAAATGGTGTGCAATCAAATGTGCGCTACGGCTGTGCGGCCATGACGCAGCTTGAAGGATGCTGCAACTCATGCAACATTTAACCAACTTTTAATTATCGTACTTGGGCCAAGTCTCCACACTTCGCGACTGCCATAGCGAGACTTGCAACAGCAGCGGCACCAGCTAAATTCTTTTTCACACTTTACACACTCACACACATTCACAATTTTTTCAATCTGCAGAACTCAACACTTAAGAAAAAAGAGAACAGAGAAAAAAAAACTGAATGCCAAAAAATTTCAGCCAAGTTCTTAATTTACTAACCTAAGAATAAAATTTATATTTAAATACTTAGGTTTAACCAGTTTTGAATAGTAAATTACATTTCAAGTATTATTCATGCTAAATTTAAGAATATTAAAAGTTGCAGTAAGTTACAAAACAGCATAAATTTTATACGAATTTCTCTGAGTGTAGATACGAGTAAATATGTATAGCATATCATGCATATGCATAGGTTAGCAGGTCCAACTGACAACTCCACTGACTGCTGCTGATGCTGATGTTGTTGCTGTTGCTGTTGGATTTTCTTAACTTTTTCCTCTGCTAAATGCTCTAATTACGCCTAATGGAATGCCACTCATATAACTGTGCAACTGTCGGGGGGCGGCTGCGGGCTGAGCGGAAGCTTACTGCATATGTGTATTTTTACAATTGTTTGACTCTCTATCTGTCTGTCTGTCTGTCTCTCTATCTATCTCTCTGTCTGTCTCAGTGCCCGTCTGCATATTCATGACTTTGTTGCCCGGTTCGTTGCTCATTCGAGTTTTTAAGCCAATTTAAATAAGTGCGCAAGCTGCGGGGAAATCAAGGAGACTTAGAGAAAGAGTCAAATGAAGAGGTGGAGAGAAAAATGGAGAAGAAGATGAAAAAGGGATGCGGTTTGGTAGTAGCACAAACTCACACATCCCGAAGCGTGTGTATTTATCCTTCCCCATACAATATGCAATCAACGGATCAAGCGGGTGTATTAAATTGCAGCAGCTTAAAATAACCAAAGGATATGTAGACATATAGCTGAGATTTAAAATAGGAGAAAATTGGAGCACTTAAATTTTCAAAAATAAACAAGTTTTTCCCTCTCATTCTAGGGTATCCAGTTCAACATACTATGCACTTTTAAGCAAGTTTAAATTCCTCTGAAATTCTTTACCAATTATCGTAGGGTGTCTGCCAGTCGCTTCAGCTCAGCTATTGCACGCTTAGGTTATTCCATTTTAACTTTTTGCCAAGTTTTTTGTGTCAGTTCTTTTAGCAGCTGCTGCTTCAGTTACCCTTAAAGCGTTATGGCTCTTGTTAACTATACAACCAACCAACCAACACACATGCAAACACACATACACACACTGTAATGAACGCACGCACACACACAACGATTTACCCAGAGTCAGTTTATAAATAATGCAGACTTTTTTTCCCGCCCGAAACTCAAACTGACCAACTCAACAAACAGGCACTGGCCACTTTATATGTTGTTGTTGTTTCGCTTGTTGTAATTGTACTCCTGTTGTTGTTGTTTTTGTGCAAAATTTGCATAACTGCATTCATTCTAACAATGTGAATGAATATTTAATTAGTTTTAATTGAATACTGCAGCATTTTGTTGCTCTATCACGTAAAGTTTATAGAGAAAGCTCATTAAAATAAAGTTGAGGTAGATCAAAAGCAAGTGAAAAAAAATGGCGGTAATTTTGAAAATATTGAGTTATGTATATAAATAATTTACGCTTGTACAATCAAATTAAGCAGCGCACACGTTAAAATTTGCATATGCATATAAGAATATTTAAAAACAATTATTAAAAGTAAACTGTGCATATGTGATTAAAATTACTAGCGAACCAGAAAATACATATATTTTATTAGAAATTAAGCGACAGAGAATGCATCGGATATGCTCCAATTAAAAAAACATTATTTACTTTCCGCACATTTTGAGATAACAGCGCTCGCTGCACAATGTTTACGAATGCAATGCAAAGCGAAATAAAAAAACAATATAAAGTCTCACCCAACAACCTGTAAACGCAGTTTAATTCAATCAACTATGGCCAGATAAACAAACAAATTTGTTTAGCGAAGTTTAGGCCCCCGCCAATTATTACGCATACGCAACGTTGCCTGAGCTGGTTGTATGCTCGAAGCAAATGAGTCTGCTCTAGCAGAAATTGCCGGCCAGTTTGGTTTGACTTGGTTTTTTGGTATTAGTCAAACAAGGTTGTAATTGGCAAACGCAACCAGCGCCAAACACAACACGCAACATGTTCGCAGGGCAACCCGTGCGCTCTTATACGCCAACCAGTTGGCATCGAACAATTGCAAGACTACCGTTGCGGCTGCACTGTCGCTGCCGCTGGCAGCATTAAATATAGGCGACTACGACGCCTATTGGCCATTTGTGTGTGCGACGCTGACGCAGACGCTCGTGCCCGGTCTCTCGTGGTCAGTCTCTGTGTCTGTGTCTGTGTTGGATTCGCGTGCAACGCGTCAAGTGTCTCGTCTTCGCGACGCGGCAGCAACAGCAACAACAAGCGGACTTGCAATAATAAAACATAATAAACGACGGTACGGTAAATGCAATAAATATAAATGCCTCAAATACAAATGCTATAAACAACAACAACCACAAAGCCGCAAAATGATTAAGCTATAAACATTTGGCCAATTGTTTTGCGCTCTTTCTTTGCCAGTGTGTGCTTGTGTGTCCATTTCCCGGCATTTCCATTGATAAATGTGTTAGCATAAAAAACTCATAACTGTAACTGCGATACAAACAATGAAATTTAAAACAGTGAAGAAAAATGGAAATGAAAACCAAACATTGAGCTAGATTAAGTTTTGCGCTATCTTATCGCACAACGTTGCGTATGCATAATGCTTGAAGCCCCCAACTCAACGGCAAAACGTGTCAAACTATAATAATAGCAATAACAACAACAACAGCAACAACAACAACAACAGCAACGTCAAAAGCATTTAGTCAGCTGTGAATTACTTTCACTGTTCCCAAGCTCAAAATAAATCAACAATTGAACAAAATTAATTGGTGACGTTCATAAAAATTGTGAAAACGTTTAACATCTATTAACGGCACATATGATATCATTAAGTGTCCCACTTCCATATTGAAGATCATTTTCAAGAGTTGACAATGGACGATGTACTTGAGTTTAATTGTGGCCCGAGCTTGTTAACTGTCTTGCCGTCATTTTCTTATCTATTCTTTGGAACTGTTTGTGTTGATAACTGAACTAGCTTTAATCTCATATTTATCAGCCGTATATTTTAATTTAACTTGATTTAATTCAATAGACAATTAGTGCGATAGAAATGCAATAGAAAATTGCATTTACATATATTCATAGAAACTTTTAATTTTTATAAAGGGTGTAAAAAGTACAATCTACTGATTTGTTATGACTACTCATGCAAAAAGTGGTTGTTGAGCAGATAAGGCTAATATTTCAATTTTAATCAGATACCGTATCTGTAAACTTATTTATAAAACTTTTCTAGAACAGTTTATGGACAAATTTCTTAGTTGGAATTCCAAATTATTTATGAAATTTACGCGAATTATATCACAACTTTTATAATTTACTTTGAAACCTTTGCGTTACAATTACTTTTAATTTACATTTAATCAGTTTGGTTCACGTTAGTACAAAATCCTCTTCATAATTAGATGAAGTATTCCCAGCTTCCTATTCCCTTAAATTAAAATTATTAAAATTAAAATTCCATAAATATGTGCTAAGTATGTTTATAATAAAAAACTTTTACTACAAAAGCCGTGGGCTAAAAAAGTTTGGTAATTAATTTAAGCTCCCACGCGGAAGCTGCAAACACCCGCCACAAAACTTGTAACCCGCACACAAGTAGCTAATTAATTTCCTGAATTAAACAGTTTTCAATAAGTGAAAAGCGAAAAAATAACAAATGAATAACAGATTTTCAATTAAATAATTAAGTACTGCAATTTATAGCACATGTATGTAATGCGTAATTAATGAAAATAATGATATAAAATATTTCTGTTTTACTTAGTGAAATACTACGCGTAATTATTGCCAAATACTAAATAACATTAATAACAACCGCAACAATAACAACAACAAAGTAACGTCCGCAACATTTGCTGTCCAAAGGAAATAAATAAAAATAAAATAAAAGGAAAATAAAAATTCATTCAACATGCGTCGCAATATCAAATTAATTGTTTTTGTCAGCATCATTTGGATGTTTGTGATGGTCTATTACTTTCAGTCCAGCACGGAAAAGGTAAGGTACCACTATGCAATCCAGCGAATTTGATTTTGATTTCAGCTGAATTCGACGCCCATAACTTGGCCCATCGTCATCGTCTTCTTCTTTAATTTGCTACCTCTTCCGACATTGGCCTCCGTTACGTATGCAACATGCATATTAATTATTTTCCAGATATAACAATTACCCTGACTACAGCTTTAGCTACAGCTATATAAAGCAGCTACTGCCATTTCATAGTGCTTTCTCTCTCTTTCTATAACTATCTGTTTTTTCTTTCTGACACATAATTAGCCTCACGTATACGGGCAACTAGCAAGTGCAGATACGCCCTAAGACGCCCACAAAACTGCGTATCTCTATTTGCAGCTAACTTGGCATACGTTTTTAAACACCCTCTCATCGTACACGTAGGGTATATTCAGTTTGTGATAAAGCACGTCAAATATATCTGTATTACTTTCAAAGCTAGTTATATAAACTATATATTATTGTATATCATATATAGAAATTCTTGCACTACAATTATTTAGATATACCCATATAATTCTATAAGGGTATCACAAAGTTGAGCATCTTTTAGCATTCCCATTTTAAGTGACTTTTACATTTGGTTTTTTGTGTCTTCTATTTTAATTAAAGTCTGTGCTTTTTAGTGCTGACAGTTGTGTCAGTCAAATGTGGGAGGTTACACGTGGCGTATGCGCAATTTCCCAGGTAATTTGGGCCACCTGCATGAGCCAAACTTTCGTTTGACAGACGTGACTCAACAATCAGACACTCAAATGTTAAAAATATTTATTCTCTTTTTCTTTTTTTGGTCTACTCTAAGTGCATTATCGTTAGCTTAGCGATTTTTGTTATCGTGGTGACCTTTTGCACTATATGCAAATAATGCCCTACTCGTTATCAGTTTGCAATAAATATGACAACAGTTGTTGAATTTATGAACATAGTTTGTCAATTTATAACCCTATCAAAAGGGGGACACACTTAAATGGACAATAAAAACACCATTATCAACAGCTGTGATCAATGACAAATTAATAGTCGAAGAACATTTATTGTTGCTTGCTCGAATATCTGCTATCGATAAATATGATGCAAAGATAAACACTTGATTGGGCAATAAATATGTAACTAAAATATATATGCGCCAGAGTTCGATTGATATTCTGATAAGCTGGTAAAGGCGAGAGACCTGTAAAATAATTATTTCACGTTAAAATAATATATATTTCTAAATGTATACAAAAAAGGAGAGTTGAAAAACTAAACTAGACTAACTTCTCTACTAGACAAATATTTATATTGGGGTATAGATTTTTTAATCTTTGTTCAAATCATTTTAATCACAGTTTCTGACGTTTCAATTTGCAGTCAATTAAAAACAAGCGTTTTTCTATTATTAATCTATAAAATAAAGCTCTCATATTGCAGCATATAAAATGCTGCTAAAAATATATTTAATAAAAATCCAAATAGCTCAATATGAATAAAATTTTTAAAAAAAATAAACGAAAAAAAAAACTAAATTAAGGAGAAGGAAAATTCAGCACGAAATGCACAAAGTCGACAAACTCAATTACTGCAACTGTATTTCCTGGGGTTTCCTCAAAAAAGGAAAAAAATTATACATATATATATGTAAACCTTAAATCCAGTTTGTGCGGAAAAACGATTTTAGCTCAAGTCGATTCAGTCGGATGGTTGCTGCGGGACTGGGTTGAGGTCAGCTTGAAAACTGACCAAATTTGAGCGGCTTCGCCCATTGCCTGGAAGCGTCTGCCCATCCATATATATACATATACATACATATATTACACACACATATATAATAAAATAATCGGATTTATTTGCGCAGCTTTCGTTCTGTCTTTTAACGTTTCAACACTTTTGCCGTTTTTTTTTTTTTTTTGTATCAATATAAAAAATCATTGCAAAGATCAAAAATGTAATTAACATCGTATTATTGAATTACTTTTCGCACTCATTATATGTGCGCTGAAGTGTGCACCCTTTTTATTTGTTGTTGGGTCCATGTGGGTGTCTGCTTGTGTGTGTGTGTGGGTTGAATGCCATCCGCAGGCTTTTTTCCAGCGCTTTTAACCGTAATTTACGGCTCGGTGTTTTCATTTTAAAATATGCGCAAATTGATGTTGATGATGTTATTCTGTATACCCTATTTCAATTGAATAGTGTATGATTTTGATCAAAATACTTTACTTTCTAACTTTAATACAGCACATTAGTACATCAATTACCTCTCTTTGTTAATAATCAAAAGTACTTGATAATATAATAATATATTAAGGCATTTTATTACATAGGGTATTTAGGTATCTAACTCTTGTTATTCTCAAATCTTGTTTTATTTTTTTGTTTTTGGTACATTTAATTCTGCAAGTTCGCGATTTTTGTGTCATATATTAACTGAAACTATTACTCAGACCTTTCTTTATCGATTAATAATATAAATTTTCGAATACCGAACCTCAAAACGTTTTTTTGAATCGCCCGCATAAATTGCAAGCTTTTTATTTAAAAACATTCATAAAGTTCTGATAAGCTGAAAAATATTTGTAATTTTTTATCAATATAAAACAATATATAAACACACAAATAATTTAATAACCTTAAAACGTAGCTGTAAATTAAAAAAGCAAAATTAATAAATTCTGTGTATTCTTTTTATGAATAAGAGGACAATTTTTTTTACTGCGTTCGCGGTTAAATTAATATGTATCGTGATTTTCAACTTAAAAATAACTGTAAAAAGTTTATTAAAAATAAAAAGTTTTAAAAATAAAAGTGTACATTTTTTATATTAAAGAAAATACAATTAATATATTTGGCTTTATATCTAGCTGAGCTACAAGTTTTAAAATGTATTTTATGTTATGAACTGAACCATAAAGTTTCAAGACTTCATCACTTGGGAAAGTTGTTGAGACCCCAAAACTGTGTTAATGAAATCATAAAACGATCAACCAAATTAAGATTTAACAGCAGGGTATCGATTGTGCAATATTTTCTTAATTTAACAGAAATAATTATTTAATTGTTTTTAGACGTCCTGCTGATCACCACCAAAGTGCAGAGTAAAAAACACTCATGAATCACTTTGCGGATGAATTTTCATCAAAGCAATTTCAGCTTATCTCATTTTTTCTTGTCGTATTTTGTGTTTCACATGTTGTCTCACAAAACTTATTACTACATGCAAATATTCTCAGAAAATATGAAAATTCTTTTAAACTATTTCATAAGTTTGCCAAAAATAAATTTCGATTGAATTCGAATTTTTTTGAAAAAAGAAAATACAACGAAAAAACTACTAATAAAAAATCAGAAGTTCGCAAATAAAAAATTTCAAGTTCAAACTCAAAAGCTTTCAAATAACTTAACGCATCGGTGGATCGATTTATGGCCAAAGCAGCATTTTATTGAATGGAAGAGAGAGGAAGAGGAGGGGTATTTCCCTCTCTATAATAGAGCAAGAAACTTTGCAAAAGTCGAGCTCCGCATTGCGTGACATGCAGTTACGCTCTGTTTGATGCCGAAATGACAAAAAAAAAATAAAAATACTCTGAAAACGGCTACCGTAAAAGCTGCGATTTAAATTTTCTCATAAAGAATAGATTGCTCAAGAGGAAAACATATTTAATCTACGGTTACTAACATATCCTAATTAACACTGAACAGTTAAAGTTTCTTAAAAATAAAACAACTTCGTATTTATATTATATTTGTTTATGGCTTAAATACTTGTCGTTTGTTATCGATTCAGTTTGCAAACCAGTTTATAAATGTCGCTTAAAACTCTCAAATGTTTTCGAAGGTCATAAAGCACCTCAAAATAAATTCTATTTTATTATGTTATTAACTCTTGTACAAGTTTATAAAAAAATAAAACATTAGGAGCTCTATCTTGTTATAACAAAAATTTTCAAATAGCAACTATTTAATATAAATCAACTTAAGTCCTAATTTTTAGCAAATTTAATAAAAATTTCAAATAATTTATAATAATAAAATGTATAAATGAAGCTTATAAACGTATCTTCAATAAATATATAATAAATTCAATAAATATTAAACGTATTCCGGTAACATAAATCACAGAAAAATATGTCTTTTTATAAATGCACTAAATTTTCGCATAATAAATTCCATAGGCTGTCATAAAAATATTCACAAATCATACTGGCAATAAAAAACAATATTATTTTAATTGATTTCTCCACTGATTTCATTTAATTTGACTTTGGTCTTATTTTTATTATTTTTTTTTTTTGTCCTTTTTAAAGCCCATTAAATGTAGGCCTAATTTGATAGTCAAAAAAAGGTTAATTTAAAATTAATTAACTCAAAAATTGTGGGCATCAAGTGAAACTTGAATCTGGAAATCGAAACTGGTTTTTGTGTTTCTAGTCAATGTGGGTAGCTCGTTGCTGGCTGCGGGCGCTGACTGTTCTTCTGCTTTCACAGCTAATTAACATTTTTATCAGCTAACTCCGTTGAGAGCACCTCCCGCCAAACCGGCAGCACAGACAGACGTAAGCTGAGCTAAGCTTTTGTTAGACATTTGGCATTTGGTTGGCTTTGATTTAGAATGAATAATTAAAGATTTTTATCGGCTGGCCAAGTCAGGCAGATGACTTTAGCCGTTGGCCTTTTTGGTAAGCTTAGTATTTTTTTTTTCGTTTTTTAGTTGTTTTACTAATTTTGGATGCAAACACAAAAAAAACAAAAGCAACAAAAACAAAAACAATGACGAGTTGAATGTAATTACAAAATGCTGCTCGCCTAACCGGCTCTTGCTACACTTTGGATCAACCGCAGCCGGTTTGCAGTTGCCTTCGCTGCTTCTTCTTTAACATCTTCAATCCCTCGCCTCTTGCTCACAATTTTGCCAGCTGTTGAGAGGCCTCTCCATTACGCAATGTAACCCATCGCATCTGCGCAAGGTCGTCGCGCGTTTCGATTAATAATTTTTATTGAACTCGAGCTGTGTTTACGGCATGCCGTTGCCCTTTCCCCCGCAAAGTCCCCCTTTGGACTGTGCCTCGACAAACACTTTTGTGGGCTTTGTAATATCATTGAATGCTATCGCTGATGTTCGGTAGTTGCTACTTTCAATTTCATTTCGATGGTTTTTATTGTTATTTTACAACTTGTTTGGACCACTGACTGTCGTGTGTTTCGCATATTTGCCACGGGCAACAGCACCAACAACAACAACAACAACAACAAAACAACAACCACCTAAAAAACTAGTTGAACAATGAGAAATGTGGACGTGACAGCAGGAAACGGTTGAGGATTGCATTTTTGGATACAACTGTAGACTTGAATGGAACGGAACGTTAAGGTCAAGGCTAAAATACTGGGGATAACTTAATGTTAAGAGCAACTTTAAATGTATATATATACTTTACTTAATGATGTTAAGAGTAAATATCACATGTAGAGTAAAAGAGATAGCTGGTAAGATAATAAAAATACATATATTTGAATATTAATTAATTAATATTATAAAACAGAATATATGGCTATCACAATTTATATCTTATAGCGGATACTCAAAATAAAATAGATATAAATATTTCTAGAAATATTTTTGACCCGAGCATAACTTCTAACTATGATATTAAAAAACCAACTTAAGACCTAATGGATAGTTCTAAGTAAAAGTATATTTTTAAAATTATTTTATAACATAATTAATTAACTAATGAAAAAATACACAAAATAAAATAAAATTTTAATATTTAAATTTTAAATTGACAAAAATGTCAGCATGCCATGAGCAAATTGTTTAATAGCTTAGCTCTGGAAATTCATAAACAACTTAAATTAGGAGCTCAAACACATACAAAAAATTCGCAAAGATATTTATAAAAAGAAATACAAATAATTGAATTGAATAACAAGACCGTTTAACCAAAAATGGTGCGCAAGACGATCAATCACATAATCCGTTGCAGCGGGTGTTTCACGCCCATCAGCGATGAGGGCGAAATCATCTGCACAGAGGGTGGTTGCATCTTCATAAACAGTGCCTTCAATGTGGTGCACCAGGATGTAATGCTGTCGGGAATCGGGTTGGAATTGCGACCCGTTCTATGCGCCGGCTGTCATCGTTTGTTGGGCTATCGATTCGAGAAGAACGAAATCTTCCCGCCGCATCAAGATAAGATTGTGCTCTGGTGCGAAATGGTTACCACTTGGACCGATGAGGATGCTCAGTTAAAGCCCCTAATGCCATTTGGCTTTGAGGATATGTGAATGCGCCGTTTCACAACACTGCATATTCTTTTGGAATTTAATTTTAACTTGTACGCGAAATAAAAACGTACCCTCACCAAATTCACATAACTGCCTACAGAATTTGTTCCACCCCCAGAGTTTTATAATTTATTTGCTAATGGGCTTTCCCGGAATTTGGAATTTGCAATTGGTTTCAATTGAAAACGCCTACATTTTATTTGCATCCACATTTATTATACAAATATATGTTTATTATTAGCTAGAAATATTTGTGAAAGGCCTTTCAAGTGTTAAGTAAATTTAAATATTAGACTCGTTTTTAAATAATAATAATTAAATATCAAAGAACTGTCTTGGGCAAAAATGAAGAAATGTTTATGAGTGAAATGCGAGAAATTCAACAACAGTTAGTGTTATCGACAACATGACAATGTTGAAATCAGCCAATTTGTAAAATTTGAGATGGGATGCAACTAATTGAATGATATAATCTTTACTGCCCTTTTTCCTCTTGCTCCTATTTAATTTCAAGCGCTAGCAGTGCAAATTTTAAGTGCTGTTGCGAAAACGAAAGCAATATCAATCTACACACACGCAAACACACACACACTTAGACACACACTCACAAAAAGCGACCGGCCTTTTAGGTATACCAGGGGCAATAAAAACGTCAGCTCGCAGCTGCAAAAGAGCTAAAATTCCCCGCCAAAATGCAAACAAAAAATCACTGAGTGTAATAGACAAAGTGAGTGCTAAACTGGCAAATACCCTGTAAACAGCTTGAAAGCACCATAATTATAAATGTAGTTATTTGTTTATAAGAATTTCGCAATTATGAAATTTAAAAAAAAATTATATACAACATTTGCTAGCACCTAAAATACCTTAGTTCAATAAGTTTGATGCATATACAGAGTATACAAAAAAAAAGTACTGAAGACACCCGCGTATTCACCATTCCGCAATTACAGGGTAGACAGAAATAGGAGAAGCTGCTAGTGCAGAGGCAAATGCCACTACTTAAGTGGCTAAAATGGCCAAGAGTCGCGACTGAAATTTTCGGTCATGCTTTCGGGGCGGCAAAGAGAGTAGAGAAGGCGGGGGCGTGAAGGGTTTGATTATGCACAGAAGCGAACAAAGCGTTTTTTGGGCAGCGCAATTCGAATTTGAATTTGAATTGTGTGTTGTGTGTTTGTGGCTTGTGCCTGGTGACTTTCTCAAGTTGTTCGATTATTTTGTACTTTCACTTAAGTTTTATTTTCATTAATTTTTTGGTTTTTTTTACTCAATGATTATCTTAAGGCATTTAAATGGCGAGCACAACGTGAGGGAAAGGTGGTCGCAAAGCGCAACAGCCAGGCTAAAATGTCAACATGGCCAATGCGAAAAGCGTGCGAATCACGTTTGGGGCCCGCAACCTTTTCGGCCAATTCAAGCGGATGGAGGTTAAATGTTTCTGAACATGGCCTCAGTCTAACGAACCAATGCTAAATGTCATTAAATAATAATTATTTAACGTTTTTTTTTTTACGGTTTGTTATTGTAGTTGTTTTTGGCCAGTAGCGCTTTTGTGTGTTTGCTTTATTGTCGTTGGTTTCACTTTTGTGTAATCGCTGCAAGTGGCACTTAACAACTTTTTATATATTTTTTTTCTTGTTTGCCACTTTTTGGCCTCTTTTAAATGGTGGGCGCCACAATTAATGTGTGTGTGTGTGTTTGTTTGTGTTGCCCGGCTGCTAACTAGTTGTTGTTTTAACTTGTTGTTGTTGTTGCGTCTGTTTGTTGGCATAATGAACTTGAACTTTATGACGCAAAACACGTTAAGTGAGCGATGAGCCCAGCGAAGCAAGCGGGAACGAGGGCCACATCTTTGAGTACCACAAGCAACACTTTATATTGTGTACCGAATGACTCTTGCAGGGGCCCTCGGGAAATGAGCCACTACAGCGAGATGAGCTTGAATTATGGTAGTGGAGTGGAGTGGAATGATGGTGAGGTTGCATCTGCATTTGGTAGGGATCTTCGGATTTTTATAGAGTTGAGTGTACTTGTGAATTCTACGAAAGTGCAGTCCATAAAGCAGATGTAGTGGAAATAAGTGCAGTAACTAGGCTAAAGTAACTGTAAGGAATAACTTACAGTTCAGTTGTCTGTCTAAAGGCTATATAAAAAGATACAAAAAGTGGAAATAAAGGCAATGGAAGTTTTATAATGTAAGATATAACATTGCCTGAGTCACGCCTGAGCTTTGAAAGCTGCAAACAAATAGAAATTATAAGATTAATATATCTACTTGTGGTTAACAAAGGTAGACACAATGCTAAATACACAACTAAAACGTAAAACCTTCATCGGGGGTATTAAATAAACACAATCATTGCGCTTTTTATCAAAATTCTCTGGCTAAGGCCCGATATCAAAATGGCCATTAAATAAAATATTAAATATTAGTATTTTCATTAAATCTAAATTAGTAACAGCAGCCAACATTTATAAAGGTTTCTGCGGTGAAAATGTTATGACCGCATTGCGAACCGAATATGATTCAAATTATTTAGCTAATTACAACGAAATGAGCTTATAAAATAAACACACTTTTGTGGTTTATCTATTTATTTTTAGGGGTTCGCATAAAACATGTGCTGTTCAGTCAAAGGTGTATGACTAGGCGATACCCTGTAACGAATTAAAAATTGTACCAAATTTCTACACGTTTTTATATTGAAATGTAAATAAGAAACCGATTAAATTAAAATAAGACAAACTACATTTTACTATTCACCCGCAATCTAAACGGGACAAATAAAAACCATATATCAATCCTTTAGCCACTGACCAACCACAGTGCGTATACTCGATGTATCTCAATTTGCATGTGGTTCCAGGTGGCTGCTGTCGACATTGACCTGTTCATTAAATTGTTTGGCTTAACAAGTCCAACCTAAAACGGGCCGTAGCCATGGTTGGTATGCAAAAATTGTCTAATTAGAATGCGTCCCAGACAGCTTGAGATACATTTGTATCTGTATCTCGGTGTGTGTGTGTGGGTGTGTGAAAGCGCGCATTTGGCAATTTGTCGCAGTTGTAGTTGGTGTGTGTTTTTTTATGTTATTTGTTGTTGTTAGGGCATGAATCCATCAAATGTCTGAATCAGTCTATCTATGCATATGTATCTGTATCTGTATCTGTATCTGTAGCTACAGACATGAGCTCAGCGCTTGACAGATGAGTGTACAAACGTCTGTTCTAGTTGGCTCAGTTCGGTTCATATTGATGCCACAACTACGCTCCATCATGGCATATTCTTTTATGCATGACTCATGGGGCAGGGGGCAACACTCAGCCACACGATTCGAGTGTCTGGCTTAATGAACGACCCGAATTTCGAGTTGAGTAACATTTGAATTCAGCTCGAATGCCACTAATGAGTGCTTAAAACAATTGAAAATTCATTTGCCGAGCGACAATTTATCAACAGAGGCGTTCATCTGTTATAGCTGCGACTGTGGCCTTAATTGATTCTCACCCAAAAGCTGCTGCTGCTGCTGCTGCTTCCATAAAGAGCAAAAGACTGATAGACTGGAGGCCACTGGCAAACCCAGAAGCAATAATGCATTGTCTCGGGCACTGGCAGCTTGAATTTATGCAAAGCACTTTCAATATATTTTATGAAGATCTCTTGTTGTAGCAACGGCAGCAGCCGCAACATCCAGTGGCAGTCACAAACATGGCCACTTAAGCTGCAGCCGAGTCAAAGTTAGCAGCAGTCGCAGTCGCACTCATTGTGGCAATTTGGACACCCATACAAACATACATGCAACATCTGCTTGTGTTACTGCTGCTGCTGCTGCTTTATGCAACATGCAATTTATTGCTGCCTCTGTGGCAGTTACTTCAATTTGCCACCAACAACAAAAGCAACAGCAACAACAACGACTGCCACACGCCAACGCCCTCAAGTATTAGCCAAGTCTAGACCAAAGGCAAGAGTTAAGAGCTTAGGGTTAATAAAGCAAATATTTTAAATTTGCATATTAAATGTTTCTCATGGTGATGAAGAATTTTAACAGCATTTGAGCTGAATTTACATTTCTCTTAATGCGACTTAAATTTGAAAGTGCATCAGCAAACAATTTTGTCCGTTGTGTAGATAAAGAGTCCTTCAAGTTATTTATCTATGTGATGTTCCTTTAGTTGACGAAAAGCTCAAGTTGTGTAGCGTGTATCTGTAATTTTCCTATGCATCTGGTTTATAGTTATCGATTTTGATATCGATTTTTTTACCGAAAATAAAGAAAAACTGTTAACATTTTCTTTAACAAAACTAAGCTTATCGGTAAAGGGATTGTACTCCCATATTCATTTAGTTATTTGAATTATACCTTTTATCTATAAAGAGAGACACTGAAATAAGGCGCAAAAAAGTAATATAATTCAATTAAACACTTTTTAAACTCTTCTTGAAGTACCTTAAATACCTAACATTGTAAAAAGAAATATTTTTTTAATTAAAATAAATCCTTTGACCCAAAAGTTGCGAGAACAGCTTTTCCATGAACAGACTGGCAACATTTGTGGTTAAATTGATGGGATGCTTAGCAGCCTCCAAAAGATGGTTGGTTAATTGAGTGTTTGCATGTGAGAGAAAAAGTCGCAAACTGATTGTTTTGCCAAAGCCAAAAATGAAGGCTGAGCTGGTAGACTGGTAGATTTTTTAGCTGACATAAGGAAGCTGTGATTCCGCGACTTTATTGCCACAGCCACGTGAAGATGCCACACAGGCAAACACATTTTGATACACAACAATTTGCGATTGTTGTTTTGGCCGCAATTTGGTTTGGCATCTGCGCCTCGTCGCCCCAGTCAAAGCTGCGGCGCAATAAATGAATTTCAAGTTGCGCAACTTCGTGTTGCCACAATCACTTGGAAGACCCCAAAGCAGCTGAGAGTGTATAAAAGATAGATCTGCAAAGAAAACAGAGAAAGAAAGAAAAACAGAGAGAGAGAGTTGGACTGCGGCAGCTGTATGTGAGATTTTTCAATTAACCTTTAAGTCCAATTAGCTGCTGTTGCTGCTGCAGCTGCTGCATTTCACACATGTGATGGCCTCGTAATAGATTATAAATTATATGCATTTATTTATTTATTTATACTAACTATGTGGGGCATTGAACGCAATAAACAGTTCCATTGTTTTGACCAAAGACGCTGAAATTTGCAATAAATTACACATCATGTTTACAGTTTTCACATTTTGGCCAAGAAATTTGTGGGGGCCTTTGCAAATTGACCAAAACGCAAAAAGGCAAACAACTGATTGACAGTTAAATCTGATAAGCGTTTGCCATTTGCTTATGCGGTTTGTTAACCTTTTTGTATACCCTATAACCATGAAATAAAACGGAGGCGATGCGCATAAATTATGATATGTACAAGCGGAAGAGTTTAATGTATTTGAGTCCATATTCAAATCAGACAGAAAAGATATTTGAACTATGAAATTGATGTATTAATTAATTTATACCCTAGTAATTTAATATTTGTTTTTTTAGCATGGGATGGAATAAATAAAATAAACAGATACTTCTCGATTTATTTTCTTGAAGTAAAATTGTTTGAGCTTAGTACAGAGCATCGATTAGTCGTGTGACTTTTCGATTTGTGTCTCTTGACAATTGATGCACATTCAGAAAGCGTTTCTTATCGTTTTATTGCAAACATCAACGTGCAAATGTCCAAAATGTAAATGTGACCTCAGTGAAAATGAGAAATAATATAAAACTTGAAAACTGTGCTTAACGTTGGCAGCTCATTAAACTGAGAGAGAAAATCTTTTGACTGTTGAATAGGAAATTAGCCATGGCCAAGATTTCGTGCTGTTAATGTGTCATAAAAAAAAGAAGTAACGCACGGAAATTGAAGCTCGAGAGAAAATTTCTGCGGAAATGTAACTGTGTGCACAGCAATTAAAGTTTTGTGATAAAAATCAAACAAAAGAAATTCAGTTTTTTAGGCGAAAACATAGAGCGAATATTTAAAGAAGAACCGCATGGGATTGCAGATATTTATAAGATTTGAAAATCCGGAAAAATAAAGTTTAATAATAAAATATAATTAAACTCTGGTCGTATTTTTCTCTGAGTTTTTTGCTTGTTTAAATGAAATATGCTCACAAATTTCATATTTCTGAGCAGGCTTTGGTGTATGCCACAACGAGAAATAATTCATAGCAGATATAATTAAAATTTTACCATATCAGCAAAAATTCAAAACAAAATTAAACATTTTAATAAAAAGTCGCGCCATTTTAATCAGCTCGGCAACATGGACGACACCTTATCAGATATGATGAACAGATTGACCATCTTATCCGATCCTGAAAATTATATTATCAAAAATAGAGATTTTATAGATGTTAGCGAGGTGACTCCACCAAGTCGCACCCGTCGACTGTCGTTGTACACCTTGGTACAGATTGTGTTGCTGCTGCAGAAGCGTTTTGCCAAAAACAAATCGATGGCCGAGTACGTTGATGTTACCAACGATTTGGCCTATTGGCGTGCGCTTGCCCTGGCCCGGGGTGAAGAAAACGATCGCTTTATGGCCGTGATTGAGCTGCAAAAAAAACGCATCGATACCCTGGAACGTGATCTGTTTGCCTTGGTGTCCCTGGCCAAGGAGACCCAAGAGATGCTGACCAATATCAGTCCCGAGAAGCCCGCCGATAAGCCAGAAGCTTAGCAACAAAAAAGTATTTTGAGAAGTACTCCAACTCTTTGCTACCATTTTATATAATAGTTTCATTTTCTCACACTGTAAACACTTTGGCCTTTAATTTACAAGACGTTAATAAAGAAAGACGAAAAACGTTTGCTATTGAGAAAAGATTTTTTTAATTCTAAAATCCTTTCCAAACACTTTAATTGAAAATTTGTTTTTTGTATTTAATTATATATCAGTTTTTTTTTCATGTCAATTAAGTTCGCAAACTTTACCATGTTTTTTCGTGGAAATCTGCCTTTCTTTTCCACATTTGCCAATTCTTGTTTGCCATTTATTAATTAGTGAAAATTTTCGTCAGTTTTTTCTTTTCATAGATCTCGCGTTTTTAATTTGCTGCTTTATTTTTCTCATTTCATTTTCATCCCCCAATCGGCGAGGCTTAACCTCAGATTTGGTTCGTTTCATTTCAGGTTTTTTGTTTCGTATTTCTAAGCTGTATTTTTTTTCTGTTTGTCTCAGCTGTTCAGTCTTCCAGCTGAATGATTTTCACATCGTGTAGCTTCATGTGAGGCAGCTACCAAGTAGAGTGCATAATTTAGTAATTGGAACGTATCAAATTTATTTTCACCCGAAATGTCTTTGTTTACAATGCAAAGAGAAAGAGAGAATATTTTCAACAAGTGGGTTAAATTAGTTAAATACCACAGACTCCATAATATCACATTTGTGTTATTTTAGAGCTTTCATTTCGTTCAATTTAAGCCAAAATTTGTATTTGATGCAACATAAATGGAACTGAAAAACGCACTGCAAATCAATTTGAGGCTTTCATTTGCACTTGCCAGGAATTAATTGCGGGACACACCCAACTATGCAACTATTCAATGAATCCACCATTCAACATGTGGCACTGTTGTCGATGCGTCACCAACAAGAGAGAACACAGAACTAAAACCAACAAAAAAAACCACAATGACAACAAATCAACAAAACGCAACAACAAAATTCAATTAAAAACCTATGCACGCCCAAAAATATTGATTCGACAAAATACAAAAATATTTTTGTCTGCAGACGGTTGCCAACACACACACACACACACACGCACACACCCAAGAATCACAGCAAGCATTGAACCGCTCATGAAATTGGAAATGAGGCATGATTTGAATTAAAATTTTAAATATACTCCAATAGTTGGTTTAAATGCAAAAGAACTCTGTTTGTTCAAGAATATTTTAAAATAGAAAATTGAAAAATAAAAAGTGTGTTATTTTTGTACGATATACCAGTTTTAAAGTGTTAAAGAGTTCTGCCTGAATATATTCAGATGCCAAATTGTGTTATCCATGAGGAAATTAAGACTATTTTTCTGGGATTTGGCATTTGAGTTGAAATTATTGAACAAATATTCAATATCGAAATGAGTATTCAAAATAAATATGAAATTGAATGAATGATTTGGCTTTTTTTTTAAAACAAAATTTTATATATACATCTATACTCTTATTCAGTTGCAAATGTCAAGTTATTGAATTACAAATTTGTGTAAACTCATTTATCTCGTAAAATTAATCCTTTTAAAAACACATAACTAAATAGTTATAATTACAATATATTGAAGCATAAGAAATAAAGCTTTATAATAAGCCTGCTATATTCTAAACGTAATTTCAAGTAATATAGATTTAGTACTCCAAAACTGCCTGCAGGGTATTAAGCAGTCGAGTACTCTTGCCTTACGCACCACATACTGTTGCTGTTGCCATATATATTTTAATCTGAAAACCATCAAAGTCTGAACTAATTTCAATGATTTGTTTCAAGTTGTTTCTACAAAAAAGAGAAAAAAAAAAGAGAAAACGAAAAATACAAAATACAAAAGAAAAAGCACAAGACACGACATTGAACTCAAACATTGAACTTTATGCGAGATACACAAAAACGGCCAAAAACAAAAGCGCTTTTAGTAAAAAAAAAGTCCATTTGTGGCAACTTGTTGCTGGCATCGACCATATCGATGAGATTTGAGTTTTTGTTGCTGTAGTTGATTGACTAATGACACAGTTTTGACAAGTAGCATGGAAAATTTTGCAGTGTAGGTCAAGAAATTTAAGTGTATACTGAGTGCTTGTTTGATTGATGACTTGACAAAAGGTGGCGACATAATAAACGTGGTTTGATGCAATGTATGCCAAAGTTTAGTTTAGGCTTAGGATCACGTTCCACTTACCAACTTGGACACCAGAATGCCAAAGTGCCGAATCATATTACATTTATATATACACACATATATATTTGACGCATATTAGATTATACACTTGGCACCAATTCTGGCTATTTGTGGCATGCAATATGAGCCTAACGGTCCCCAGTTTCATCGCGTGCCCACACATACGTAATTGTATATACTCTCTAGTCATATAAATATGTCAGCAAGGCATGATAAACTAAAATTTCTATATGTAACAATTTGCTCTCTATATAAGTTCCGTAAAAAGTTGCATGAATATTAGCAAAGAGAAGTGAACAGTTTTAAGCTTATAAGCCTATAAAGCCTATTTGATACACGATTGCAGGGTATTACTTGGCATGTAATCACACAACCAAATCATTTTCATTGATGCAGCAAACTGAATTGCAACCACGCACAAATTCGTTTCCAATTTTAATGGAATATGGGGGGTGTAATGGACCCTTCATAACTCTTATCGGCTTACAATGCGTTGGTCATTTATAATTTGGCGAAATATACATTTGATTTATACCTAATTAGTAACAGTAACAAGTTAATAACCAGCAGCAATGTGCTCTGGTTTCTGTTTTGGGTGCATGGGGGTCGTGAGTCTGATTTGGGGGTCCGATTGTTGCCGCTGTCAATTACAGCTACAGAATGCGCATAATGATCAACAAATAAGCCGCTTAAAGCCCGGACACAGAGTTTCGCATCCAATCAATGACCATAAGGCCCCAAACTGGGTGCTCCCCCGCAGGCCCGCAAACATCCCCTCGCACGCCAACAATGAAACTAATTAAGTTACACATGACCGAAGAGCGCTGCAAAAGCGACAAATCGAATGGCAAAATTGAAACTGTTGTCAATAGCATTTGCACGGCAACTGGTCAGAGGGGGGTCGTATTGTAGCCACTCCATACAATACCTGCATGCATACATACATATATCTTACCTTACGGTGCGTCCTGCGATAAGAAGCATCGCATTTCATGGCTGTGGCATTGCGTATACGCCGTGTGTAAAGAGTAGAAAAAGCTGCACTTATAAAGAACGTTTTTGTCACCCTTTACAGCGGGTAGTTTGAATATAGCATGAGTTATTAATATGAAATATGTATATTTGATATACACAATCGAAAAACCTTATCGATATTATACTTTTTATAAAAATAATCTAGCTTTACATTGATCAATATTATTCGAAATACGTTGAATAGGGTATTTCATTCTCGTGCATATTGAAGCTGAAGATTATTGTGTTCAAGCTGTTTTTATCTTTTGTTGTCTGCTTATTACACAGACAGTATTGTCATACAGTGTTCTTCTTCTACTTCGCCATGTCCTTCCATTTCTTTAGCCCGTCCATCATTAAGTAAGTGCATTACGGCAAAAAGCAGCTCAAACGCTGCTCGAAATTAATGATAATAACCAGAGGCATCGCCGTAAAGTGCAGGATAAACTATTCAAGCTGATACAATAACAATAATTATATGCCCCGAACATTATAACAATCAATCGAGTTATTAAATGTGAATAATTTTATAATGTGCTCGAATTTATAACGATAAATATGGACATAGTATTGAATGCTAATCCAACAAGAAAGTAAGCTTCAAAAGCAATTGAAAAATAATGCAGCAAGTCACATAATTTGACGCTTAAGAGCATTTTAAATATTTATTCACGTTGCCTGTGGAAAGGGGGGCAAAAGACTCGAGTGTCGAATCTCGAGATTCGCGTCTCGTGTTGAATGTGCTGAAAGCTCTATTGACATGGGTTTTCTTCTCCTTCGAAGCGCATAAAAAATTGCGTTTAAAATGGCGCTAAAAGTCGCACGTCTCATGTAAATCGAAATAAAATGGCAAACCGAAACCTAGTCAAATGAAACGGAAGTTGAATTTAAAACGTGCCGCAGTTGGTTTAAAATTAAAATCACGCATACGCAGCGTGTAACAAATGAAGGTCTGCAACACAAGTATTTTATAGAAGTATTTTTCTTATTTTGCTTTTAACTTACAAATCGGAATTGGCCAAAGAAAAAAGCATGACTAATAGATGTAAATGCGGATGGCAATTAATAATCGAGTCACCTCTCTTTTTAACTCTCTCGTAAAATACCGAGTGAGAGGGCGAGAAAGTGGCCCAGTTGGGATTTTTAATGGCTTTAGGTAATAGCAACAATAACAGCAACAGCAGCAATGCATCATTAGTTGAACCCCAAAAGCTTATGCGCTGCCTCCCCATCAAACTTAAATACCAAACGGCCGCCAATTTGACTGTTAACAAGGAAGTTTCCAAAGTTGCCATGTGCTCAACAGCTGCTACCCTTTTTTGGCTTTTAAGGCTTTCAGCCATTTGATTGAGATTTTCCAACAAGCTTGGCAAACTTGACAAATCCAAGCTAGACGAGGGCCAGCAGTCCCTTATCAAACCTCTTTTCAACATTTCATCGATCCTAACCAAAATTATTTATTTACTTACTTATTTACTTGTTAAAAATATTCAACAAACATACGTTCATTTTTTTTGCCTTGTTTTACTGTCAAGTATTTTACTAATTTAATACTCTTTAACAATACTCCTTTGAATAGCATAGTTCATATATCAAGTTCATTTAATAACTTATCCAGGCAACAGCTTCTCACGTTGGGGGGAAATCTGGCAATTTCCTTTTCAATTATTTGTATATCCCAAATTCTCCGGAAAGCTCGTCAAACGATTCTGTTGAAAATGTATTAAGTCAAATTTCATATTGTTGATTCAAAGGATATCGAAATTAAACCCTCAGTTGCTGGGATTTACGTTTTTCTATAACCAGAAACTCAAATTTAGCATAAATTTAATAACAAATGATTATTCAACATTATTCGATAAATGTTTATCACGCGATAATAAAATGTTTGGCATTTTGAAAACATATTTTAGTTCTATGTATAATCGAATTTTTTCCGGTGAGCAAAACTATAACTGGGTCAAGCTGCAGCACCTTTGCCGTTTTGTAGATTATGAATCCTTAAAACAAAACACGAAACTGGCAACAATTTTATTGTGTTATCCTGTGCGCTGTGAGCCATAAGTCAGCCTCTGGCTGCAAAAGTGTAAACTCTAAAGTTTTTCTTGTTTTTTATTTTTATTTTTTTATTTTTCAACCTTTTTTCTGTAAACCGCTCTAAACCTGCATAGCCAACCACAAGCCCCAATCCCAGTCCTGGCCAACGGGCAACGTCCGTTTTCAGTTGAGTTAAGTTATTGCCGCATTGGCGGCGATGTTGTTGGTGGCGTCACCAAAGTGGCGCAGATTAAAGAAATAAATTAAATGGGGCAACATATTTTCTCTCTCTCTCTCCCCTCTCCCATCCTGTGTGCGGCTAGGTGGAAAATCGAGCGCTGCGCTTACGTGAGGTGGCCACCGCCATGCAGCAGTATCAGGACGATGTATCGGCGGGTGCATCGACAGCACGACAATGGGCACCTGCCGCCAACTCTGGGATTCGTGTCGCTGGCGGAATTGGCGGCAGCGGGGCCGATGATCCCGGTGGCAATGTCATTTTAATCGGCTCCGTCAAGGACTTCGAACGCAATGCGGTGCATGGCCTCAAGTTGAACGGCATTGTGGCACTGGAGGAGACCTCACAAGGCAGCAGCGGCGGCACCGGGGGCACCATCGGCGGTCGCCTGCCCGTCGGCACCGGCGGCAGCGAGGTCGAGTACTTCGATGAGGCGGGCTACATACGGGGCGGCGGTCTGCGCAGCGGCGAGGATCCGTACATCCGGAATCGCTTCAATCAGGAGGCCAGCGATGCGCTGCCCAGCAATCGTGAGATACCCGACACCAGAAATCCCATGTAGGTGATCACAGATCAAGACCGAAAAAAAACTGAAACTTGACTCAACACTTGTGTTCAACTTTAGGTGCCGCACGAAAAAATATCGCGAGGATCTGCCCGAAACGAGCGTGATCATTACCTTCCACAACGAGGCCAGATCGACCCTGTTGCGCACCATTGTCAGCGTACTCAATCGCAGTCCCGAGCATTTGATACGCGAAATTGTTCTGGTGGATGATTACAGTGATCATCGTAAGTACATGTACCCAAGTACCCAATAAGATTGCTAAGACTTATGTGGACTCAAGTGAGATTACTTAGAAAATTAATAATTTCATAAAATATAATATAATAACAATTTATAAAATCAAAGCTAAGCCTTTTGCTCAGTTTCATTCAAATTTATAATAGTTAAATAAGTTATATATAAAAAATCAACAAATAATTTTATAGCATTTTTAGTAAACTCAAGTGCGACTACTTTACAAAGTAATTATTTTATAAAATATAATGTAAATATAATTATTAAAATGTATATCATATATACCAAACCTTTTGCTCAGTTTCACTCAGATTTATATTAGTTTCATTTAGATTTTAAATAGTCAAGAAATGTATGTAAATATCAACAGATAATTGTATGGCATTTATAATAAACACATTTATAGTAAACTCAAGAGAGATTACTCAAAAAATTAATAATTTTATAAAATATAATAACAATTTATAAAATGGGATTAGTTTATATTTCATTCAGATTTATAATAGTTTCATTCAGATTTTAAATTATAGTTTTCTAGTTATAATCAACTAAAAACCCGGTGATATTTTTTAAACTAATGATACATATTGTTTATAAGGCATCGATGCCTTGCAAAGCAATAAATATATAAATAAAAAAAAAATTTTAATTGTCAAGAAATATATGGAAAAATTAACAAATACTTTTATTGCATTAATAATAAACACATTTATAGTAAACTCAAGTTATATTACATATTATTATATTAAATTATAAAATAATTACAATTTATAAAATGGGATAAGTTTATATTTCATTCAGCTTTATAATAGTTTCATCCAAACTTTAAATAGTCAACAAATAATTTCATAGCATATCTTATATTGTCTCTTTCTTTCCTTTCTAGCCGAGGACGGTCTGGAGTTGGCCAAGATCGACAAGGTGCGCATTATACGCAACGACAAGCGCGAGGGTTTAGTCCGATCTCGAGTACGCGGCGCAGATGCCGCCGTTAGCAGCGTGCTGACCTTCCTCGACAGCCACGTGGAGTGCAATGAGCAGTGGCTGGAGCCTCTTCTAGAACGTGTGCGCGAGGATCCGACGCGGGTGGTTTGCCCCGTCATCGATGTGATTAGCATGGACAACTTTCAGTATATTGGTGCGTCGGCTGATTTGCGCGGCGGCTTCGATTGGAATCTGATCTTCAAGTGGGAGTACCTGAGTCCCGCGGAGCGTACGGCGCGTCACAACGACCCAACCACTGCCATAAGGACGCCGATGATAGCGGGCGGACTGTTCGTCATCGACAAGGCGTACTTCAACAAGCTGGGCAAGTACGACATGAAAATGGATGTGTGGGGCGGCGAGAATCTGGAGATCTCATTCAGAGTCTGGCAGTGCGGCGGCAGCCTGGAAATCATACCCTGCAGCCGTGTCGGCCATGTCTTCCGCAAGCGACATCCGTACACCTTCCCCGGCGGCAGTGGAAACGTGTTTGCCCGGAATACGCGACGTGCGGCCGAAGTTTGGATGGATGACTACAAGCAGCACTATTACAATGCGGTGCCACTGGCCAAGAATATTCCGTTTGGCAAGTGAGTAATCAACGAAAAAAAGTTAAACTTTAACTTTTTAACTTTTCTATACGGTTGCTCTTGTTTTCTAATGTCACTTTCAGCATTGATGATCGTTTGGCTCTGAAGGAGAAACTTCACTGCAAGCCATTTAAGTGGTATCTGGAGAACGTCTATCCCGATCTGCAGGCGCCCGAGCCACAGGATGTGGGCCAGTTCAGACAGGACACAACCGAATGCTTGGACACAATGGGTCATCTAATAGACGGCACTGTGGGTAAGTAATAATAAATAATAAGGATTTAGGTGAAAGTTCACAATTTGCTGTTTATTTTAAAGCACAGATATCATGGGTATATAAATATATTAAAATTATACCAAGAACTTTTACAAATTAATTACAAACATGATAAATTCATAAAAGAAAATTAACACTTATCTGGGGATTATCCAACACTTTTTTTATATGTTCATTTTGCAACATTTACATAAGTAGTATTAACACTTATTAATATTATTAACTGCCGACATAAAAAATATAAATACACAATTACAGCTTAAAAACAAATGTTCATTATTCTCACATAAAATAAGCTTAAGAGCTTTTTTCACTCTGAGTGAGAAAAGTTAATTTGTACGTTTGTAAAGCATAAAAAAGTAAAATATAAATAATATCGCTCTTAAGAGTATATAATATTACATTTAATTAATTAATTGATAATTGAACAGCACTAAAAATATATCTAAACAGCATTTTGCAAGACAGCTCAATTTAATATTTATATTTCTATTTATTAATTGTTTAATTTTTAATTATATTATTTTTAAAATTTTGTGATACCCTGTTACAGGACTCTTTCCCTGCCACAATACGGGCGGCAACCAGGAATGGGCGTACTCAAAACGCGGCGAAATCAAGCACGATGAACTCTGCCTAACGCTCGTGCAGTTCGCACGGGGTTCCCAAGTGGTGCTCAAATCGTGTGACGATTCGGAGAATCAACGATGGATAATGCGGGATGGCGGTCTGGTGCGGCACAACAAGATCAACGTGTGCCTCGACACCCGGGATCACAATGAACAGGGTATCAGTGCGCAGCGTTGCAATTCGGCCCTCTCCACACAGCGCTGGGCGTTCACCAAATATGCGTGAGAAAAGAAACTAGAATGAGGATCAACCAACTAAATGGAGAAAAATGCGATAGTGAGAAAAGTAATAGAAAATTGAAGCTCTCTGACAAAAAAAAGAAAATGAAAACACGTTTTGCTGGCAAATTAAAAAATGGGAGCCAAGGTCGTGATATATAATTTACAGCTACCCGGATTAAATGATGATGATGACGATAATGATAATGATGTTGAATGTGGTTTCTTTATGTTCGCCGCAAACATACATACATACTCAACTACACACACAGAGACACACACATAGATACGACAAGTACAAGAAATGGTTTATATATATAAAAAAGAAAATGCGAACAACAAGAAGTTTCAACGATACCATATTTAAGTTAAAGTTGGATTTGTATAGATCTAGCCGTTGCGGCTAAAAATGTTGACAAACATTTGTATATCTATATATGTATCCTTTTCCAACACGATGCATAAAAAACAAAACAAAAAAAATAAACACGTACTTAGACTGATTAATTTTTTGTATATGTAAAGAAATATTTAAAAAATATATAAAAAATACATATATGTAATATGCATGTACTCGTAAAAACCTCTGGCAAGCTGCTTAAAACCCTTTACATTAATTTGCATAAGTCGACTCAATTTTCAACACATTCCTCAAGTCAATTAACCCATGGAAGCAAACACTATTCATCTAGATAGAATCCGAACAAGCGCAAGAAATTCTAATTTAAAATATGCAAAGATTTAAACCTTAAAAGAACAAAGCTCAGTATCTGCTACGAACACTAATAAAAAGGCGAAGCAACAAATTAAAACGAAGAAGAAGAGGAAGAATCAGTGGGAGAGAGAAAATGTTATCATTAGTTTTAGTTATAAATTTAAGTATACAAAAGTCCCTACAACAACCAACAAATTTAAGTGTATATAATATCATTATTTAAAGTTTAGAATGCCAAAATGAAAAATTACAAAATTATTCTTTAAATAGTTTCAATTTTACTACAATTTGACAAAAATTAAAAAAAATTCTTGAAAATGCATGTATTTTCAGTTGAAACACACACACATTCACTGTGACAGAAGCAAACAAGTATTTAATTGCCGCTTATTTGTATCTTTTTGTTTGATTTCATTGCCAGTTCACATTCCATCTGCAAAACTTTAAATACGTTTTAGTTCTTATATTTAATTGTTAATTTTGATGAGTTTTATTTGTTGTTGTTGTGTGTAAATGAAATCTGCTAGTTTAATCAAAGGAAAATAAAATAAAATCCTAAATCGAAAGAAGAAATACAAAACAAATACGAGTATTCAATATTTGTTTGCCCGTATACAGAGCGTATACGTAATAAATTGAAATTCGTTTTTAATTTACGTTAAATAAAAATTACAAAAACAATTTCAAAACTAAATGCGAAATATTGTTGTTTATTCTACACAGAGAAAGAAATAATTTAAGTCATAAAAAAGTGAAAATAAACACAGAAAAAGTTTCGCGGCAGAGGACAAATTTTGCACAACACGGCGCATACTTAATGTAATTGCTTAAAGGGGCGCTGTTGGGTTCATCAAATCTGTCAAGCGCCAAGTACTCAACGCATACTCTAATGTGCAGCATGTAGGTTAAACGACTTAACATTCTCGTCTCTCGCACAAGCTCAACAACTTTCGGCACATTGCGCATACGACACGTAAGATACGAGATTGTTGCGCTAATTTTGTCATTTTTTTTTTATATTTTTATTTTTTTCTGTATAAGATAAAGTAAGACATCACAAAAAGCAAAACCAGGGCAACTCAGGACAGGCACTTTAAATTATATGAAGGTAAGTGGAAGCGGGGTGTTCTGGGACGGTTTGTATGGGTAAACATGAGCAGCATAAAGCATAACATAAAAAACAGTATAAAGTGTCATGCTCGTTTGCCTTACCTTCAACGTGGAGATAAAATATATGAACGGGCGGTTCCGTAAATTATATACGATTTTAGTTCGGCCGAATTGTGAAGTGAAATAAGTGAAAAGAAGGAAAACCTAAAAATGAATTTTTATTGACTTGATTGTACGAAATATAAATATTTTTAATGCTTTTTTTATAAAATGTATATATATGTGTATGCATTTTGTTTTTTAATATATCTTATACATATTTTATTTATAATTTGTTTTTAATAAATTCATATCAAAAATCTTAATCACATATTTTATATTCTTCAAAATAGTTGGTTTTTTATACATTTTATGTTTGTTTTACCATATTAAAGAAGCCAGTTTAACTAAGCGAAAATAAATAGCTACTCAATTCAGGAACATCTTCAACTAAGTTCTTGTGCTATTTGAGACTCTTCGTCGTCTGATGCTGAGCATAAGAAGTTCTACAAATGCAGCGACATTTGGCAAGCCGCATGTGCAGGCAGCCGTAAGACAAACCGATTTACTTATGAAAGCCTCAACGGAACTGAAAGCAGTCGCTATCCGGCGCAACGGATATGCCAGACTGGGGCCAAAATGCTGCTGCTGCCAACGACAAGGTTAAGCCAGAGATAGTCGACAGGCAACAGGGAGCTGCAGGGGGTTGAAGGGGGGAGATCAACTGGAACGGAATCTGAATCGTTTATGAGAGTGTCACGGAACCAGGGTCCCATATGGTTAGCCTGATGGCAGAGGCGTTTACCTTGTTTGACTGCCTGACAGGTAAGTAACATTTTTCACCCCACACCCAACCTCCTGCCTTACCTATTCCGTACGTTGTCCTTAGTGCAGGCAACGCATGTACAGAGCATACAAAAAAGTAAGCGACGTTTTCATCATTTACTGGGAGCGATGCCATCGGCATTCTTTGCGCTTCCGCAATTTTATCGCGGTCTCTCGTTACGCAGATTCCTTACGCCTAACGCCTTACGTCATTGTCCGTATACGTGCCAAGCACACACACACGCACACACTCACACGTATGTGCTTATACTGATGCTGATGCTCAGACCCTTCGCTTCCTGCAGATGGTTGTCGTCCCGTCCCTGGAATACTCATACATTAATCGTACTTTGTGTACTCATGTGCCTTCTTTTTGTTTCTCCCTCTCTCTCTCTCTGTCTCACCCTCTTGTAATGAGTCTGTCGTTGAAACATAATTAAAAACACGTTAAGCACCTGAGTTGACCAGACATAAATTGGTCAGAGTTACAAGTCATTGGGGTCATATTAAAAACGAGCTCCTTTGACGAATATTAAATTCCATCGGCTTTTTAGTCTACTCTACATCTTATTTAATTATGAAGCCTAATTATTTATACCCTTTTATTTTTTATTTTTTTTTAAATATTGTTCCTCATACGCTTATTTTTATTATTCTTAAAAAATGTGTAATGCATATTATAAATGTGTAAAAAGCAAAAACGCCAGACTGTCTACAAAATCGTGAAATATATATGCTTTAATAGAAATTATTTGTTCACATATTTATTAAAACCAAATTTGTTTATCAAGTATACAATTACCACAAGATAAAATTCGAGAACATGCAGATTTATCTTCATTAGCAATTGATCTTTATATGAGGCAGACGTTGTTTTTGCCCACTAGCCAAACAATAGGCTAAGCGGGAAAAAGGTTAGACACAATAACCTTGTTTTGTACTATTGACAATGCCTTGAAAAATACTCTGAACAAAAGAAGAAAAGTACAAATAAATAAAAATAATGAAAGCAAGACTAAGCGGATTTTGATATCGATTACAAACGCATCACATTAAAAATATTTGAAATGGGTCTAAAAAATATTGCGTCGTCTAGATTTTTTATTTTTCCTTTTGTATTTTAAATGTGTCAGAGGCAAAGTGTTAATTTAAGCTGATTTATAGCTTGTTTTTGAGCTGCACAATATCAATTGGGGTGCGTGGACGTGTGTGCGATTGTCAACCTAATCCTTTTATGTGAGCAATTTGTGCGAATATTGAATAATAACCTCGAAACGCGCCAAAATGATCAGATGAAACAATGTTGCAGTCGGGTATAACCGATAAATCAATACTCCTTCAAATGGACGTCATTTATTTTAAAAAAAAAAAGTTGTATAGAAAGCAAATTTTTACAATGTAGAACTATACTAAAGATAGGCATCAAACTGGCATCAAACTTGAAAATTGGTTTAGTTTTGCAAAGTTATGGAAATTTGAAAATGCGAGCAAAGGGTCCGAGAGCTTTACATGACAAAATTTTTGAAAAAAGCAATCAAAGAAAATTATTTCAAAAAATGGACAAGTAATGGCCAAAATGCCATCAAACATGAAAATCGGTTCTTTGCGCTAATTGAGACAAAAACAATCGATTAAAAATATAAACTCGCAATTCTAAATTTTGTAAAATATTTTGTGTTTAAAATGAATAAATGATTTAAAAAAATCGGAAAAAATGTATTTTCAAATATAACAAAATGCCAACCATCACGAAAAAATTAAACTATGGAATGTTAAATTAAAACTTTGAAAATTTCTTTTTAACCTGTCTATAAAACTTAAACAATTTTTGGGTGGATGGATACCAAAACGGACATTGCATAAAACCAATATACCTTTTTTCACTTTATGAACTAGTATGAAAAGCGAAAAACAGCAGCAGCGCAATTTTCTAAAGTGAAAAACTGAGATTAGGCAAATGTTCATTGATTGCCGAGTTATCATCGGGACGGAGAAAAGCGGATGTCTGTCCACAGGTTGCAAATAACCTAATAGATGTGAGTGGCTGTTGACAGGCGCCTAAAAGCAGGCAACGCTTTTCACTCCAACGTTTCCGTGATGATTATGTGTGTATATGAGTATATGAGAACGTGTGTGTGTCTTTGTGCGTAGCTGACATGTCAAGCTTAAGTTTTCCGCGCTTTTTACACTATGTTCTTTAAGAGCAAAAGAGCATATTGGTTTAATACTATGTCTTTCCTGCGATAGCAGGACACATATGTCAATTATATAAACAATTTTCTTCGCAATTTTCTTCGGCTACTAGCTAAGTTTTTAATATACACATATATGTATATATATACTCGAGTCTGTGTCATTATGTATTCCATATAAACATATTTTATTCTAATTTACACCTTTTTTTTGGTTAGTGTATTACACAGTCGGCTACCATAATCGTTTGCCGTGTTATTTTATGTTTTGGCATTATAAACACCGAATCGCCGAATACGCCAACCACCATTGTCTTGGCCAAGACAAAGTTTGGCTTTTACCTCGGTTTCTTGTTTTGTTTTATCTCTTAGGCTTAATTGGAAAGCACACACACACAACACAAAACGCACACACACACACACTACGTTACGTGTTGGTCCAAGCTCACGCACGCCTGCAAAAACAATAGCAATAAACGAAAAACAACATTGGCAAACGCCGCCTGGCCAAATATTGAGACATTGAACAACATTGTGTCCGTTTTGGCCCTTTGTGCGTGTGCCGGCCAGCTGCGGCACGTAGTAGACTTCAGTTTATGGCAGCAATGGAGGCGTGTAATGTCTTCTAGTTCGCATTGCTCAAGTGGCCCGGCAACTATTTATCGAGCCGAGGCCAAGAGAGAACGAGCCAAACAGCTTCACTTATTTAGTGGTATTTTCTTTCAAGTTTAGCCTTTCTTTTGTTCTAATACCCTGCAATCCTTAATGGTAATTTAAAGGGTGTGTAAATCTATTTAAACTTTCTTTAATAAAAAAAAAAAATATTTTGTATTTTTTTTTATTATATTCATTTCATTTATTTATTTAATTTTGACCTATACAAAATATTAAAAATACGTAAGATCTATTTACAGGGTATTCTCTAGTCGTGCACCTCTGTACAGCACATATTCCACCCCTGCTTTTCGGACATTAATATCCGAGTGCGTGCTGCAGAGAATGCCGATATATGTGTTATACATAACCTTTGCATTAATAATGATTCCACTTAACAAAGTGTTGCATATATGTTAGAAAAAGGCCGAGAATAACAGTTAATGCTGGCGTCGAGCTATTAAAATACAACGTCACCGCATAAGTTAAATACTAAATCTGAAGCCATAAGCTTATGTGTTGAATCCATGAATAATGATATCAGATAAATAACAAAGAAACGAGTTTAAATTTCTATAAGTTAATTTCCTGTTTTCTTTTACTTTTTTACGTTCTATTCATAAGCAATGCGGTATTTTTATAGAGCTATTATATTTCATATGCCCTAAGCCCTTTACAACACATAGTTAATTAATCATAACATATTGCTTAAGGCTTTTACAACACTATCTAACATAAAGCGCCATCTGTTGGGTGCATGACATATTTTTTAATGCTAGGAATAAGGTGTCACGTTAATTTTTTTTATTAGTATTAGCATTGTTGCCTAACGATTTTCTATAAAACCAGACAGCAGACAGTGTTATGAATCTAAGCAAACCAAACAATTGATTTTCAATTAACAACATTATTGAAAATAAGCCATTACCAAGACTTGCGGTCCGCTAAAAGAAGCTGGCGTCTAATTAAAATGAAAACCACATGAAACCAGACAAAAGTAATTCGCGTGGAAATATGAAATTAAATAACGGAATAATTTGGATTCCATCTAAAGTAACCATAGTGCTTAATTCGATTGAAGCGAACGGGAAACCGCTTAATTATGCGCCAAGGCGGATGCCAATCGATTAAATGTATTTGGCCAATAAATTAGCTGGCAGCCACGTGCCAGCAAATACTAGAGTTCAAACCCCTTTAATTTGCTTATTGCTTGATTATATGCAAATAGAGCGATTTCCCCCAATGGGCAGCAGGAAAGCAGCAGCAACAACAACAACAACAACAAGCAATTACCGATGCAAGTGATTGAAGTGAAAGCAACGTGTGAATTAACTTTCCCACAAGGGGAGCAGTTGAGATAGTCAAGAGAGAATTCTGGCCACTTCGCTGGACATTTGGCGACTCAAAGTCAAATCAATGTCCGGCCAAAAGTCCAGGGTGCATAATCCAAAGTCCAAACTCCAAAATTATGGCGCACATAAAAGTCAACATCGGTGATAAATGAAGCTAAACATTTGCATAGCGCACTCAGCAACGAGCAAGAATAAGCGAAAGAGACATACAGGAAGAAAGAGAAAGAGAGAGAGACAGAGACGAAGATAGAGAGTGAGAGGATAAACAAGAAAGTTCTTTGCTTTTCGCGCAGATTTTGTAGATGTGGCAAAGTGAAAGCCACGTTCCATTTGGCAGCTGACAGGGATAAGCAACCAAACGAAAGGATAACAATGTCACTGACACACGAACTGCAAGCGACAAGCACAAAAAGGACAAACAAAACGAACGCGAACAATTTGGATTATGTTTAACTGAAACACGAATGCCCTTTCAAAGCGTATAGAAAACTATTTTAAGAAAACTCGATGAGAAAAAAATATATAGAAATATAAGTTTTAAAATGATTTTTTACAAAAAATTTGGCCCACTTTTAATCGATTTCAGTTTGGTTTTTTATGCTAATTTTGTGTACAATAGATTTGCAATTCTAAATTTTGAGAAGAAAATGTTTACAGTTGACGGAAATGTCTTTTTGTTTATAAAAATGCAATATTTTTTTAAAATGCATTTTTTAAATTTAGAGTCAAACCATAACTAAAATGCCATCAAACTTGATCAACTTGAAATCGGAAAATCAGCGATAAGCAAAGATAGCTAAAATCCCAATAATATTTCAGACACAAGCCTTAAGTCCTTGCAAAAATACACAATGAAAATAGCGAGACGGCCATGGCGGAAATTGTTTGACTTTGTTGTTGTTGGTGGCGCATACTGATCAGTTGGCAACTTGTTTAACGGTCCGGAATTGTAACCTAAAGAAAAAAAAAAATAATAAAAGTAATCTGTTTGTTCCGTTTGAACTATTTGGAGAAGAAATTTGAACCGCCCCATAAAAAAATGGAGAAAAAAAACATATGCAAAAGTTGTTTGACAAGTTGTCAATACTGATTTCCTATGAAGCGACTATCATTTGATATTATTCTGGGATTGTGCAAATGTTATGGTTGGGTCCTTGCCAGAGAATTTGCACTCTGCCACCGAGCAGAGACGTACTTAATGAAATCAATTACCAGTTAACAAGTTCCTGCCTCAATTGGGGTAGTAAATGAAATTAGTGAAACGAAAGGAAAGTTGAACAGAAGTCGCCCAAGGACCTGTCGAAGGAGAAAAGGAGACTAAAAGCAGTCGACAAATTGTTTTTACTGTCCTGCAAGTATTTTATTGGCTTCCATTTGAGTTTGAGTTTGTGTTTTTATTTTTATTTTTTTGCTCGTATTTTATCGTATTGTGCTATTTCTTCAAATGCAATTTGGTCAAATATTTGTGGCGGTTGTCTTTGATTCCAGAAAGGAAGAAGTTTTCTAAAAATCGATTTCAATGTAATTCCCACTGCAAAGGCTTAAAGCAATTGCCCAGTGAACATGATTAGGAACTTAACTCAATGAGGGGTTTGTTTTAATAAAAGTAAATGTTTACAGACGAACTAATACTAAGAACAGTATATGGGAGTGAGAAATTGAAAAATAAATAGTACAAACTTGAGAACTAGAGGATACAAAAAAAAAAAAAAAAACGGAAAAACGTTGTAGTCGGGTGTGACTGACTATGCAATACACGCATAAAAATAAAAAATTTAAACCATCACGAAAGACATTTTATGGTTATATTTGAACAAAATAAATAACTGAAAAATATAAGCTTTGGTTATATAAAAGTTACAATTATATAAAAGAGAAAGAGAAAAATATTGATCAAAAAGTTTCTAAAATTTGAAATTCTCAGTAAAAAAACTAAAAATAATTTGTGCTGTGATTGGCTTAGTACTAAAAGAAGCTTAACAATGGTATTACTTTCGAACTTTACAGTTAGATTTTTACATTTGTGTACTCATGGATAGTAGGTCACATGCACACAGCATAAATTGTCAGATAAATAGTTGCATTTTTGTTTTTGACAACAGCAGCAAGGTCACAGAAACAAGCTTAACATTTCTATCTCATTCTAACAATTTGCCTCTGTAACCTTTTTACGCACGTAAAGCATATTATTTACTCATCCCACACACACACAGAAACACACACATCGAAAAAATATATGATAAACTTTATCACACAACAGACACTGTCCCCCATTCGAAATGCTTCTCTTTTTTTGGCATAAAAACCAAATTTATTAGCCAAATGGCAAAAACAACAACCCAAAAGGCAACTCATGTTGTTACACATTTGCCTAAGCGTTCAGGAAACAAAAACAATTTAAACTTTCATTACAGTTGTCGCTCTCTCTCTTTTTCTCTTACTCCTTTGCTTGATCCCCACCCACTTTTTACTGCTCTAACTCATGCTCAAGTCACATATTCGGCCACTTAAACGACACTCATTCATAAAGTGAGCGGAGTAATTTTCCAGCTGCTACACTTCCTTCATTTTGTGGTAATTCAGCCAGCGGCAACGTCAACGCCAACGCCTCCGACTCCGCCTTGTGCGTGTCCCTCTGTCTCTGCCATGTTCGCAGCAGCAGCTACATACTTGCTGCTGTTCCCTCCCTCCCTCGCTCCCTCTCGCGCTCGCTTTGTCGCTGCGGCTACTTGCGCTTGTGGTTGGGGCTGCTCTTTTCGGTTTTTGCGGCGTTTTGATTGTTGTTATTGCCGTCATCGTAGTTGTAGTTGGGCATTCCGAGTGTCTCGCCGTTTTCAAACGCCTGCGGGCGGTCTTCATCTTCATCTCCTTCTCCGTCTCCCCACTGTGCGCCATCATTATTGCTCATCATGCGTTTCTAATGAAGTCGTAAAAATTGAAAACTTTCAACACTGCGAATATATATATGTATGCATTCATGTATGTGTGTGTATTTCATTTGCCCACACAAAGCCACTAGTGCGGCTTATGCGTTGCTTTATTGCCTCGCACGCATTCGTCTTCCGCATGTCTTCCGTCTGCTTCAGCGCCGCAATCATTTTTATTCATTTTCCTGTTTCGCAGCCGACATTTTGTTTATTTTTTGTTTTTATTATTTATGTTGCGGCTGTTGATGTCTGTGCTTGCGCCTCTCTCTCTCTCTCTGTCTGCATCGATGTTTATTTTGGTGTGTTACGCATTTTTAATAAAATTTTATGTGTTTATCAGCTTTAAGCTTAGCTCCGCTTAAATTACAAACAAAACAAATATTTACTCAACTTCCTTGTCACACAAACAAATTGTTTTTTGATAATTTTAGCTTCTTAATTTCACTAACCATTTTTATAGCATACTTTTTCGGGCAACTAAAAATAAGACCATATTTCTTCGACTGCTTGAAATGAAACGTTCTCTCTAAGAATAAAATGTATAACTATCAAAATATTGAATATTTTTAAAAGAATTAAAGTGGTATTAATTAAACATTTGAATTTGAAAAGTTCTGCCTGTCCTACCAAATTTATTATACAGCACTCAGTTTTTCATGCATTTACCGTATATTCAAATATTTACAGTTGAGTCTTATTAACGAAAGCTTCATTCATATAATAATTCAATGGGCTACCAATATCAAAGTAGACCTTAATTCGATAAGCTGCCCACTCATCACAAGCCACAGCCCTTTTATAACAGCTTATATATTTTAAATTCTGTTCAAAAAAACAGTTTTGTAAAGCAACAAACAAACTTTGATTTCAGACAAGCTGTTGGCAGTTAACGCTGTTAGCCACCCTGCCCCGAAAGCACTTACAAATATTTTATGAAATGTGTGTTTTTAAATATGTACATACATATGTACACATATACATACGTATATTTTTTATTGCTTTTCGATGGCGGTTGACATGTTTATTTTTAAAACCCGTTTGTTGGTAGAACATTTATTTTTGAGAGTCATTTAGTCATTTACAGATATATTTTTATAGCATATAAATTAGTATATATTATATATAATATACTATTATTATGTATAATGTACTATCAGTAATATTATGAATAGGTTTAATTTAGATTTTTAATTAATTTAAATTAATTTTGGCTGTTTAAAAATTAATTCAACGACATTCTAGAGTAGAAAATATTCGGCAAGTGCACTTTTGTGGCTTTGAGGTTACTGAATTTTATTTTTTTCCTTTATACAATATTGCTACCTTTTTAAGCGTTTTTGATGCTTTTTCTGGGCAGCATCGAGAACAGTTTTTGCATTTTGATGTCACATTTTGCGTCAATTGCAGAGTCAGTAATTATTTTCCCGTTACTCGAAAATTCCGTCGGCATTTGCCCCGTATTTACCCCGACAGCCATCCGCCTCTGGCGTTTGCCAGCAAATGTTTTATTGCCGCGTCAATTTATGCACGTATCTTTGGTTGCGGGCTGCAAGGGACCTTCAGCGTCAGGACCCATTCGGCACACACACGCACACAACGTATGTAGCTGTGGCTCGTGTCCTGACATCAATATCCGCCCTGATCCAACACGCCCACGTGCCCGCCCACTACGTGGAAATACACGCAATGTGCAAAATTGAGAATGACAAAACAAAATTGTGAAAATTGTTGCAGCGGATATCCGTTCTATGAGCAGAGCGGATGTTTTTCCCGTAACTGCAACTGGTTGAAGTGCCAACAGGCCCCATCTGGTATATGTGGGCATAACTTTCCCCACTCTCCAGTTTTCAGGCTGGCCCCGTTTCCTGACGCTCCTGTCCCAGCACTGCAAGATATTAATTTCGATATTGATGTCAAATTGTCGCTGGGTTTAATTAAAAATACACGAACTGCACCAAAATGGCGGTCGCTTTTTGCCTTCCCCCTTTTTGCCTTTTCTGTTGTTCGACACGCGTGCTTTATTTTCGTCTTGTTTGTTTAACTTGCATGCAACTTTTTGGCAGTTTTCTCTTTTTGTTCCTTTTTTCGATGTATTGTATTTATTTCATGTTTGACACGCACCTGATGTGGATTTTAACAGATTACAACCGACACGTTCCAGATTTCAAAATAGTTTCTACTTAATTTAGAAAACCTAAAAAAAAGTTGTTATCGTGTTGTTGAATCTGTTACAAATTAATTTCATTTTTATTATTCTGAAATAAATTCGATTCATTAAATAACCGCAATATTATAAAATATCATTACACTTATAACCTGATAATAGGGTAATTTTTAACTACAACAAAATTGAAAATTGACACTAATTATCGATCTACATATAATGTTATGAAATTATAAAGCTGTTTACGAAAAGTTTAATAAGTCAAGATATTAACAGCAAAAACACATATATTTGTAATATGTATTTTGTAAAATAATGGTATAAAATAAAAAATTAAAAACATCTGTATCTGTATCTAAAAAAATATTTAATTTATTTTTACTTAAAACTTTGTTTGTTTACAACTAAAAAAACAATAAAATAAAAATTTGTAATACAAATTTTTGAAGTGCATTCTTAAATCAAAAAATAACCGCTCTGGCGCATTAACATTTTTTTGTCTTGCTGCTGAAAAAATTCCTCCCATGCAAAATTGTTTATTCAATTTTTTTCTACAATGTAATATATTTGTTTAAATGCAGTGTATAATTAAACTCAATTATTTTTAAACATTTTTCCACAACGCTTTTGGCAAAATGGCTTCCGCTCGAACAGCTGCGACAAGGAAGTCTGCGGAAGAAACAAAAATGGACTGTGCATTTGTAATTTCAAGTGCTATGAGTTAATAATGGCAATCATGGCAACATCAATGGCAGCTCATCAGCTGGCCCCTTCTCAAATTTAACTGATTGTGATTGCGACTGCAGAGTGCAAAATACATATTATTGATTTCAATATAAAATTTATTTATGTACCGTTGTCGCTGCTGTCGCCTGCTGCTGTGGTTGTTGTTCTTGTTGCCGACATCCTTTGGGGAAAACCGCCAATTGGTTGGCTGGTAATGAAAAATGCAAAGGATCCGTTCGAATAGCATAAAATATATATATATATATATATATATATATATATATATATATATATATATATATATATATATATATATATATATATATATATATATATATATACATATTTAATATTATTTAATTTACTTTTAAAGGACACTTTTATATAGATGCGTATATAATATTTTATTATATTATACCAGAAAAAATCGTGAATAAAAAGGCTAAACAGTAGATAGGTTACAGCCCTAAAAACGTGATTTAAAAGTAAATAATATTAAACAATTTACCAAATAATATTTAACTTGAAAATTAGTTTTGCATGTTTACAATTTTTGTTCATTGAATATGTCAAAAGCCTAAATTATGATTTGCGAAAAATAATACATCACCAAAAAGGTAAAACTCAAAATAACAACCAAACAAATAAAATGTTATACAATGTGACATTCTGACAATAAAATGCACCCGTTTGCATATAATTGCGATATTACTGCTATCATTTTGTCAAATTTTTTTCTTTATTATTAGCCTATTTCCCATTGTTCATAAATCAGCATAATGTGTAATATGTGAAATAAAGGATTCACATTAAATTTAAAAACAAAAGAACTCGTGTAAAAACAGAAAAATAATAGCAATTTAAGCATTTTAACAATTTTTTTTGCTGTTTGCACATGTATATGTATTCGTTTTGAATTTGTGTCTAGCCATAAAAACTGTAAATGGGCCAACACCTCGTGAAGCACTTGCCAATTTAATTTGTGCGGCTGCCCGCGGTGCAAATTGAACAAAACAAAAAAACAACAACAATTTTAGGGGGCGGTCAAAAGGGATTGGGATCTCGAGAGCAACAGCAGTTGGCCAAGGGATAGTTAACAGCTAACAGGAAAAGAAGCAGCGGGTGCTGTGGCACAAGTTGCGCCAGTAGCTTTCATAATGTTGCCTTAGCGCTCATTGAAAGTTGTTGTTTTTTCAGTTGTTTGCTGCTGCTTTGTCTTCTTCTTCTGCGTCTTTGGCTATTTTCGCGAGCCGGCAACTTCGGCTGCAGCTGCAACAGCAACAACTGCAATTACCAGTAAAAACTTACTGCTGTTTGCCATTTCCTGTTGGCCAGTTCTTCTGATACCCTGTATCTAGGGACAGTGGTTAAAATGAGGGGTATATTGCAGTTGTTTGTATTGTAGCAACAGAGAGGAAAAATATTTATTTATTTTATAATTATTTTCTTTTTATTTCATTAATCCAGATTATACATATGTATGCTTCAATTTTTATTTTAATTTTAAGTGTTCGCATACACAGGGTATTTTCTAGTGAGTGACAGTTGTAAATATGCATTTCTTTACAGCCTGGCCAAGTTTTCGGCCAAACTTTTGCCCAAGTTCTTGGCTTGGTTTTATAATTTTTGGCTCCCTCACGTAGCGCATTTCAATTTGGCGCTTGTTTTATTTGTCCAATAATTTAAAGCTATCACAGAGAGTGTTAATAAGTTCTGTGTTGCATCCCTAAGAGCTCAGCCAGGCTAATAGTAACATTTTGGGCGAACGTATTTTTAGGAAGTTTTCAGCAGCTTAATAAACGCAAAAGTTCATTTCAAAGATTTAATGTGATGAAAAGAAATTAATTGCGCGGAAAATATCTTCAAGTGAATTCTCAGGTTGGGTGTTATAAATTTACTTTTCACTAGAAGTAAACCACTTTAAATGAGAAAAAAATTCGATTCGAGGTGAAATACATTGGAATTTTTCCGCATTGAATGTTTAACTTAAATATTATATGTACAAGTACCAAGAAAGTGCAGCACTTGTACTTTGAAAAAGTTGATCAAAAAACCAATCTTCAACTACTAAGTTTAAATATTTAAATTTGTATTTCAAATGCCTTGAAATGAGAGCAGATAAAGGTCAGAGTTTTGCGTCCTTTGAAAGTTGAATGTCTCCTATTAATGATTCAAGATTGGAAACGGGTTTCTTAACTGCGCTCCAAACTCAGTGAAAACTTTGAGTGAATTACAATCTGGTATCCAGTCAAGCCAGCCTCTGACTAGCAAGGACAAAACTCGCACACACACACATATGTATATAATGAAAAATGCTTTCAACTATTTAATGAAAGGCAGGCTCAACCACACAAAGCAACACAATTTCTAGATATTTTTCCCCACAACTTTTCAGCACACCCCACAGCCGTAATTGCGTGCACTTTATGGCTCATTATTTTCAATGGAAAAGCGTTCACATTTTCCACCATTTTTTTTTCTATATAATTTTTTTTTTTGCATAATTTTGTATAAATTTTTGCTGCTGTTGCTCATTTGCAACATGCAAGTTTTCATTATGCGGGCCATAAGAAGGCAAAGCCAAAGTGTGGCAACAATATTTAAACTAGCGTTGCATTATGCACAGTTCTGATGTCATTAACACTAATGACGTCATGAAATTCTATGCACGCGGCCACTGGAGCTGACTGCAATACAAGCCAACACACACATACACACACCGACCAAACACACACACGACACACCTCCCACGCAAGCCGTCAAATAGACCAGGGAATATTCGTAGATACTTCTGAATACTGAATGAATTTTCAGCAGTCTGATATTGGAAACTCTTGCAATGCGGCCAGACGAAGCTGGTCATCTATTTTTATAGCATTTTAGAATACCCTTACCAGCGGGCTTAATGCAATTGGCCACTCAAAGGACAGATTTGACATCGTTAAAAAAATTTGACAAGCTTAAAAATACATTAACAATTTTGGCTTACATTAATTTTTTAAAATTCTTTTACAACAGCATTAATATTACTTGAACATTTTCAAAAACTTTTTAACATATGTTAAACCACCTTAAAACCACTTTACAAGCAGCTTTTATAAAAACATTATACCATTTTCTAAAAAATGTGTATTTTAAACAATGCATTTAAAACCGTTATAAGTGCAATTATAATAGTAGTAAAAATGGTAATATCAAGCTATAATAAAAATAATAATATTATATTTATAACAACATATTATATATCAAAAGCGTATTTGAACGCAAAAATGAGAAAGCAAATAATAACTACAATTATAATAATGGTAAAATCTTAATAATTGTAATAAACAACTTTATAGTATATTTAATATTTAAAGCGTATTTGAACTTCGACTGGCCGTTAAAAGTATGTAAGAAATGTGAGCTCCCTATTCACCAGCTCGGCCCACACATCGCCACACAATGTAACCTGATGTCGACGCCGCTTTGCGTTGCTTTGCGGTTGGGGGAAGCAAAAAAAAATAAAAAAAATATCTGAACTTTCAACTATGACTTTAAAATTTTGCAGGGCTTGGTCAGACAGTCAGGCAGTCGGCCAGCTTTTGACCACTGCACCATATGATTTTAATGACAACTTCGGGTAAGTTTCTGCTTTTATTATTTTTTTTTTTTATAGCAGCTGCCGCTGTCTGTCCCTGCTCTCTACTGGAACTATGCAAAATTCTGAAAATGCCAAAAACCGTGCACAGTGCTCAAAACAATTGAAACTTTGCTGTTGCATAGACCATAACAAAAGCAATTGCTGAACATGGCTCTAACAAGCATTTTGGCATTCGGCATTCGACATGACATCAATAACCGAATCTATTTTCGTTTTCGTTTAAAAATGTTTTTATGATGCGCACAGCATAATGCAATAGATTTCGAAATGAGTCAGATAAATGCCACAAAGAAGAGCTGAGTGAAAGAATTTATTTATTGCTGAACATGTGCATCAATCGAAGGATATCCATGTTGATCAAATAAAAATGTTTAGAACCACGTCTGGCGAACAAAGTGTGGAAGGTAGACAGAACCATGGCGAACATTTGGCCAAAGAGCTCAAAGGGAATCATTGAAACAATAGAAAAACCATGATAATAAAATTCTCGCAAAGAGAACAAAAAAGGGAAAGCTCGCTCCATAAATGAAACCGTAAATGGAAGTTTTCACATTCTGAGAGAGTCGCTTTCAAAGGAAATAATTAAAAGTTGTCTCGAAGAGTTTTGAATTGGCCCAAACAAAGGAAAAACCAGAAGATACAAAGCTAAACAACTATGTATGGATATTTAGAAAGAGCATAGATATGTTGAAGCTTAAAAAAAACGTTGTCTAGGAAACGAAATGAAATAAATGCAGGTATTAAAGCAGAATTTGGTAAAAAAAAAATATGAATTTTTAAAGCCATATAAGTAAAAACTAGAAAGCTGTTAAAACTTCTTCAACTGCTTTTAATGAAAACTGTGCATTCAATTTCAATATTTAACAGTTGAAGTCTGCTGCACTTACAAATTTATTAGGCTATCGATGTGGGTAAGAAAAAAACTCTGCTGGAAATTGTCATTGAAGTGCAATCGTATTCCTATTTTCCATTTTTTTGTCTCTATGTACTCTGTACTGTGCTCCATCCCTATGTTCTCTCATTCTGTCAATATATGTTGCAGTATTTTTCTTGGCAAGTGCCACATTCGTGTAATCCTTGCTGCTGCACAAGTGTTTTGGTAAAGGCTTTTAAAATCCGTTCAAGTTAAACAGAACTTCGCGACTGCTGTTGTAGTTGTTGTTGCTACAATTTGGTTGTTGTTGTTGCTGGCATTGAATGGTCTCCGCTCCTCCTCTCCACCCTGTCCCGTCGAAATGCAAATCCCGCAGAGTAACGGCAACACACAAATCCAAATCCTAGCGGCATTTGTTTGGCTCCACTGAGCTAAGTCGGGACGACGCAGGACGCAGAGCCCAGCTTAGGATTTATAAAACTCGTGCATATGCCATACATAACGTACATATATAGAAAAATATGGCACACAGCAGAAATATGCTGTTGGAACATATCCAACGAGCCTTGTAAAATGACACAAATATTAAATGCGCACAACAAACTAGCAGCAGCAACAAACAAGTTTGATGCATGTAATGACTGCGAGATATCCTGTAAAAACAAACAACTAAAAAATAATGCATGATATTGATAATAATATATATTAATTTATATATTAATAAATAAGATAGTCGAATATTAAACACTCCAATCTTAGAAGCGGAATTTAGATAATATTAAATATTTTTTTCTTATTATGTTAACCTTTTTTTAAAAATCTCCAAAGAAAGTACAACTGAATATACAATTGTTTCACAAGCCAAGCTGTAAGTCTATAAAACAAGTTGAATAGCATATAGTTTTCAAATTCAATTTGCATCCATTATATTGAAAAGTAAACAAAAATCATGGCCGCTGAAGAGCAACAGACATTAAGGAATGGAGTACCCAAAGATTTCACCGCAAGGGAGATATATTTCACAAGTCTTTCCGAATGGGCCCAACAGCTTAGAGCCGCCCAAATGTTTCACAGCTATATGATATTCAACTATATTTATAACTGTGCCCAGTTCAACCGACTACCAGTCCGGCCAGAATTCCATCCGATCCGTATCCTGGTGGAGGAGGAGCAAACGAAAGCTGACAGCACCGTTCTGTGGCTGCACTGATTGTGTTTATATTGAAAATTACTGTGTGTTCCATATGTTCGATGATATTCAATGCTGATTCGGAGACGAGCTTCAAGCCCAAAACACTTAATGAGAAAAACTCCATTATGGCAGTGTTTGTTCTCCCAATAGACATTTACTTTTATCTTAAAGATAAAATAAAATTGGTAAATAAACGTTTCTATATTATTTTGGCAATTTTTTACTATATTAGAAATGCAAATCATCAAATGCGATTTTTGTGTTTTTCTTGAAATTTTAAATTAAATTGTTTCTGATATCCAAGAGAAGTATATACCCCTTAGCTGTGTGTGGGTGTTTACAGGGTATGCCATATGCGAGCGCACGGTCTTTAGTTTCAACAATTTTACATTTATTTGAGCTGTTTGCTGGCTTTCAAGGTGTTAATCAAGTGGCCAACGTGGCCATAATAAATGTGTCGAGTTGCGCAAAGTTGCGACCTCCCCGTGCCCCGAGCACGCTTTAGTTAGCGCTGCGCCAAAAAGTATGCCACGTTTACGTTGCAACATGTAGATTTTTGAATTTTATGCGGCTGCATTTTACGACCTACTGCAGCAACAGCAGAAGCGGCAGCAGCAGCAGCAGTCACAGTCGTTGATGTGGTAAAGTGTCAGGCCCGTGTGCAAGTAATTGTTCTGTGTAAGGACAATGGCGTATTATTAGTTTCAGAGTCTCCTCTTCGTGAAAGCTTTGTGTGCTTGTGTGTGTGCCTGTGTGTGTGTGAAGCCCTGTTTTGCATAATAAATTAACCACATGGCTGGTCAGCTGGCCGGCTGGTTTGACGCTCATTAAAACGCATTTGTATTTAGCTGTGCATAAAACATTATGCGAAAATGAGCAACGTGACCGCCAGAGTAGCCAGGACATCGAAAGGACAATGCAATCAGCGCCATGATGGCTGCACCGCTGTCTGTGTGAGTGTGTAACTGTGTGTGTGCGCGTGTGCAATTACATCATGTTGACAAGCAGTCATGGGCGTTTAATATAAAAGTAAACACGGATTCAGAATCAGCTATAGATGCAAATGCAGATGTTAATATACAAATATAGATACAGATGCAGATGCAGATGCAGATTCAGATAGAAAAAATATACAAATAAATATTAATATACAGATACGTGTACACAGATATCAGCATTATCATTAAGATAAACAGACAGATATATATCCTTGCTTAATTAAAAAATTATCCGCTCATGTGTGATTGATTCGAATTGAGTTGAATCGAATTATATTTATAGCTCAGCCACTGCTCCGTATTTAAACAGTTATTGTATTATTGTTTAAATACGGAGCAGTGGCTGAGCTATAAATATAATTCGATTCAACTCAATTCGAATCAATCACTATATATATATATATGTTGGCTTGATCAACGCTCCCAAAAAATATTTTTCAAATTTGATACAACACAATTTTTAATTGCTTTTCATATATTTTCTGCTGGTCAACAAAATTTTTTACTTTGTGTGCAATTCTGGCCATGACAGGCTTGTAATAACATAAAAACTGAATATTAACTAGCTAACAACAAAGTTGGTTGACAAACACAATGTCAGCTGGCAACATTTTGATCTGCATGTCAAATGAAAACTAGAAGCTAAACTGTGTTATATTTACTCTAAATACTTTAATTTATAATTATATTATATTTATGAGGCAAACTTTTTAAACATAAATTCAAACGTATCTCTATGTAACCGTATACAATGCTTTTATCATAGAACTTCAGTTGAACTCAATTCTAGACAAAATATCCTCTCAATTCACAAAATGGAAGAGACATCCTTGATGCGTGTGCTTAGCCGGCGGCCTTTGATTTTGCTCGCATCAATTGACATTGCAATTCAATACGCAATTTCAATAAACTGACAAACAAGGCAACTTCAAATCCAAACAGATTATTTTTCTTGTCTCAATTTTTTTTCGTTCCTTTCATATTATTATTTTTGTTTTATTTTTTTGTATTATTCGCCTCGTGGCCTGCGGAATTTTGTGAAAATTGATCATATTTCGATGAAAAATAGAAACATGTCAATAAGCCCAAGACAAAGACACAAAATAAATATAAGTCCACAAAAAATATACATGAAAATATTGAAAAAAGTAAAATAAAACAAAAGTAAAAAAATGTGTTACAATTTTCCACACAGCTGACTTCACAGTTCGCTGGTGTGTGTGTGTTGCCATTCTTGGTAAATTCTATTTGATACACACACGCAGACACACACTCCACACATTCACATTCGCTATGTTGTGTGTGAGTATACTTGTTATGCCTTCGGCGTATTTGTACAGCATAAAGGCAGTTCGGAAAGCTGCCAGCTAACAAATAACCCATGAAAGTCAAGTTCTTGCAGTGCTAGAATTCAATTAAAGCAAGAGAGAACACCTAGATTACAAGTGCCGAAAATTAAATACCCTGTCAGAGGAGTAGCATCGGTAAAATAATATGTAATTTACGACCGATTATTTCTATGCGAGATATATAATAAAAATAAATATAAAATAAAAAATAATAAAACTAGAAATTTTCGTGTTCACACTTAGCAATCTATATATATATATATATATATATAACTTTTAGTTATAAAAAAATATTTAATATTTATAATATATTAAGAAAAAACGAATCCGGATAAAAAACTGCTGTATTTGTTATACTCATATCCAAAGTTTGATGATACCCTATTGCACATTTATTGCTAATGGGTAGTCCTAGGGTAAAACTAAACTCGAACTGAAATTTTAACTGCAATAAACGAATGCAACATTGAGATACTTTCATTTATAGATACAGCCACAAAACACCGAAAACTCCGTCTCTAAAACGGTTTCAGTTAAAAGTTTTCCCGTTGCTAAGCATAAAAGGGGATTACTCCGCACATGCACTCCGAGAAAAGATTTAAACTTAACATAGTTTTACACATTATCTAATACGAATTATACACTCAATTTAAAAAATGTATTTGTGTTTATAAAAGATAAGCAATCGCAACACAAATGTAGACATAAAATCGAATTATTCGTTCTTTGAATTAAGAATAAAGTGTTTTTTCTCAGTGCATAGTGTCTGTTAGTTCGCATTCATAAACATTTTGAGAAACAAAATAAAATTAAAATGTTGTAGAATAACAAGAACTTTAACAAAATGCAGAAGAATAAATGAATGCGTTGGCTGAAGGGATGCATAAAAGAAATACAAAAAGTAAGTGTCGAGAGCTACTTAAGATGCAACAACTTGGACTTGTCAGCCAAGTAGCCCAAGCAGATGAATGTTGTGGCTGATGTGAATGCAGAGAAATGCTAAGTACTTTACGCACCAAGGCAACCCACCTCTGTTGGGTGTAAACAACATCATAAATAAAATCTACGCCAAACGCAAAGCGGGAAAATCAACTTACATTGTGAGTTTTATATTTGAGCAGCATTTCATTAAGCTTATTTGAGCAACTGTACTTTTTATTTTCGGAATGAAAATAGTTTGTTAAAGTACGAGTTTCTCACTTGTCAAGCTATTCAATTAACACAAAAGTATTCTATTAACATACATATATAAGTAAAGGCGCTTTCTTGAAAAGTTTAAAGTGAGCTTAAGTTTGTAATTGGAATAAATTATATATTCATCAAATAATTTCAGTTTTGCCAATTTTATGGCAATTAAAGACTATATTCTTTCAATAAATAATTTATAAAATGTTTTAAAAAATGTAATGTAATTTTTAAAATGAAGCAAATTTTAAAGTCACATTATATAAGTAGAACAACTTTGAGCCAAAAAGTATTCTAAAGGGAAATCAGCTGAGTTTCCAAAAACTTAAACAACCAAACCAAAACGGTCCAGTTTTGTTCGACAATGTGCATATTAAAAAGAAACTTTTGCTTAAATAAAGAACATATTCCCAGTGGTAACAATTTTCTTCAAAAGAGCGAATGTTATTTCTTCATTTATATCCCATTGTTTTCTTACACAAAATGTTGCCTACTTTTTCGGGCTTTTGTGACTGCAACATACCAAAGAAAACTTTTCAGCCGCTTCGATTGTTTTGCTATTTCAACTGAGAATCAAGAACTCTAAAATCAAGAAGACATTTGAAAATGTTGGCAAACTTTTTGCCAGCTGTCAGACAGCTCGTTAAGGTTTTGTATTTTATTTTATATTCATATTTTCATATTTTCTAAAAAAAAGTTGCGCCAGAAAAACTAAGACCATTAAAATGTAATGGCAAACGCCATTGTTGACACGGTTCAAATGTGCTGAAGGCAACTTGGCCAAAATCCGAGCGTCAGCTGCTTTGCTGCTTGGCCAAGAGCGTTCGTCGCTTTAAGCTGCGGCGCATGCCGCATTTGGTGGCACAATTAGCCAAGTGCTTGGGAATTCTTTATCTGTTTCTTGTTTTGCGACAGCATTAATTAGATTGGCACGTCCACAAATCATTATAATGGCACCCGAGCGGCACTGCCAGCAGAACTAAATGGGAATTGGTTTCGCGGGGCGGGGGAGAGAAGCGTTTGGTACGCGTAACTGCTGTAAGCTCACACATTATTCACACGCCTCGCAACACACAATTTCGCGCAAAATGTAAATTGTGCCCAATCCGAGCCAAATCCGCGCCCATGGCCAACATTCGTAACACACCCCTCTGCCTCTCTGGCCAAGCGAAGCGAAATAAAACAATTTAAGGCGAAGCGGCCAACACAGCACGAAACGAATCTGTCTAAAAATAACAACAATAATAAGCAACAACAACAACAAACGCAGCAACAATGTCCCAAAACAATTACAAAACTATATGCCTCCAAAGGATTCGCCAGCAAATAAACCAAAAATTCGAGAGCACAGCAGAGAACAGAAAAAATTAGGAACGGATTGAGCGCTAATTGCACGAATTTCGTATGCCATACACTTGCCTTAGACCTTGAATTATCCAATTTGTAGAATTTGAATTATTATTTAAAAATACATATTTAATAAAATTCTAATAAAGTTTTAGATACAAAAAATTAAGTGACTTGGTAATAATTAATTTAATTCCATTTAATAATTATCAATTAAAAATTAAATTAAAAAAAATCCTGATATACCTCGACTTGAAAACAAACGCAAATTTCTACATATATTAACAAAATGCTTGTAATCAGTTGTGGGAGCTGCCCCGGTATCCGACATTAAGTGGCACCTAATTGGGTTGCCATGTGAGTGTCGAGTGGCTCAAAGCTGTGTGCCAGCTGTAAACAACAAAAGCAACAACAACAACAACAACAACAACAACAAATCAGAGCGACGCATAATTAAACGAGGCAAATTACTAAAAGGCAAAACGAACACAAACATAACAGAAAGAAGGAAGAAATTGAATGTGCTAGCCCCGAGGCACGCATGACTAATGACAGGCGAAAAAAGTTAGCACAAAGCTAATGTTAATTAGAAATTAAGACAGAAAAAGCCAAAAAATTCCCACAGGCTTAGAAGAGTCACAAATGGAACTGAGATGTAAAGATACTTGCAAAACTATTAAAGTGAAATTAATGCTATGGAAATTTCAGCCTATACCTATTCCTATTCCATCATTATACCTATTTGAAAGCTCTTAGATGAACTTTAAATAAAAAAAATCATTAGTGCTTTAATACTAATATTTTTAAAAAGCAATTTTGGAAAATAAGTAAGACCCTAATACTTTACTTTCTATTAAAACATCCAACAAAATTTTATTTAAAAAAATGCATAAGTTTTAAATCTAAAACTAATTTTTAGGACACATCATGACCAAAATTCTATCACAGCTATAAAAGTTTGAAATATGTAAGCTATGTATCCGAGAGCTTCAGTTGTCAAAATTTTTGTCAATTTTAGTATGATTTTTGACAAAAAAATTTAACCCCACAAATTCGGTTTCAAAGCTTTTTTGTGCTTATTATGTCCAACGATTAAAGATATAAATTCGAAATTTTTAATTTAAAATTCGAAAATGATAACAAAAAATCAAAAAAATTTTATTTTCAAAAATACATGTAGAATGAATCTATAGAGCAAAGCATGACCATCAAACGTGAAAATCAGTTTAGTTTTGCCAAAATCGCGGGTCGTTGAATTATGATGGATTCGAGGACGTTACATGTTTTTGTCAATTTTAATTTTATTTATCTAACCCTCCATTAGGGTTATATATAGATTTCACGAATTGCCAAAAAAAGACGTCTGTCATATTAATAAGTATTAATGGATTTTCAGTAGTCTGCTACTCCTGTTTTCAATATGTCGGTATTTGTCATCAGTAGTTTCTCTTCGTCCTTCTTGCTCCTGCTCTCTAAATAGCTGAGTACATCCCGATCAAAACCCAAATCAACTGCAACATAAAACATGTACTGAATCCCTTTATTTCTTCTCCTATCTCACACATTTTCAATACCCCTCCCCACGCCCCTTAGACAGGCCTTGTGCTTAGCACTTTAATATATAAAAATAAAAGAGGAATTTCACTTTCAGCCGAACACTTAAGCGAGAAAAAGACTTGCACTCCTTTTTTCCAGCCAGCTCCGTTTCCTTTTGTTTTGGCCATGCCACAAAATGCCTTAATCATGGCTCGTAAATCTTTGATGTTTCATTTGTGCCAAACACTAAACGATTTTTAAAATGTTTACGCGGATGGGGTCTAAAAGGGGGGTGTCAATAACAGAGCGTAAGTCCCACCCACAGCCTGCTAGTTACTTGTGTTCACCCTCATTGCAAAACGGCCGATGCGGAGTCCCATACATGTATATACATATATATATATACCTAGTATATATAAATATATGATTGTTTATAGCTGGAGTTTTGGTTACTGAAAGGGTTTGTGGCTGGGTGGGGTCTGTACTGCAGCAATGGATTGTGTGTGTAGTGTTAAGCAGTCCCATAAATTATGGCTAAAAGATAAGGCTATGGCAATCCGTTGCTTTATATTAGCCAGAATGCGAAATGAGGTTAGGTTTGTTTCAGAGAATATGAACATACAAAATGTGTGGATGATGTGATAATAGAATTTATATTTCAAAACATAATTTCATACTAAATTTTACAAATTTAGGTGTAAAATTTTTAAATTTACCAAATTAAATGAGGCTATAATTATAAAATGAGGTTATGTTTGCTGTGCCGATTTTAAATATTATCGATTAATAAAGTTACAACCCTGCAGTTTAATCTTACTGCAATTTTGTTGTTCATAACTTTTTTGATTATTTTTTATATACTATATAATTCTAATAACCAAATGGCATTTTAAATGGTAATGGATATTGCGGAATCTTTAATTTATTTTATTGATATAAATGCAAAGAAATATTTTTATCAATAAATTTATTAATCAAAAAATCTGAATGCAAACATGCATCTTGGTTTAACCACAATCCAAAGCAGCCAGCTCGGTCCGAATCTTTTCGAGAGCAACAACAACCAAAAGATGTGCAGTTAGGCAGAAAGCCACAAAAGCCGAGAAACTAGCTGGAATAACAAACCCGAAAAAGAAATCGCAAAAATAGCAGAAATCAAAGCGAAATTGAATATAAATATAAAATCAGATTGGATTTGATTCGGCAAAGACTCAAGAGTTGCTTGATAAAAAGGAAATGCACAAATGCAATGGCCAGAAATAATCAAAAAAAAAATCAGCATTTAATTTGCTCTTTTGCTTTTGGGGTAAATCCCCTGCGGGGATAATTGGACAAAAAGTGGGTGGGGGGGCTTGGTGGTTACAAATGGAATCAGAATCGAAAATGTTTAAAATTTTGCGGCAACAGTTTTAACTTTCTCTGCGGCACTAGAAATGCATTCCAATTAACTGTGTACCAAAAGGTTCCACCCCTGTCACACACACACACACACACACACATGCACACACACACACACACACACACAAACACAACATTCCCTTCCTCTGCATTTGCTTAATGGTTCGCCCGAAAGTGTCGCTTACGTTTTCGAGGTTAGCGGGGTCGCGGAGGGTGCGAGCTGCGGGGGGGAAGTGTGCGGGATTGTAGGGCATAGGGTTTTGTGAAAATTGTTTTGCTGGCTTAGCTGCTGTCAAAGGCATTTGCTGGGGGAGTTGCGCTGAATGGCAACTGGAATGAAGCCAGTTTTTGATTCCGAAAGTTACGCAACATTTTGGAGCCTGCTGCAAAGTTACAATTGCGCATTTGAAAACTTCGTGCGACTGTGCATTTGTATGTGTGTGTGTGCATGTGTGTGTGTGTGTGTGAGCCAAGCACAGTAAACTTTTCAACTGGACTCTTTGAGTGATTAGACGGTCAGGCACTGAAAACAGTTCCACATTGAACATTGTCAAAATGTCACCACAAAGTTGTGAAAACAAATGAAAAAAGTTAGCTCCAATCGTTGCTGCCGGACCACGAAATACCCTGTGCACAGCTTTAACTAACTTAAGCAAAAATATTTATCGATTTGAAGAGTGGCATTTTATCGATAGTTTGAGTTCAAAAAACAACTAGATCGATATTGGTAATCGGCAAACAGGAAACAGCAATAGCCACTTTTAATGTTTACAGGGTATACGAAATACATTTAAGCTGACATTGCGGTTGTCATTTAACAACTTTACAATGCTTTTAAGTGTTTCGACTTTGAATTATTTTACTTGACACATCGTTGATATACAGTTTCGAAAGCATTGCTGACACAGCTTATGGTCAAACAGTTTTAGCAGCACTGCCAACAGCACATTTGGGCGAAAAAGTCGGGTAATTCTAGCACGAGAATATATTGTAAGCTATACTAACAAATATTGCATTGTATTTTTCTTTTCTGAGATGAATATTAAGATTATACCTTTTCTTTTGTGTCATAAAATACAGGTTTCAAAGTACTGTTCACATTACAAAACACAGTTATAGAAGCACTTTACTTTTGAATTATTTTACCATTATTGTAGCATACTTTTGAGCGCAGAATTTACGCTCAGCTTTCTGCACATATATAATCGCATCTATATATAAATGCGTAATAAGTTTTTAATGTTTAGAAAAGAAAAACGCCCCCACTGTGCCAATAATAAATCAAATTTCCGGACCCCAAATTACTTGCTGTACAAATTGGTAGTGGGGCGGACAGCAACAATTTATGCCGACACATAAAAGTCTGATGTGTGTACAAGCCAAAAAAAAAATAATGGGAAAAAAACTGCTTAAACTTTAGACAGGAGCTCCAGAACTGCAACATTGGAAGTGGCACAATATGTGTGTGTGTGTGTGTGTGTGTTTGTGTGTGGGGGCAGTAAAAGCAACAGCAGCAAAAAGTAGTTTATTTAAGTAGCCTGTGTGGGGCGCGAAAAAGGTATTTTATAATGCGAGTTAGTTTGTGAACAGGCAGCGGGCAATGCCGTAAAGAATTTTATTTTCAGCTCTTTCCCACACGCTCTCCCTTTGGACTTTTGCTGCTGCTGCTGTCAATGTATGCAAGCGTATGTGTGTGTGTGTGTGTGTGTATGCATGTGACGTCTGTTTGCTTATTTAAGTCGTTTGCAATTTCTGTACTGCTTTTCTTTGCTCAGTCAACGCATAAAAAATAATGTGAAGCTGCAGCAAACATGCACCGTTAGTTTTTCATTTATTTTTTTTTTTTAGAGTTGAGCGAATTTGCTGTGTGAGTAATGGAACGCATGCAAATGTTATTTCGTATTCTCTTGCACAGATTTAACAGGCTGCTGCCCCTTTCCCCCCGTTCGTGTATTTATTTTATCAGCAACTTTATTTTTATGTTTCGAGGCAACTTTTCAAATTACAAAACTTTCAAATGCATCGTGCAAATGTGTTGCTCGAAATGCCTAAGCTGCGAGCGCGAAGAGAGCGCAAAAGAGAGAGCGCCATTAACACTTAATAGCCAATCAGAATTAAAGAATTTCTTGCGAATGCAAAACCAAAACAAATGTTGTTGCTAGATTTGACTTGGGGAAATTAAGAGTGCAGAGAGGGAATTAAACACTCGACTTGAAACACAGTTTTACATTTAATGGCACTTTCCACAAAAATCTATTTATTTTTTTATTTGATGACAATACAAAAAATGTAATGCATTGTAAACTCAAACAATATACATATGTACATTTATAATACATTTTTTATTATTTTGAGAGTTTCCTACAAAATGGAAAATGACATTTAATGGAATTTTAAAAATACGTTTTATCATTTTATACAAGCCATTTGTATTCTATTGAAGTTAACGCTAAAAAAAAATAATAATAATAACTGAAATTCGGCTAAAACTACGATTTTTAACTGATGTCTCCGGGTACATTTATGGCTATATTAAAATTTCCTATTATATCACTAGCAAAACAATAAACAATTGAAATTATTCTTAAATTAAATTAAATTACTATTCAACAAAAATAAACTTTAAGCTAAAATTAAAAAAAAAAACAAATATTTCAAGTACATTTTTCTTAAATATTAATTTAAAACATCAAAAACGAAAACCATAAAATTACTATTTAAAAAATTTAAATTTAAGCTTGAATAAAAAAATAAGGATAATATTTCAAGTACATTTTTTTGGTACAAAATAATTATATAAATAAATAATAAATAATACTTGAGTGGAAATAAGAAGTTTCAATTGAACGCAGTAGATGCGAGGATGAGCGTGCGTGGAGAGAGCGGCTTTAATGCTTGACAGAAATTTTCATATTTCATTTGCCTAAGCGCTCCATTCTTAAGGAAGTGCAAGAGGAAGATAGCGACTTTAACGGTTGACAGTTTAAAGCGCGGCCATGAAGCTCAAGTTGATGTTGCCTGCAGCTTTTGCAACCTCAACTGTTTTGTATTGTCAATCTGGCGTTATCTGCGGCCCCTACCAAACAAAATCAAAAAAAAAACAAGAAGGCAAAATAAAATAAGACAGTGTGTTAGTGGACCTGAGTTGGTGGCCCCACTAAAATGCTATTTTTCACTCCATTCGAGCGGATGTTGAGCGACAGAAAGCGCAGGACGGCAACAGCCGGATGTTTTAGCATGCTAACAGACAGAAAGACAACAACTGCAGGCAAGAGGCAACAACAACAACAACAACAACAGCAGGCGACATTGACGCGGACGCGAATGTTGCCGCACAGTGACAACAATTGTGCATTTGAATGTCGTTTGGGGAGTCAGCATCCTGCCCTGGAATCCCCTCCTTTCAATAGCACCCGCTCCTTGCAGCCGAAAATAAAAAGCAACGCAAGCGCGAATCTAACCAGCATATGTAACATACACACACACACACACACACATATATATACAGATACACTCGCACATGCATAAATAAAATACCAACACATTACAATCCGCAGAACGTGCAAGGCAACAAAGGAGCGGCTGGCTTCAAATTTCAAATGGAATTTTCAGAGTAACTGCGACCAGCTAAGCGCCAGTCGAACGAGCGAATAACCAGCAAGAGTGCTATAGTCGGGAGTGTCCGACTTGGAAATACCCTGCACCCAACTGCTCAATACATATATATTTAGATATTTGTGATCTGCTTATATTCTAAATGCGACTAGACTATAAGAGCTAGAGCTACTCTTATAGTCTCCGACTTAAACCAAGAAAACCAAATCGTAAGATCGATTTTTATCGATATTAATAAAAGGAAGAGAGATAATAAAAAAATATGAACTAATCAAGAATATACACACTACTATCTGTAAGATATATTTGCACAAAACTATTATACCCTTTTCATCAATTTTCACTACGTACAGGGTATAAAAGCCATTTAACTGGAAATTCCTTTGCTGGGCAAGCGGTATGTGAAAACCGAAAGTTCAATTGAGCTGGCGCTTAAGCTTTCGATTAATCTAACGGAACTGTGCAATAACAAACGCAACAAATTGTATCTATTACTTGTATGTATCGAACTTAAAGCTTATAATAAGTTTCATTTTACATCGAGTTTTCAACTTTCAACTTTCTTTATATTACTTATATAATTTTGCCTAATAAGTTAATATTAATAAAAACTTTTTACAGTCAAAAATCTTTTTTTCAAAAATATATTAAGCATTGATTTTGTATAAATGAAAAAATATTACAAATAAAATAAAATTGTTAAGGTAATCGAACACGAGTATACCTCATTTACTCTACAAGTACGCAGTATGAAAACTATAGTTATACTAATTGAAGTGCACCTAAGGCTTACACTTAAGCTATAGTTTATTAAACCATCGAGGGAGAGAGAGAGAAAGAGAGAAAAATATAGAGACTAAACCGGTATTAAGAGTAGCGACAAATATTGAAATGCACCGTTACATTGTGTGCTACTCAAAACTTTTAGAGACTTGCCACGCAACACATATCTGAGTGTTGAACCTTTTGGCACGTACCGTTTGCTAATTATTAAGCCCGAACCCTGACCGAGACCAAGGACAACGCGCCCAGGTGCCAAGCGAGGACCTCGTCGAGAGCCACTAAAAACTTGGCACGTAAAGCGCATAAAGAATCTTGAAAGTTATTAAAAAGAAACACAAGGCCAGATCAGGTCGTTTGTGGGACTTAAAGGAAGGGGCTATGGGTTAAACTACGCATACGCGCTTCCCAAAACGAAATCCCTGCACATCCTTTTTGGCTCGCGGCCAAAGCACATTTCGATGGGCATGTAAACCGGAGTATTCCCGAACAGGAAGTGTGGACGGAATCCGTCAAAGAAAACGAAAAAGGCTGAACAAATCGGTTAAGTCGAGACTGCCCGACTAGAAGTTATCCTGTAAATTGATGTGACTTGCAACAAACTCAGTTTATTTAATTTATTAATTTATATGGTATTTATTTTCAAACATTTAAAAATACAATTTTATCTGCATTATTTTTGTATTTTTTCAGACAGACTGCAGCATATCCTTTCTGTAAGCATTCCTCAATTCAGGGTATTCAAAAATGAATTGAATGTAGCAAATGTTGCTGCAGGCAGAGGCTAAAGGAAGCAAATGCAATTTGTTGGGCGCATTTCCGGCACGACCACCCCCCGACAAACCCTTCCGTTTCCCCCCTTGCTGCTGTCGCTTTTGATGCAGCTCCACGTTGAGTGTTGCCTGCCAAGTCATGTTTGCATGACGAAGTTTCCGTTTGGGGGCCAAATTATTTTAAGACGCAGCTGCAGCAACCTCCACTGATTCTTGCCTCCGATGAGTTGGCGCATTTTCCACAAAAGTTTTGCCTGATGCGCGCTGAAGAATGTCCCGCGGGAGGAAATTGCTGCTAATCTGTGCAGGTTGGATGCCATTTTGTTAATTTATTCGGCTTTTTTTTTTTGTTTTTTGTTTTCTTTATATTTGTTAAACAGTTTTAATGTGGGCGGCTTTCATTGCAAATGGATGATGCTCTAAGCGCATTATCGAATACACGCGATCTGCCTCTCTGTGCGTGTGTAATGGGGCGTATGCGTAATGGCGAAGTATGACAAGGGGCTGAGAGTAGACCCTCAATAGCTACTACAAGCTGGTTATGAACTCATACGTATGTAAATATATGCGCAGCTTGTTCAAATTCCATTAAAGTCTTCATAATTGATTGAGTACTGAACGCAAAGTAAGCACTAAAAAGCTCTGTTCAATTTACTGTGAGCGCAAAAAAAGCTGTATGCTTACTTAAAGTACTTTAAATACATATACATATATATATAAATAAAACAGATGAACCTTACGCATCTTTTTTGTTTAATTAGTTATGAGTTATATTATCTTTCATGAAAAATTAATTGGGTTTTTGTTATTAATATACTCAAAGAATATTTTTAATATATTTGAAATTAATTTAAATAAATTAATTAATTAAAATTTTTCAAAGCTCAATAAAATAGTTATTATATACAATTTAATTTATATAATTTCTTTGCCAAAATATTTATGCCCTCGACTGTATGTAACATGTATAATAAATAATAAAAATAATAGAATTAATTATTATTATTGAAATTGAATTTTTTTTTGGCTTATATTCTTATTTTTACATTTTTACAACGTATGAAAAATGTATCTTTATTTTTTTTATAGATAATTTTTGAAACCTAAACTGAAACTGAAAATATCTTCTTATTTTTTATAGATAAACCAATCGAAACCCCTAGACAATGAAAAACTCGCCTGTTTTAGCCTGTTTGGCTTGATAAGCGTATTTTCAGCTATTTGCACGCATCATTAAGGCCAACCTGAAGCAGTTCAAAGATGATTCAGCAAAATCAGAAATCCCCACAAGCCGGGCTTCAACAACGACTCCTCATTTCGGGCAGGTTTCTCTTGGCTTTTCTCCACTAATTAGCTGCATACAAGCTTGCACCGGCAGGAATTTTCGATTTCCCACATCGAACGAAGCCAACTCGGCTTCAAACTGAGGTCTGCAGTAATAGTTTGGTCTCAAGTTCTCACCAAACTTTTTGCAACTTTCGCATACCGAGCGAAAATTAGTTATTGTCTGTGGGCAATACCGTTGCCAAAATAATGGCTTCTATGTTAGTCAGTTTGGGATGGATGGGGGTGGGAGGGTTACCGAAACTTCAGACGTGTGCAGCTACGGGAAAGTTTTCGATCAACTTGCGGTCGCTTCGGCTTTTGTTTATGCACTTAAGACAGTTCGTTAAACCAGTTGAAAAAACAAGCTTAAAATTATTCGCAAAAATTTAAATCGAAACTCGGCAACTTTGTGACACTGACCAACAACCACCCCCCACCCCCTTGCCCAGTTGACATTAACTTGGCTCTAAAATATGCGTTGCGTCGAGCGTTGCGTTGTTTTGCCGGCACCGAGTCCATAATGTTGCACCAGCTGTCGCTGCCTGACGGGGACACGCCCCAAAAACACAGGCGCAAACAACTAGAAATGCCCTGTTCGGGAGTGCGTGACTGACATATACCCTGTAAGCAGCTAATAGCATGCATTTGTCGTAACTTATCATGAATTTTATATTTACCCGAGTCAAGCAAAAGCTTTATTCAAATCTAGCCAAGCTAAAGATTTCCTAGCTTAAAAAAATATTTATTTCATAAAAAAAATTATGTACCAAAATTAAAACATTAATTAATAACTTTTATTACGAAGTTAAATACAAAAATAATTTTAACTCATGTGTGAGATATTACTAAAATATTAAAAATAATTAATGATCGATATTTATCGATTTCAGAAATATTTAATATTTTGAAAGCACAAAATTTGAACATATCTTAAATTGCCTTTGGCTCTGATAGTTATAACTTTATTTCCGCTGTTTGCAACATATACTCAATTAACTTACTAATTAACCCACTTTCATGGGATACAGGGTATAACAAGCTCATATAATGAATAGCAAAAGGGGGCTAACTGACTGCGTTAAATGCTGCCAGAGCATAGACTATAATCCCTCGCCCACAACACAACAGAACACAGACAGACAACCCTTCGACAACAACATCAAACGCATTGTCAACCCAGCCAAGACTGGGACCAAAAGCAAGCATATTCTGTATGTGGTCTCATATGCCTACAAACACAACAAAAACAATCCGACGGGGCGATGGTAGGAACTCGCCCCAGCCAGGGGAAAATATGTGAACATACGACTACATTGCAAGCGGGCCTAGCTCTATTTTCAATTCCAACAGCTGGACTCATCGCAAATCAGAGTTTGATGCTAGTCAAAGGATTCAAAACTGGCGGGTAGATTTACTATGTAAAGCAATTGGTTAAAGGAAAATACATGAGTAAGGTTTCTTAAATATCTAAATATACTTACTATTATTATTGCAAAGATACTAATTAAATTGATTGAAAAATTAAAATAATACAATTTTACTGTCTATTCTAAAAAATTATAAAAATAAATAGAAAATAAAATTTGAAAATTTTGAAACCAAGAATAGCTTTTATATATTTTTTTATTTTTAATATTACACAAGAGTTTAAATTTACAGAGTATACATTATGAGCTTAAGTATAAAGGTATTTTAAATTCTTATGTTTGCAAAAATGTTGTTTTCTGAATTAGTTTTTTTTTCATGTAAAATACAAATTGCCTCCCTTTTGATTGTTTTTTCAATAATATATAAAAGCTATTCTACTGTATTATATGTAAATAGAAAAAACATTTACTGTGTAAATTGTTTTCAGAGTGTCCGCAGGGTCTTTTTCAGTTATTCAAGTTCATTTCGATTCTATTTCGATTCGTTTTGATGCGATTCAATTAGTCGCATCAAACTCTGACATTTCCGTTTAATTTTTGCGCACATTTCTCATTTGGGAAAACTTGTTAGCATTGCATTTTGGTTTCGGTTTAACCTTTGGCAGTTGAGTGCGGAGTGCCTTTTGACTTATTGAAACTTCACCCGGGCATGTCGCTCTCTCTCTCTCTCTCTCTTTCTCTCTATTTCATTTATTCAGTCCTTAAATCATTCAATTTGCAAAAACACAACAGCCAGCCAGTTAAGTTATAGGTCCAAAGCCAAGTTGTGACCGGGCCACAGGAGCAGAAATTCTGGAACTTGATGCGGGAACGGGAACGGGAACGGAAGCTGAAGTTGAAGCTGGGTGTGGGGGAGGGGGAGGGGGGAAGGGAACAGGCGCAATACGTGTCTCGGTTTTATTTTTTGCTCAAGTCTTCAATCAAAATACGTCGGCAAAGTTTTAATGTACCAACTAAAGTCCGTTTCTGGCTGAGGTTGGTTAGGTGGGCGTGTGGGGCGTGGCCAGGACAGGCCAGACCAGGCCAGGCAGCAGCCGCCAGCTACAGCTGTGATAAATGATGTGTCGAAAATAAATGATTATGCTTCACACTCGTCCACTTTGTGTTCAAAGTTTGTTTTTGTTTTTAAAACTTGTGATGTTTATGCTTTTGACTTGCCCAAGAAATAGTGTTGGCAATGGAAAAGACAGAAAGAGAGAGAGAGAGAGAGAGAGAGAGGGAGAGAGAGAGAAGTAAAAGGCAAAAACTGACTTTGAGCTCTTTATGCACGGCTCATTTTCCAAATACAGGTGCAAAGTTATTAAAAACTTGCATAAAGAAAAATCTTTTTGTTTTTTATCATACAAAAATTACTTATCATAAATGGATTTATAATAAATATATGTATTTATTTAAACATACTCTTATAAACAGCGTTTACAAATTACTGCACATTGAATTAAATATATATATTTTTTTTTATATTTAATAAATATTTATTTCATATTATTTTTATATATAAGAAAACATTTTCATATAAGTAAATTTATAATAAATATATGCATTTGTTTAAACATATATATTTTTTATAAACAGAGTTTACAAATTACTGCAAATTTAATTAAATATATATTTTTTATTTTTATATTTAATAAATATTTTTTTCATATTCTACTTCAAAATTTTTCTGTAAATTGTGGCAAAACAAGCAAGCAAAATAATAAATAAATAAATTTAAATAGATATTTTATATCAGCTAAATCTTGATTTAATTATTAAGAAATATTTATTTAAAATTTTTTATTTTTAAAAAATGGAAGATTATTCATAAAATGAAAAGGATAAAATATTCTTTAAGCCTTGCAAAGATTGACATTTTTATAGCAACAATTTGCGCCAATTAAGCAATAAATTGCGCAAGCCATAAATAAATAGAGATTTTTCCTTGTGTTTTCTGCCCTGAAACTGCTCTTATTGATTTGCATTCACACACTTTTGACAGCTACATGCAAATTCCATTTGAGTGGCCCCATTTGCAATGATGGTGCGTTAAAAAGCACTTTATATAAATGTTGAAATGTTGTGCAATTGCTGTTGCTTCCGCCGCTTTGCCACAAATTCGCTGAAACAGAAACAAAAAACGCCCTTTCAAACTATCAGGGCACTTAACACAGTGCATGCCAAACTGTAAGTATAAAATTATTGCTTTCTTCTGTCGTTTCTTTGAACTGTTTACAGAATTTATAATTTAGCATGCATATATGATAAGTCGAATGTTTGAACGCAACTACCAAAAATTTCAACAGATTTCCCTCCCTAATCCGCCTGCTGCTCCTTGGCGAGTCCACCAGCCGGCTGATTGGTGGGCTTGTCGCCGGAGCCGGTGCCGGAGCCGGTTGACTCCGTGTGTGGACGCAGGACAACGCTGTTGTCGCTGCTCTCGCTGCTCGAGTCGCCCACATTGAGATCGCTTGGGGGAGCCTCGGCGGGTGGCGGTGGCGCCACGATGGGCGTCGGCGGCATCAGATTGCCGGACGCCGGCGATGCGATGCAAATGCGCTTGGAGGGCGGCGGCGCCACGTGACCCAAGCGGGCATTGGTTAGCGTTGTGCCCGCCGCAACCGTTTCAAAGGACATCAGTTCGCCAAAGTAAACGTGCTGTATGACAGGGAACTTGGACAGAATCTGCCAGGAATGACAGAGATTAAATAGTGTGATTTTCATTGGTAACTGCCGCCACACTCACCTCCTTTTGGTACATCTTGACCAGGCCGGCATTGATTTTGATCCAAGACGGCACAGCCGTAATGCTCCACAACTGGTTCGAGTGCTCGCCAAAGTGTCCCGTCTTCACCTTGCAAATGTAATCGATGCAGCTGATGAACATGAACTTATCCTTAAAATCGTTTATGATCTTCTCGTCCACAAACTTGGCCGGATCAAAGGGACTCTTCACTGCAATACAAGAACACAGCGATCAGATCAAGATCAGAAGATTCCGCTCAGAGATGGCGCTCACCCGCCAGCTGTGCACTGCCCCAGATGAAGGGCACAAACTGAAAGTCGTCCAGCGACCAGACGCCCTGGCTGCCAGCCGGCTCCATGTTGTAGGTGCGCTGCAATCGTCGGGCAAACTCCAAATAACGATTGAACAGTCGCAGCGCAGCGCTCACAATATCCTGCTCCAGCAGTATCTCGGCCTTGAACAGGGCGCACATGAAGAACAGAAAGGAGAGCTCGTGCCCGGTCCCATAATCAATGCGCGTCGCATTGCCAAATCCCTCCAGCAGATACTGCAGCAGCTCGCTCAGGTATTTGTGCTTGGCGGCGGGCAGCAGCTGCGCCAGCAGCCCCGGCATCTGTTCGTTCATGGAGCGCGACCAATCCCGGTACGCCTTGTTGCCAAACCGTTGCGGCTGCTCCAGCGGCGGATGCTGATCCACCAGCAGCTCGAGCGAATCGAATAGGCCGAGCAGCTTGCGCAACATATCCGACTCGTACATTTCATCTGTCGTCTTAATACCCTGTATGGCCGAACTGGTGCCGTTGATATACCCAATCAAATCGTGATAGGCCCGCGATCGCTGCCACTGCGCCAAATCGGCGATATTATGCACCCGCTTCTCCACAGCCGGCATTTTGCCTAATCCGAACACATCATAATAAATATAATAATACGCTTAAATAATGCTGCTCGCTCACCTGCTGCCATTGCGTTGGCATCGGCCATGCTAGCTTTTTTTTTTCAATGTTTATTTGTGTTTATCAAGAATTACGTTTTACCGTGGGAAATTTATAGACGCGAGTGTGACCGCGATTACTAAACAGCTGTTTGTGCAATGTGACCATCTGCGCGTCGTATATCGCAACAGTGATGCATACTCCAGTTCACACACAGCTAGTTCCACATTCCCGGTATTTAACAAAATCTGTATTCGCTAATTAAACTCTGCATTATTTTTAGCACTGTATATGTTATATTTTATTCATATTTGAATGCAAATTGGTTAAACGATGTTTGGATATAATCAAAACGAATTCAATAAAAAGTGTACGACTGAACTGAATGTCCAAATTGAATTTCGATGAACAACTCTAATAGGCAATCGCTTATCGTCGATATACTATCAAGTGGCAGCGCTGCACTTGTGGTTTGCATAACAAAGCACTTGTTTTTTCGACAGTCTGGCAGGCCGGCGTCGCGCAGCAGTTATTTGTGGCGCGTAAATTCACGACCAGTAAAATAAACAAATGCCAGCTAATTGTGAATAAGCGCTCTGTCTGTTGGCTTAACTGTAAATACAGAACGACATGTTCAATTAGCACCAACCAAGGCGGCTCTTGTATGCCGAAGTAACACTGAGAGTAAACCACCTGTATGAAGCGCTCTCAGAGACACAAACCCACCAACACAGTGACAATTTGAATTGTGTTACGCTCGCGCGCTCTAAACTTTTACTGGCTTTCGTTTTGGCGCGTGCTTCTGCTTTGGCTCACCGCTTAGTGTATTTTTTACCGTTTCTCATTCGTATCTCGACTTTCAGATAGAGCGCACGTCCGTTTGTTCGTTCGTTCGGCGGCTCGTTCGTTTCTCTGTGTGTGCGTGCGTGTGTGTGTATGTTTATTTCTTTGCGTTGTTATTAACTTTTATATTTACTACGTCTACGTCTACGTTCCTCGTGTATAATGTGTCGGTTATATTTAGTTCTCGACAATTTACGCGCTACTTTTTGAATTCGCCACGCTGCTGCCACCTGTACAGCGATCGGTTGGTGTCCGCCCCGCTTTCCACACTCTCCACCCAACGGCAACAGCAACAACAACAGCGAGAATAATCGCAATAATAATAATTGGCAACGCTGTCAATGCCGGCAGCATTCAAAGTCGCGCTCTGTGTACTCGTGTATCTGTATCTCTAAGTTCGATTCGTGCAAAACAAAAAAAATACACACAAATTTGTTTCATAAACGTATCTTTTTACAAAAGAACAACAACAACAACATCAAAATATATAGTGCACAGCGCGTATTATCAGTGACATTACCTTGAAGCAGCGGCAGCGACGGCGGCAGTGGCAGAGCAGCAGCGTCGCCGTCGACAGTGCGCGTTTGCATGTGTGCGGGCTAATCTACTTGTGAGTGTGTGTGTGTCTGTATGGGTACCAAAATTGATAATAATAATTGAATGCAATAAATAAAAAAAAGGCATAACAAGCATAATAACAAATTATATCACAACTAAATGTGCATAGCAGCAACAACAAGATAATCAAGCGAAACAGCAGATACAAAACAAACACACACAACAATAACAACAAATAGCAAACGACAGAAGCTTTAAGTGAACATCAGCAGCGACAGCGACGGCAACAGCAACTGCGGCAGCGACTGCAACTGCGACTGCGACTGCGAAAATAGCAGCAAAATGTCGAAAAACTGTTGAGGTACGTTTATGTGCATGTATTTGTGTGTGTGTGCATGTAATGTTAACTTTTTTCTATGCTTTATGAATGCCAACAGCTTTCCTATGTGTGCGCGTGTGTGTGTGTGTGAATACGTGGTTTATTTGCTGCTTCAGTGCATACGCTGGCTTCAACGCTGTCCACCCCTTGCACATTCACTCTCTCTTTCGCTGCCCGCGTCAACGTCGCAGTCTTGGGTTGCTCTACTTATTCTGTTCTTTTGCCATTTTTGTAATTTGCTTCTTTTTTTTACGCCCCAATAGCGACAACCCACAGCCCAAAAAGCCACAAAGTTAGAAAGAGAAACCAGAGAGGGGAGAGAATGAGACAAGAACAAGAACAATGAGCACAACAACAATAATAATGACAACAGCAAAAGAGTGTTGACATTTTTTGTTGCTGTTTTTATTGTTGTTGCTGCTTTTGTTGTGTTTTTTCCATCTGTTTTGCTCTATATGTAGCTGCATATGTGCGTGGCTGTGTGTGTGTGTGTGTGTGAGTTTGCTCGACAGGGGTTGTGTACGTGTTTAAAATTATCAAGCCGAGCTTGACAATGTTCAACGCACGCACGGCATTACATACAAATACACATGTAGGCATATTAATACGTACATGTATCTACATATATACATTTTTATGTAAATACAGCTGTATAACAGAATGTACACATATACATACATATGTACATATGTACATATGTGCCGGTGGGCTGGAACTTGGACCTGGTAGTGCACATAGGGCTTCAATTCACGTCTACAAATGACAAATAGACAGACGGACAAACAGACCGATAGACTGTTTGCAGAGGACAACATATTGATTTTCAATCAATATTTATCGTGGCTTCCCTCACCCCCCTCTCCAAACAGCTACTGTGGCAACTGTGTCTTTTACTTTGTGCTTGGGTCGTTATTTTAGCTGCTCTTTTCGTATACCCTGTAACTATTGAAAATATGTAAATGGCATATTACTTCGGACCGTAATTGATTAGTATTAAAAAATTAACTTTTAGTTGCTAATTTGCTCGGTTTTTTAGTTAATCGATAAATATCGATTGTGACGCAATTTGTGTGCGTATTTTATACAGTATAGAAGATAGACACACAAATTTGGTATAATATATAATTTGCATCTCAGATATTTTCCCTATTTTCGTTTGAAAAATTCACAGTTCTGTAGGTATAGCCCTGGTAATTTGGTTTGTACAGGGTATCTTTATGTACTCTAGTACCTTTTTTAAGTTTTCTTTTTTCGTACGTTTTGTTGTTCGATTTTTGAAATTTGTTTTGCATTTGAATTGCTATTGCTTCTTCTGTGGCTTCGGCGCCGACGCCGCTGCTACTGCGGCTGTCGCTGTTGTTGTTGTTGTTTGCTGCTTCTTCGTTCTCCATTCTCGTTTCACCTTTGGGCGACGCGAAACTCACTCACGCATGCATAATCAACAACTGTATGTGCATGTGTGTGTGTGTATTTAAGTGCGACGGCGCTGCCAACTTTGCTGCCGTGGTTTTTGTTGTTATTATTGTTACTGCTGCTGTTGCTGTCAGTGTAATCGCGGCTTTTTTATTATCATTTGATTGTGCTGCTTTTATAGTTGCCGTTGTTATTTTTGTTATTGCTGTTTGTCGCCTATTTTTGTTGTCTGTGTGTGCCTGTGTGTGTGTGTGTGTGTGTGTAAGTTTCTGTTTTTGTCAATTCCCTTTTTGCAGCGCAACCACAAAACCGTTTTTTTGCCATTGTTTTTGTTTTCAATTAGTCTGCTGCATTGTTCAATTTATTTTTGCTTTGCTGTATTTGATTTAATTCGCTTTGTAACTTCTGGTCCTATTTTCACCTGGTCTTTCAACTGCAGCGGCGCAAATCATTTGCACATTCTCCCAATTTGTACACTGTTTGTCCGTCTGTCTGTTTGTCTTGTTTGCTGGTGCAGTTAACAATCGGCCGCTCGCCTGTCGCTTGTTTGTCACGCTTCACCATCGAACCGTTAGCCAACGTCACCGTCCGTTAATGGGAGCGTGTACTACGCACAGTGGGACGCATCCATCGAAAAACAGGACACAAATTGCAGCATTAGCTTTTTTAAGACCTTTAATAAACCAAAAATTAAATAATTAATTAATTCAAAATTTAAATATTTTTCCTAAATTCAAGAACCAAAATTTTCCAATATTAAGATTAAAAAATAAAAGAACTTGTTTTTGCGTTCGCTTTGAAACGATTTTAATAGTGTCAAATTTGCTCCACTGTGCAATTGTGGAACTGTCATGTTTGTCTATAAGTGTACACATGGCATGTGTGCACATGTGTGTACACATGTGTATGTGTTCATGCCTTCATTTCCGCCGGCGGTGCAGCTGTCAAATGTGCAGAGTCGTCAGGTACCCCAACCATTCCCTACACACACTCAGCCACCCACTCCCCCCACCCCACTCCCCTCGCCCACACCCACAGCAACCCTTTTTGAGCATGCTTGCCGGCGCTTTAATTTGTGTGCGCCCAGTTTTCTCACCACGGCAACCACTTGTTTTCCCAAGCACAACAACAAAACACACACACACACAAACAAAAGTCACTCAGTCATTCACGCTTACTTTCTCTCCCTCTCTCTCTCACTCACTCGCTCTCTCTCTCTCTCTCTCTTTCGTTCTCTATTTCACTCTTGTGAATGGGCTGTCATGTGCCAGTGTCCCGTTTAATGGCAACCCGCCCTGCTTTAAACAGGACTTTCCGCTCTGTTTGTATGTGTCGTCAGCTTCGACGTCAACGTCGGCGCCGGCGTCACAGCCAACGTCGACGTCAGCCGCAGCCGCAGCCGCATTCACATTCCGTTGCGTCTCTCGCGGCGCGGCAACAGATGAACAAGTTTCTCGGGCGCACGCATTGTATACCATAAAAAAGTTGAAATACGATTCGGTTCGTTTTTTTTTTGTTTTGTTTTGCGTTTTCGCGCTGTTTGTGTTATTTAATTAAAATTACGCATACGCAGCGTGGCCATATTGTCGCCTGTAACTAGACTACACTATCGAGCACGGTCAGGCAACCACCAGCTAACAACAACAGTATGTGCAACGAGTTCAAATTCTCTCGCTCCTTTACGCTCTTCTTCTTCTACACTGTGCGTGTGTGTGTTTGTGTTTGTGTGCGTGAGACTGTTGCGCGCGTTTTTTTTATTTATTCTTACAGTCGCCTTGGACATCAACATATGGCAACATAATTTAGTCGATTCTGAGGTCGCATTTGAATTGTGCATTAATTTTGTTGTCTTGTTGTGCAGTTTGTGTTGTTTTATTCAACACGTCGCTGATGGCATAGTGCAATCTTACCTAACATCTGGCCTGGTTATCGTTACATATATTTACATATATACGTATGTATGTATATATGCATGATTGACAATCGATGTCTGCGAAATGTGTTCGATTTTAGATTACCAAATAGTGCATATTTATTACTTTTAATTGATACGAAAAGTGACATCTTCCCGCGCGCATAGTTAATGCTGGATATATAATAGTGGAGTAGGGGAATAACAACTGTGGCTATATCTATATTATCTGTGCTTAAACCTAGTTGAAGCAGTATCTATCGCAAAACTGTATCACGGAGAGATCGTTCAAAAACAAAGTTCCTTCATGAACAACTTTTTTTTATCTGTGTATAGGGTGTTGTATAAGTTAACGTATCCGACTCTATAAAGTGTCATATTGCTTAACAAATTAAACAAAAAAATGTTGGCATGTTGTTTACATATCAGAGTCTATATAAACACTATAGAATATGATTTTTTACATCAACAAAATGCATGTGTCCAATTGTTTCAACTTAAAATAAAAATGTTATATTTATTTTTTATAAGAAAATATATTTTTTAAAATTATGATTTTTTTGCAATTAAGAGCTTGTATATCTTCCTGTAAATTCTGTTCAATGCAGGTAAAATTGCGTTGTGTTCAAAGTAGAAAACGTAATCATTTTAAATATGTTCGACAGGTTTTTTAGGCAACTGGTTCGGGTCAAGGTTCGGCTTGTGATTTCTAATAATATATATGCATACGGATCAGCCTAATTTTGCAGATAATTGTGGCTTCTATCTTGTTTAAGTTCTCGTTTCGAATTCGATCGCAATTTATCGATAAGGCTAATGTTGTAGCCGATTTGATACGCTCAATTAGACTAAAAGCCCAACCGTACGAGCTGCGTAGTTGCTCATTAGGTGATTAGTGCAGGGTGTCCAATCTCTTGGCCATCAACAGCAGCAGCAATGAGCTGGCCATAATGCAGGCCAAAACCCCAACCACAAAGTTAACTTCCTGGCCAGCTAGTCGACATATCGAACGTGTATTCGCGAACAAACGAAAGTGAATTAACATAATGAATTCCGTGTACTTCAGCGGTGCGCCGTACTGCATTTATCATACAAATTGCCAGAGTCGGCACACGGGGCGCTTACGTGCGGCAACAGCTGCAACTTGCGCTTTCGCTGACCGCTGCCTGCTCCGCCTGCTGGTCACAGGTGGTCAGCGTCGCGGTCGCCGCGGCAGTCGTCCCCAACAGCGGATTGTGTGTCAGTGGGCAAACTTAAACGCACTTCATTACATATGCAGCTTGTGCAGAGGCGTGGCACGAGGGGGGGTTGCCACAATTAATGTTTTTGCTTTGATGTTTCATGTGTGTGTCTGCTTGTGTGTGTGCGTGTGTGTGTGTGTGGCACACTTTGTTGTGGGCGTTGACATTGAGCGTCGTCCAGCGGCACGCCCTAACGTGTAAACCAGACGTGCTGTCGTCGGCCCGCTGTCCCTTGGCATGTTGGCACCATGGGCAAAATTATACATTTTCTAAAAGAAAAAATAAAATCGTTATTTATCTTTGACTATATTCAGAAAGAAAAAGGTTTACGTGACAGAAAATCTTTTTGTTTTTAATATGTGATTTTTTCTTTTATAATTTTGATCCGTTCTTTGAAACGCTTAACATAAAAGCTGCTAAATCACAGCAACTGGCAGTTGTAAATTTAATAAAATTAGATATATCACATTTTCCAGACTGATTACTAAAGATCTCCAACATACTTAAAAATATTTTCGAAAAATATTCAAAGTATCCCATTGTGCATTGTCCATCCGCCCCGTTGTCCAGTGGTTGGCGGCAACAATCGTTAATATTTAATGAACAATCGCATTTCACAAAGTTGACGCGAGTTCGTTTCACATTGTGGGCTGCTTGGGTGCGGATATTCCCGGCCAGCGAGTGAGCATTTAGACATCAACCCCATTGACAAACTTGAATGAGGACCTGCGCGTGGCTCGCCGACATTTGTGACCATTAACGTCGCCAGCGAAAGCAGCAACAACAATGAAAACTGTAGGGTGGGGGGGCTTGGCTTTTCCATTTTTCCTTCTATTTTTTTTTTTTTAAATGCCATGGAATAATTGCTTTTTCCTGTAGTGCAGCGCACATGAGCAAGTGTGTGTGTGTGTGAGTGTGTGTGTCAGGCCAAGGGGGCAACTGTAAACAAAAAGATATATTTGTGAATGTGTGTGTTTGTAGCTGACTTAATTATTAACTTTTGTTCTCATGCCCTTTTCAAAGAGCATAAATAACCATATTTCGTGCTCCAAATTAGAGACTAGCACAATTTTTTAATGATCAGCGTAAACCCAAAATAACCTTAAAAAATATATAAATAAATAACATTAAAAACAGCGTTTATATCCCTGCATTTATAATATATTTACATAAGTTAAATATTCTTGATTTGAAGGAAAACCCATTTAACTGCCAAACTTTCTTATTCCACAAACTTGGACAAATTGTTACTTTATTTGCCATATCATATCATATAAACTAAATCTAAGGGTATCTACTATTACTAAACTAGACTTCTGATAAATATATACATGTATTCAAATTTATAAAAAAAAAGTATATCTCACTCCTAACATATTACCACCCGATCTCTATATCATATAACTGTCATGTGAATAACCGACGGTATAATATATTTTTATAGTATATGTTATATTTTGTAGTATATGTTAGTCAAAATGATGATCCTAACATATCTAACAAATATTGTCAACATTAGACTTCTACGATCGGTTTTATTTTAAGATTTTATATTCTCAATATTATCAATATTGGAATGTTACAAATGAGTTTTTTTGCAATTGTTCTTCTTTGGTCGTAATTTATCTGTAGAATATTACCAATATCGAACTACTATATAATATAAAGAAACAAGCACTCAACTGACTGAAAGATATTTATTTTTTTCGGCACGCTGAATTTGAGTTTTTTTTATATATATATATATATTTAGTTTGCTTAATTTGTTTTTCGTCCTTGTCATTGCAGCTGGCAACATGGACTCGGCCGCCATGGCCGTCGCGGTGGGTGGCGACTCTGGGCCTGGTCCCGGCAGCAGCAGCAGCAGCAGCGCCAGCAGCGGCTACGGCAGCGCGACAACAACGCCGCTGGGCGCCGCCGGGCACGGCTACGCCGAGGCGACGCCGACGCCAATGGCCACCATTGCCACCGTGGCGCCCTTTTACAGCGAGGCCCTCACCAGCCTCGATGCGCAGCAGCGACAGCAGCAGCAGCAGCAACAGCAGCAGCAGCAGCAAAATCAGACACACTTTTATCATCAGAACTACAACTATGCCGGCGGGGGAGGAGGGGCTGGGGGCGGGGTCGGGATGTCTTTGGATGCGTACAGCTACACTGGCTACAGCTATAATGCGCCAGTGGCAGCGAACAGTGGCTACCAAACGTTGCCCTCCGCACGCTACGAGAAGCTGGCGCCCAAATACAATGGCAGCAGCAACAGCATCAGCAACAACAACAGCAGCATCAACAGCAGCAGCAGCAGCAGTAATTTGATGAGCAGCAGCAACAAGCCGCAGGCAGCGGCCACGCCCTTTTATGCACAGCCGCCCAGCATGTCCATGTCAAGCTATGTGAGCCAAACGAATCCTTACGAGGCGTACAAGTACAAAATGCCGCAGCAGCTTCAACAACATCAACATCAACAGCAGCAGCAGCAGCAGCATCAGCATCAGCAACAGCAGCAATATCACAATCTGAGCCTGGGTCTAAGCATGCCGCAAAAGCAAACGCAGTTGCTGCAACAACAGCAGCAGCAACATCCGCCGCAAATGCAGCTGCAGCAGCAACAGTTGCCGCCGCAGCAGCAGCAGCAGCAACAGCTGCCGCCACTGGAGCCGAGCTATGCGGCGATCAAGCCGAGCACACGCTATCAGAATATGCCCGGAGCAGTTTACGGCACCAGTTCCGGAACGGCGAATCCGGCCGGACAGCTGCCGGCTGCGTACTATGACAAATATGCGATGTCGCTCTATTCGCCGCAGGGCGGTCTCAGTTTTGGGGCGCCGGCGCCGCTTTACAGTCCGCCGGAGCTGAGCGCCGAGACGGCGTACCGCAAGCCCGGCACTGCCAGCTGCCACTGGAGCGTCGACTACAACGGCCGTACAATGGGCAGCGCGGGCAACGTCGCCAACAGCGGCGCCTATCACGCCCAGGCGCCCGCCACCACCGCCTCCTCAGCGAGCAGCGGCGAACTCTACTACAAATATGAGAAGCCAGCGCCGGTGCCGGTGCCGGTTCCGGCGTACGCCAGCAATCCGTATCCGGCGAACATCGGGCAGCCGTACACCGCACGCGGCATGTGGCCAAGTCCCGCGGAGAGCGCACAGCCAATGACCAATGGGAGACAGAGCTGCTGCACACAGCCGTATCCGCAGCAGAGCTGCTTTTATCCGCGCAGCAACGGCGGCTACGGCGCCCAACCGCCGCCGCCCCCGCAATACGCCGCCAGCGGTCACAAGCTGAAGCATCCCACAGATCTCTATGGCGGCTACGAGGTGCCGCCGGTGTCCGCCTACGGCTACGGCCAGCCCTCGCCCGCGGCCACGCCCAACGGCGGCAACAGCCAGCGCTTTGTGCCCCAACTGGGCATGAATATGGGCATGGGCATGGGCATGGGCATGGGCGTAGGCATGGGCGTGGGCATGGGCATGGGCATGGAGGCCAATGTGAGCACCGCCTACTACAACGATCTCAACAGCCTCGAAAGCTACGCGCCAACGTTGCCGCCGCCGGCGCAGCAAACGCATCGCGCCGCAAATTATCCGAGCAGCGATTTTGCGTATCGGAAGCGTTCGACGAGCAGCGGCTGCTATCTAACGAATCCGGGGGCGGCGCTGAGCAATCTGGAGGCGCACGTGGACAGCTATGTGGGCTACGATCTGCATGCGAGCGCCGTTGCAGCACCCACCCACAATTACGCTGCACCACAGCAATCGGAAAAGTCGCCGCCCAGTTCGAATAGCTCGAATATACGTGACTTTCTGGCCAGCTGGAACGATGATGAGGAGGAGCTGGCGCCGGCGCCGGCGCCGGCACCCGGGCAGACACGTCTCGAGTGCACAGCCGAGGTGGCTGTGGTGACACCGGTGGGCGCCACGCCCACCGCCCACAATCTTCAATCGAACTTCATGTACGAGACGCTGCCGCCGACGGGGCCAGTGGCCACGGCTGTCGTTGATCTGCCGGTGAATCTGCCGGACATCATAATCGATCATCATCAGGACAAGGCCGGGCTGCAGTTGGCGCCCAACGTGGGCCACGTCGATGACTCCTTTGGCAGTTTCGATGTGGAAAAGGAACTCGACGAGCTGCGCCTGAAAAAGTCCGGCAACGAGGCCGGCGAAACGCAGCCAAACGAATCGGATGCCCTGGCCGAGATGCTCAGGGAACCGGTGCCGGTGCCGGTGACGGTGCCGGTTCCAGAGGAAACGCTTCAGCTGCCCTCGGCGCTGACCAGCCCCGTTTTGGACAGCCTGCCGGACACGACAGCCGGCATTGAGTTCGATCAGAGCAACAGCAACTCGAACGAGTCCACGTTCGCAAAGGAGTACGAGACGTTCCTCCACAAATCCGGCGGCAGCGACAGCGACACGGATCTGAACGCTGGCGACGACAACGGCAGCGGACAGCGGACGCACGCCAAACGCTTCAAGTTCTACAAGCGCAAGCGCCGGACAACGGAACCGAACGAACCCATTGAGTCCGCTCCGGCTGCAGACAATCCACCAGCGGCTGTTCCCTCGCCGCCGGCAGCTGCTCCGCCCGTGCAGCTGTCCGCGAAGGCGACGGCACGCGCCAGTCGCAAGCTGTCCGCCCGCCGCCTGCGCGACCGCATCAAGATGCTGAAGATACTCAAGTTCGAGAGCCCCACCAGCAAGCATCGCTTCTACTTTCGGGCGCTGAAGCTGCTGCGCCACCGGTACGCGTGGAGTCGGCTGCGGGAGCGGCGGGCGCAGCGGATGCGCCGCCAGCTGGCGCTGCGCCGGGAGCGTCGCCTGCCGCTGATCAAGCGTCCGTCGGCCAAGCAATATGCCGGACGGAGTCCAGCCAGCCTGAAGGGTCTGAGCCAACTGGCGCTGGCCGCGGAGAGCGCCTCGGACCGGGAGACGGTGATCAAGAGCGGTTACGCGCTGAAAGTGGAACTGGAGCCGGAACCGGAACCGGAGCGGAAACAGCAGATGGAGCAGCACAATGGCGACTCCAATTTGAGCGCGCAGTCCGTGGAGCTGCTGGGCAGCTTTAAGGGCTTCGACGATGTGGAGAACACAAATCTGTCGCCGCACGCCAAATTGCGTGCGGAAACCGAAACGGAAATGGAAAGGAAGCCAAAGGAAGCGGAAGTGTCGACCATATCGGGGGAGACAAAGCAGCTGGAAATACAACGCTGGCTGCAGCACAGCTTGAAGGAGCCAATGGTCAGCAGTGGAAATGCAGTCGTGTGCTCCTCCTCCTCCTCCTCCTCATCATCCTCCTCCTCCTCCTCAAACAGCTCCTCTTCGTCCTCCTCCTCTTCCTCCTCCAGCTCCAGCTCGAGAAGAAACAGCAGCAGCAGCAGCGAGGGTAGCGTCTTCAATGAGATGGCTGCGCTGGAAAAGGAGCTCACAGAGCAGCTGCAGGCGCAGGAGCTGCCCGATGAACAGCCGCGCGCTGTGTCCAACAATGACATAGCCAAGCTCAAGCAGATCCTCGAGAGCGATGGCGACAATGATGCGGATGTGAATGTCAATGTTAATGTTGACAATCAGGATCAAGAAACGGTGGCCAATCCGCGGGCCGCCGTCAGCAACGTACCAAAGCTAAGTGACCTTAGTAAAATTGCCTTAAATAGTTCCTTAAAAGCTAGCGAGTTAGTCATAAGTGATCCTCCCGCAACGGGGGAGCAGGCGACGGTGACGCGCGAACTGAGCGTCGAGGAGGCGCTGGCCGAGATGTACCAGCAGATTGGCGTCGCCTCCGATGCCGAGGATAGCGCAACCGAGACGGCAACCGATGCCGGCAAACAATTGGCCGTTGCCGGCCAGGATGTGCTGCTGATCAATCTCGCCGAGATATTCGACAACAACAGCAGCGATCTGTACGTGGTGCAGTGCGACATGAACGAGAACATACTGGGCGTGGTCGCCGGCGAACCGGATCCGGACGAGCTGCTCGACCGCGACGAGGAAGCGTCGGCAACCGCGGAACAGGTGAACACGCTGCAGCTGATCGAGCTGCTGGCCCAACCCGAGCCGGATCAGCCGACGGATGAACCCACGGATCAGCTAACGGATCAGTTTGATGCCACGCCGCTCATCCATCACGAGGAGGTGGTGCCGGAGAACTACAAGAGCCACCAACGATGCCAGTTTCTCAAGTATCTGCACGCGAAATATGTGCAGAATAACATCAGTCGCTTCTACCACGCCCGGCGCGTCCTCAACAAGTACAAACGGCGACGGTTCCCGGCCAGGCGACATCGAGTCCTGCACTGAAGAAAAACCCCTTCAAGCATGCAACAGATTGTGGCAGGGGGGCGGGAGTTGGGGAGTTGAGTTGTCGTTCTAGCGTGAAGCATCAACTTGGCGTGCCTAATGGATTGTAAATTTCAATTCAAATTATCTAAACACACACACACTTACACCCGCACATCCCACACACACACATTTCGAGAATCTCAAAAGACTTGTTTATCACATTTTGTTTGGCATTTTTTGTTTTTGTTTTATTTTATTCAAATTGTATATAAGCAAAAACTTAGCTTAACAACAAAAATTTTCAAATTTTTCGTTCCTTTAGCTTTCCAACGGAAAAAGTTCAAACTGAAGACAACGAAAATCTGAAAAAATTCAGCAAAGTATTTAAAACACCATAGAAAGAAAATAATTTCCCCAATTGCTGCAATTTATTAAAAATTTTAATTTTTAAGACATTTGCAATACATTTTTTTAAACAAGCAATAATAATTTTTTATTAGAAATTTTGGCTTTAAATGGTGTAACTTTTGCTGGAAATTAAACACTATATATATAAAGTTTATAGATTATTTATCATACACATATATATAATTATGTATATTCTTCAGCTAATTGTGCAATATTTTTACATGCAATTAACGTGTTTGAAATTAATTTTTAAATTACAAACATTTTAAATTCGAATCTCGTGCAAGGGGTGTGGACAGCGAGATTGGTGGCATTAAAGGGTTAGAGGGGGTGGGTGGGGGGTTGGTTGGCGTACACACCTGGCTTCGTATACATATATATATGTGAGTGTAGTTTTTAAAAATCGCGTGCAATTAGCTTTTTAAAATCGAGCGCATATGTAATTTCAGCCATATATTTAATACTTATCTATATACATATATACATATAATTTTGTGGGCTTTAAGAGCGAAAGAGGCGGCTATAGAAACATTTTATTTTATTTGTTTTTAGTTTTTATCAGTTAAGTGTATCAGCATTTTAGACGGTGTGGACAATTTAAAGCCGCCGCTCGTCAGAGGTCAGACTGTAGATGAAGCGATACGCAGCTATAGATAAAGAGATATATACCGATATATGTATATACATATATATTGTTAAAACACCTGCGTGTTGACACACAAATTGCCAACTTTGATTGCGTGTAATTAAAAAACAGGGACAGCCCTTTCAATTCAAGTTGATGGCCATGTGGTTTTTCAGAATTAAAAACAGAAAATAGAAACAGTTCCCTTCGATAAAGCCCCTCTCTGTTAAAAAACATATTGTTTTTGAATACTCTGTGCGTAGAAAACAAAAGAGCATTTGTGTTGATTTATATATTTATTCATTTATAAGTCTTTGATCGGGTTTTAATTGATATTAAATCAAATAAAAATGTACAAAATCAGATAAAACATGCTCTCATAATTCTGTGCACAGAGCATCTAGCAGTCGGTACGGTTCGACTACAAAATTCGTACGTTATTTATCATCAATTTGAAAATAGCTTAGCTTAAGTTAAGTTTTTGCAAAACTGCCTTTTTAATTGAGGCCACCAAAATGCAGCCTAGACCAAAAAGAATATATACGAAAAATAAACGTAATCAGCAAGAAGAAGAGTTGTAGCACATACAAAACTGAAAAAAGAAAGTAACTGTTAGCTATAGTTTGTTAAACAGCTGTTAGTTCACTTAGTTCAAGACTTGTTTTGTTTTAGTGCAATTTATATTTAGTTGGGAATTGTTAAACATAGCTAATTTTTAGCTATATATAGAATATTTCATGTCTAGAAGACTTTGGTGTAGAACTCTTGAAAGGCCTTCTTAAAAAAAAAAATATATATATATATATATAAAATGGAGAGAATCATTTACACACATTTTAAATTTTTACTAAATATTAAATCTAGTATATAGCGAGCCTAACTGAGTAATGCCAGTAAATTGAGAAATTTTTAACTGGTTCGTTTCCATAATCTATTCGATATGCGAGGACGTAACGCTCCAGTTCGAATCGCTTATGCTATGGCTTACATAACACCAGGAACAAGGCAAGAAAATAAAAAACTAGTTGGACACAGAGCTGGTTTATCTTAACCGATCCGATCTAATCATGTTCGACCGACCACCTATATAGCTAAATTGCAATTACTTAGCAACGTCAACTAAGTGCATCATTTCCACAGCAAAAAAAATCATTCCAAAGGACCAAAATATTTAAAAGACAAAAAAAACCAAACACTAAATAAATGTAATTTATAAATGTATATGATATCATAGTTAAAAACTTTCGGGTACACGTTGTTGTTGTTTTTTTTTCTAATTCATCTAGTTTTGTGCAATATTATATATACCTATATAACAATAGCAAATCAATTAGATTAATGTAATACGCTTAAATTTAGTACAAAAGCAAAAATCAAATGCAAAATGCCCACTAAATGTAATAATATTTATTATACCACTATATGATCTATGCAAAACTTTAATATGTATGAACCATTTCAAAAACTATATATATATATATAAATGTATATCATCTAAATGTCTTTTACACACACACACACACATTCAACAATTATATATAAATCAATTTTAATCTATAACTATATTTATATTCCGTGTACATCTCGAGAGTTTTTTTGTTTCATTATAATTTTTTAGACCCTAAGTAACATGCGATCTGTCCAGATTGTGACTATATATACATATATATATGTATGTAAATGTGAGTGTCTTTATGAGCGTATAATACAAAATACAATATAATAGATGGAAAAACGAAATCCAATAATAGCAACAAAACTTTCGATTGAAATAAATGTTTTATGTATTATTGCAAAATGAAAAAATGTGCTTTAATTATTGAGGTTGGTTAATATAACCGATATATATTCAAATATCTATAAAGTCCTGATTATTTATTTATACATCAGCATTATTACCCAACTATTTGTTATTTATAATTTGGAATTGTTTTTATCAAAACTTGATAACACAAATGTTGGGGCTTGCTTTCGCCACTAGATTGCTACCCTTATGATATTCGATAGACACAGACCTGTTAAAGAGGGTTATTTTGAATTACACAAATTATTATTGTTGTTTTCGTCTATAATTCAGCAATAAATATTGCATTTTATTCGTTTCGTTTCTTGGTTTTCTGTAGAATTCAAAAATACAGCACAGTTCACAAATCTAGAATTTGCAGGCTAAAGTAAAAAACCAACCGAACTAAGGTTCTCCGGCTTAGGTTGGGGGGGGCAACCAAGGTTCCAAGGACTCTGTTCAGTATTTGCCCGGTATTTGCTCTACTCTACTCGTAGTAGCGCTTCTTCAGGTCCGGCGGATACGTGACATATATGTAGTGCTCGTTCTGGCCACCGACCTCGCTCTGCACAATATCGTGCGTGGAGGAGGAGGGTCGCAGCGATTGCTGCGATGCGCCCACATAACGGTGTCGCGTCTCCAGCGGCCGTGGATGTGTGTTGTAGTGGCGCAGTGGCTCACCAGCAACAGAACCAGCAGCAGTGCTCGCATTGCTCACCACGCTAGTGGCAATTGGCCGGCCGGAGCTATTTGTATAGTCGCGTCGGTCTAAAATGTCCTGTGGGTAGACCAGGCTCGTCGAGTGCCGATGCAGCGGCGTGTTCGCGTTGGACGAGGAGCCCCCCACTTGCCGGACGCCGCCCGACGAGCTGGTGGGCGTACCCTGACCCACCGACCCCGCCACCGCTGGACGCTGATCGGCGATGTAATGACGCGGACTGTGCCGCAGATACTGAACCGGTTCGGGATACAAGTCGCGCGCCTGTTGCTGCTGCTGTTGCTGTTGCTGCTGCTGTTGGTAGTAGAACTGCTGCTGCTGCTGGTCGGCAGTCCGACCAGGTATCCCGCCGGCGTCCAGCTGCGGATCGAGCGGATAATGGTGCGGAGCTGGCATGTAAATGCTGCCGACGGCTCCGGCGCCTGCATAATGATTGGCATTGATTGTCGTTTCTTCGGAGCTGAAACAAATGACTTGGGTTTGCTCAATCTCAAATGGCTGGGGGATTAGCTGGCTAGCGACACGACACTTACTCGAACAGTATCCAAATGATGTAGTAACAGAAACAGATGCCCGTCGATAGCACGAATATCAGTATGACAATCAGACCCCAGGGAAAGGCACGTGGTTCCAGCGGGCCATCCTCCCAGTACCGATCACAGGTCAGGTACCAGCAGACCGCCTTGTTCATCTCCTCCTCCATCTCCTTGAACGCCTGATCCGACATCGCCAGCAACAGACCGCCAATGCAGCTGCGCAACAGCTGCTCGCAGCGTCCCTTCAATTTGCTCAGCTCCTCCGGCTTGCAATTGGCCCGCACCTTCGCCTGCCCATTGCCGCCGCCGCCGCCGCCGCTGCCGTCGCCGCCATCCGCTCCGCTCTTCGTTGGGTCCGTTGACTGGCCGCTGGCCGCCTCCGTTTCGCCACTCGACTCGCCCTCGTCCGTTTCGTTCTGCTTGGAGGCGTCGTCCGTTCGCTTTAGATGTCCCTGACTCAGCTCCTTTAGCTTCATCAGCAGCTTCTCGCCGGCGGATTTGGGCCTGACCGCTGAGCCGTCTTCGGCGTGGGCGTTGGCGTTGGCGTTGGCATCGGGCGGCGTCTGTTCCTTGGCTTGGCTTGGCTTCTCTGGGAGTAATTGACGATTTTGTACTTTGGCTGCACGCGTGGCGCTCAATGTGGAAGTTCTGCAAATTGGGAATGTGAAGGCTGTTTTTGATTCAAGGATCAATTGGCACCTGCCTTGGTATTAAGCTCAAGTATGCGGCATTCGCTTTGGCCAGCGCCGAGTTCTGGCCCAGAGAGTCGCCCCAAACCTCGATATCGGTGACAATGTGCTGATCCCCAAACTTGAGGCTCGACGCATCCTCCGTTTGGAACACCTCGCAGCGCATTATATCGCAAAAGTCGGCCAGACAAACGGCATCCTCCGCCTATGAAAAATTGTTTAATGAAGGATCTGTAGCTCTAGAGGATGGCAGGCTCACCTCATTGATGATGTGCTTGTGGCGCGTATCAAAGTGCAAATCGAGATACTTTTCCTGGTAGAAACTCTTGCCACAACGGCGGCACGTCCACTGTGTGGGTCGATCCCGCTGCTTCTCATCCTGCCGCGGCGCGAACACATCCCGCAGCGGATGCAGCGGACACTCCAAAGGCAGCTTCACCTGCAAATATCAAATTATTATATTATAAAAAGTTTGAAATTATACAATAGTTTTGTTGATTTTATTTAACCTGATGCTTATCCAATATGGGCGTCCATTTGGAGCGCACGATTTTACGGACCAGGCGGCTGTTATCTCGCGAGCAGAGTATCTTGATGACGTTGGATGGCGGCCATGGTATCAGCAACAAAATGAAGATTACAAACTGCTTGGATGTCATCAAGCGCAGCGTAAACAAATCCAATCTGTAATCGAAAACAATGTGATGCGTGATTCCTGATTCGCAGGACCTACTGACCAACTGAGCCAAATTAATCACATATGACCCCCCCCACCCCCCTCCTTTTGCCTGCCTAGCCTCCATTAAATTTCTTTTTTTTTATTTTGGGTCACTTTAAGTAAAGGGGCAGCAAAGAAAATCGATAAAGGAATGCGGTCGTGTGGGTTGTCAAGGGTGTGTGTGTGTGTGTGTGCGTGTGTGTGTGCATGTTTGTGGGAAGGCTGGGCAGGCATTCAATGTTAACCGTTACTTGACTTGGAATGCGCTCCGTGCCAGGCAGAATACTTGAAATCGCTAACAGCACTCACCTCGAATTGATAGATAATCAGGCGACATTCATTATTTTTACGCACTATGTTTCTTGCCAAAAAAAATATGTTGCTCCTGAATTTTTAATGCAAATTTTTAGCCTTTTTTTTAAGTTTTAGGTTAGCTTTACTTGTAACGGTTTTCAATGTGCGCTTCACAATTGAAAAAAGTGCGTATAAAATTTTTGAAAATAAACAGCAATGAAAAAATTTACTTTACTTTATTTTTGTATATTTCGTTTGTTTTAAATAAAAGCTGCAGGCGCGTTGCCGAACGTTCACACTGCTGAAAATTTCTGCGCTCTTTAATCGGCAAACGACGCTCACCCTCTCTCGCTCTTTCCCCACACTAATGCTCTTTGGGCATTTTGTCCTGCGCCACGTTTGACAGCTGTTTGGCAGCGTTGCCAGAAAGTTGGCATTTACTCCGTTATAACCTGTAAACTAAGAGTGACCATGTGCGTTTTTATCTTAGCATACTTTTAGGCTCGGTTAAAAAATTCAATTTAAAGATGTTATTTATTTTACTTTTATTTTTTTCTGATCATGTTTGCTGCTATTGTCGCTTGTGGCTGGCGGAACAAACCCGAATTGATTTATTTTTACAATTAATAGACTACATTTAAGTTTTGCGCACAACTTCTTCGACTGGCAACAAAGTCTCGACATCTAAAATAAATACTACTTAAAGTATAGCCCTGTTGAACGCCCCTCAATTCACAGTCCATTGTAGACGCGATTTATTGACGACTGCTGGAGTATTTTCTTGAGGGCTGCCAAGCACAAAAAAAGAAAAGTTTAAAAATGTTCAAATTTTTGATTAGCTTATTTGAGAGCTCACCTTCTTTGTCCTCTTCTGTCAGGTCGTGCTTGGGGAACTCCACATCGAATGTGATGTAGAGATTTCCAGTCAGATTGTTGTTCTCAAAGTTGGGCATGCCGTCGCCCTTCTTGCGTATGCGTGCTCCCGGCCAGGTGATCTTCTCCCGCGTCACGCCCACACTGTGCCCGTCCAGGTGCTTGATCTCCATTGTAAAACCAATGAGCGCATCCTGCAGACTGATCGTCACGTTCGTGTACAAATCGTCGCCCTTGCGCAGGAAGCGCGGATGCGGCATCTGCTGCACGCGCACAATCAAATCTCCGGGCTCGCCATCGATATGCGGCTCACCCTCGGCCACAAATCGCGTCTCCTGGCCATCGACCATGCCCTGCTCCACCTCGATCTCCAGCGTGCGCTCCTCGTTCACCAGCTTCACGTTGGGGCACTCATCGCAGACCGTTTGCTGGATCATCTGGAAGCGACCGGGCCCCAGATTACGGGTGACCATCTCCTGGCGGCAGTTGCATTTGCGCGTGCCGGAGGCGGGCTTCATGACGGGCTTGTTGCGCACAATCTCCACAAAGTTGCCCGAATAGAGCTCCTCGAGGGAGACGTACATGTTCATCACAATGTCGGCGCCACGGGGCGTGTCGTGCTGGTGCGGATCACCGTTGCCAAAGTGAAAGCCGAAGTCGCCAAAGAAACTGGAGAACGGATCGCCGCCATGGTCCATCATGCCCTCCTTCTTCAAGCACTCCTCGCCGCAGCGATCGTAGGTTTTCCGCTTGTCCGCATTCGAGAGCACCTCGTAGGCGGCGCCCAAATCCTGAAACTTGGTCGACGCCTCCGGATCGTCCTTGTTCTTGTCCGGATGCAGCTCCTTGGCCAGTCGCCTGTACGCCTTCTTGATCTCGTTCGTGTTCGCATTCCGCTTCACATTGAGAATCTTGTAAAAGTCTCGACCCGCCAGCGCCTCGTCCAGCAGGAAGAGCGCCAGCTGTACAAGTAGCATGCCCTTGATTAGCTGCATTGTGTGTGTGTGTGTTATTTAGGCTACGTGGTTACTCGTCTCTCTTTTCTTATTCAATTAAACATCGCTTGCTTATCTGTTTTTTTTTTTTTTTAATGAATTTCAGCGCTTCTAAATAACACGGTTGGCAAAATTTATCACACAAAAAACTATCTATGCTTGTGTGTGTGCATCGTGGTTGCCGTTGATTGGTCGAAGCCGGCGTGGCAATGTTGCCACTTAACGCCACTTACTACAGCTGTTTGCTCATTTTTAGTATTTTTTGTAACTGGTCTCACTGAAAACATATGCAATTCTCGATAAAGTTTTAAAAATGATTTTTATGAATTATATGCTTGTCCTCACTTGATACTCAAGTTTTATAAACAGGTGAAATTAGAATTTTAAGAATTCCGAAATGAGAATGCAAATACGGATGGTTTTTAATGCATATATAATATCTCTTCTCAAGTTTAGTTCTTATATGTTAACTTGTGTATATATATTTTTTACAGATTAATAGAAATTAACAATGACTCTATTTGTTTAATGACGATATGAACACTCATTAAAATTAAAAGCGGTTTATGACTGCGATTAATTGTATTTCTTCAGCTGTTTAGGAGTTGTAAAGCTGGTTTTTACACATCACAAATGCGTAAACTATCGCTCATCGCTAAATATGACATCAGTGCTGGTAAATGCTGAACATATGGGACAATGCTCCCATCTGTGAGCGCAAGTGTTTTTATAATTTAATTCGAATCTGGCGTTTAGAACGAGTCTCATTCGAGCTTCGCCGCCACTTGCTGCTGCTCTTGGTTAAATGCCAACAGGCGAAATCAAGGTGCCTTTAAATCCAGTGTAATTCAAAGGAGATTCGAAGCCAAGCGTTTTATGGTCAAGGTTAGAACAAAACAAAATAATTTACATAGCAGCAATTAAAAGCAGTCGACGAGGAGGGTCAGCAAGAGAGATAGAGAGAGAGAGAGAGAGAGAGAGTTGTTTTTGTTTGTATACAAAAAGGGTGAGTAATATTTAATAACAAGTTATTTACTTTTTATTCGCTGTGAAAAATTAGAGTTACAAGCTTAATTTATGCCATATACTTGTATGTAAATATGTAGTTACGTTCGGGCTGATTCACGGGTTCAAACTGTGAGCCAACGCCTGGAATCAGAGTTCAATATGGTGCACTATTATCGGACATGAGTTTGTTCAGCTTAGAGCCGAGTGCATTATCAGCGCAGTGCAAACAAAGCAACAGTTTATGAAATCATATTTATTCATGTTTTTCTTATAGTCAACGATTGTGTCGTTCAAACATAGCAAAGGGAAGGCTTCTACAAATGTGTGATAAAATAGGCTACCCATAAACGCTGATATCCCAAAAACAATAGGAACAATAAGTCATAAATGAAGTTTTTTTTTTTAAATATATAAAATTACCAGCTTCTTTAAACTATCCACATTGGCCTATTTAAACATATAGCTCACATAGGAACAATAGTTTAATATTTCAAAGCAGATTCGTAAGGGTATTTAATCTTCGGCATTCTTAAATAAAATGTATTTCCTTGTCATGTTTATTCTATTTATATTCAAGCAAGGGCATCTATATATTTTAAATAATGCATTTCTGTATAGCTAATGCTCCGATATCCAATCGGTATCAGCAAATTGTTTTGGCTACGCCTATCTTATCGCGACTATAAATAAGAGCCGTGAAAATAAGTAGCCCAGACCTTAACTGGGGACTTAGCACGCCCACTTCAGCTAAGATATTTGACCTGCAGAAAACAATAGAAACAAGTTCAAAATAAGAAAAGAAGATAAGATGAAAACGTTACAAGTTTCGACAAATTTTTTACTACATGAATTTTTAGCCAAAACTTTGGTTTTTAGATAAGAAAAAAGTTAGTCCATAGAATTCCATTCAGTTTTAAAGATATGTATATTTTTTTGCGCACAATCGTAAATTTGGACCATTAATGTTAATATCAGTATTTATTCACCACTAAAATCGGACAAGTTTTAGTAAAGCTTTGATAGTTTCATATTCTATTTGGGTGCAATTTTAACAAAAATATGAACTAAAACTTATGTATCTAGATTTAAATGCAAAATTAATTTAGGATCAAGAAGGTTCCCCGTTGAACGCAGTCAAGTTTTTATAAACTTACGATAGCTCACAAAACTTGAACACATTGAAAAACTTTTGGATGCATAAATTTTGACCAAAAATGTTTTAATATTTTAATGCAGAATTGATATAAAAATCTCAATAAATAAACATGCATTCCCTTTTAAAAGAATCCATCAAGTTTTGACTTAATTATTGTAGTTTAAATTTGTTACTGACGCCTCGGCAATTAAAAAGTATATATATATGTATATATAAATTGATAATAAAATTATTCGCTTCAATCATTCATTGTGTGCCGTTTATGACTGTATAATTTAGTTCAGTTCTGTCAACTGCATTTTTAAGTAGCTCATGCACTCAAGATTAACATTAATCACTGATTAAACCAAGAAGTGGTTCATTCAAATACGAAAACAATTCTCAGTCTTGGCACATTAGTGGCTCGAATGTGAAAGCGTTCGCTTGTCGATTTCCCTTAGAAAATCAACGGTGCAGAACTACGTAAGTGTCTGAAAACTATTTAAAAGTTTCAGTAGCCCCACAAGTGCCAAGAACTGCGCAGGTTCTATTCAACTATCAATAGAGAGCAAAATTGCACCCGAACTGAGATAATCTGTGTGCAGGAACGGATATGTCCATTTAAAGAATTGATAACTGATATTTAAGTTGTTGATGTGTGGTTATCCCTGTCGAAAGTTTAAGTACAAACGATAAGCAGGCTGATAACTGTGGAGTGTGTATTGATCGGATTAAAACAAGGCCACACAGCGGGGGGTCTATATAAAATTAAAAACGAAAAGTATATTAAAATACCGCGATTAAAATTGAACGATTGGGTTTATTGGCCAGCTGATTAGTCAGTAATCCGGGTAAAGTTGAAAAACATGTCCTATCCGGCGAAATCAAATACATTCAAAGTGCGAAGTGTACGGTAGGGAAATTTATTACTAACTGTTTTGAAAAACTAAAAGAAACTCCTACCAAAAAATCTAAATTTAAACAAAAAAGGATAACTGCGAGACCGATTTTTGATACTGTTGAAAATTTTCATTTAAATAAAAAGCATTTTTTAGGGGATTGACTTTTTGATCGATCTTTAATACTATCGAAAATCTAAATTTATACGAACAAGGATTGAATAGCTAATCTAAACAAATTCTTATGTTTTTTTTCTAGCTTTCCAGTATTTCTTTGCAGATGCTCAACAGTTGTTAAGGCAAACGCAGATACTAAATCCATTTCATCATGTGCTGCAAATGCTGCGGGGAAACGCAGCGCAAGAGTTGGGTATTTGGCATTGGCGGCGTTTTTACCGTGCTGGGCATACTCCTCGTCGTGCTCTGGCCCAATTTTGCAGACAAACTTGTGGAGAATGTGAGTAGACAGAGTACAAAAACAATTAAAGTGTTTCCCTCTAACGTGATCATTTTGTTGCTGCAGGGTTTGAAACTGGAACCGGGCACCGACACCTACGACAGCTGGGTGGAGGCACCGATACCCATATATCTTAAGTTTTACTTGTTCAACTGGACGAATCCGCAGGACATACGCAACCCGAACATCAAGCCGCACTTTAACGAAATGGGTCCATACGTGTTCCTCGAGAAGCACAAAAAGGAGAACTTTACCTTCTACGAAAACAGCACGGTGTCCTATTACGAGCGTCGCACCTGGTTCTTTGACAAGGAGCGTTCGAATGGCACCCTCCACGATCAGATTACAGCGGCGCATGTCATTACCGCCACAGTGGCCAATGAGATGCGTCACATGCGCAAGATTGTCAAAAAGGTGGTCAACTTTATGCTGAACACGGAGGGCGGCAAATTGTACACAACGAAACCCGTGCACGAATGGATATTCGATGGGTATCAGGATGATCTCACCGATTTCCTCAATGTCTTCAATACCAGCAAAATTGATATACCCTATAAACGTTTCGGCTGGCTGGCGGATCGCAATGGTTCACTGGAATACGACGGTCTCTTCACCATACACACGGGCACCGATGATATGTCCAATTTGGGTCGCCTGACGCACTGGAACAATAAAAGCGAGACCGGCTTCTATAAGCTGCCCTGTGGCGTTGTCAATGGCACCACGGGTGATCTGTTTCCGCCCAAACTGAACGTCGACGATGAGATTACAATTTTCGCCACCGACGCGTGTCGTTTTATGAATCTGCGACCCTCGGGCACCATTGAGAAATATGGCCTGACTGCCACACGTTGGGTCGGCACCGAGGAGACCCTCGATTCGGGCGAGAACTATCCCAATCAGGCCTGCTTCTGTGATCCAAAGCAGGAGGAGTGCCCCAAAACGGGCGTCGTCGAGTGCAAGGCGTGTCGCGACAAGGCGCCAATTTACTCATCCTTTCCCCACTTCTATCTGGCCGACAAATCGTATTTGAATGCTGTCAGTGGCCTCAATCCGGACAAATCGAAGCATGAGTTCGTTATGGCCGTCGAACCCACAATTGGTGTGCCCGTCCAGGTACATGGACGCATACAGATCAACATGATGCTGCAGCCGGATGATGATTATGAGTAAGTACAACATGCAACATTTGGTTGGATTTGATAGTACAATATTTATAGAATCATATTATTTGCCTAGAATTCAGTTAAAACTATTTATTAAATATATGGGATTCGAACCCATATAGTAATCATATATTCCTTAAATTAAACTCTGCCTTGGGTTTGAACATTTATCCTTGTGCCTTAGTTGCCTAAATATATGTTCGCAAAAAGCCATTTTTAAAGTTTTAGCCAAATTTGATTACAGAAAAAATAAAAATACCACATTTTAAACAATATAATATATACTTTCGTGACACTTATCCTCATCAATTCTATTTTACTGAAATCAGAGTACTTCGCAGTCGGTCACACAATGCTTACCTTTTTCTTCTATTATTTTCTAGCATTTACCGGGGCGTGCAAAAGGTTTTGATGCCCATGTTTTGGTTTGATCAATTTGCCGAGCTCAGTCCGGAGTTGGCGTCCAAGGCGGAGGTAAGTTAATGCAGTTCAGCGGCTGTTAACAATTTATAACTTGCCTTCAACACTTATTACAGTTGGCTGTAAACTTATCGGGCTATGGCTTCTACTTTGGCATAGGCTGCATAGTCTTTGGTGGCATTTTCCTGATCACCGGCGTAGCTCTTACCGTGACCAAGCGCTGGGTGCGTGAACCCGCCGATGATGAGGACATGTTAACCAACTAGAGGAAGGGGCCAACAGGCGGAAACAACTCGTTAATACATTAACCATAGCCAAATGTGCCAAGGACACAAGTTAACGTTGCTAGTTCATCATTTATTTAGTCGCATCGTTTGTTGTTTGTTAATAATTTAATCAGTTGTCAGTTTGTAATAGTTGTCTTGGCACCGATTAATGCTGCATATATTAATCTATTTATTACTTATATATGCTAACACAGCATTTGTGATATTCGCGCGCTATTGTTAAGTGTACATGAATTTTGTGTATGACCCAAACATCACCCCACTTCTCCCCACCAAATGTTATATGAATGCATTTAACATTCCTGTGTCTATTTGAAGCCGCAAACTTTTTAATGATCTACAAATAATTTGAATAAATTATAAACAAGAATTATTAATCATGATTTTTATTACTCATATATATATATATATATAGTACACATACAGGTATAGTTATTTCTATTTTGGCACTGACCGCTGCACACATATATGTAATTATGACCACATATATATATGCAAGCAGTTGCCAGGATATATCGCTAGACCCCATAAGAAAAACTATATTGGGGACTATGCGTTTTGCTATAGCTCTATACTATATGGCCGATTTTGATAACATATAGCTGCAATAGGTAAGTGTGTATGTGATGTGTGTACGACGGTGTGTGTATGTGTGTGTGTGCAGTTTTTGAACTGCATCACTTTATCATTTAGCCATAGGCTTTTAATCTAGAAAAACCTACGCAAATATTTGTGATGTCAGACAAAATAAACGCACACACACAGACACACACACATCGAGGCACAGCACATACACAGGGGGTTAATATAAACATAATATATGAATATGAATATGCATCAAAATCATCAACTTAAAAACTCAAAATCATAATCAAAATCAAAATAAAATAAAAAAAAACAGAAGCGTCAACGCTCACTCGCTAAATTCAAATAAAAAATTAAAATAATAAAACAAACGGTGGGGCAAGGCCTAGGCAATTATTTTAAATAAATGGCATTCCGAGGGCGCACACTCTATAAAAAAATCAAATTCTTTAGTTCAACAGCAGGCGAAGACCAGAGCAAGGCAGCTGATTACGCTCGCGAGAGAGTAAGCTAGCTGCCTGCGCTCTCACAAGAGAGTAAAACATCTAACGCTCCTCGCTCTTTGGCTCCGCCTGTGCTTAAATGCGTTCGTAAATATAAATGTGTGTGTGTATGTGGCATGTATAAATGGGTTGTGTGTGTGTGTTTGTGAGTCTGGGGACGCCCTCTCTTTAATGCGAGTGTCTACATACTAAAAATTTGCATAGTATTTTGTGCGTTTTATTCTCCTTTGTTGACTATTTTGTAATTAGTGTTGTAAAGTAAGTTTAGTTTTAAATAAAAAAAATCAATCACAGTTGTTTTGGGCGGAAGTAGTTAGTTCTCTCAGCGTTTTCTTTTTTTTTTTTAGATTTTTTAGTATTAAGTAATCGCATGTGGACCTATCTAAGTGTCAAGCGGACTCTCAGATACCGAGAGCCGGCCACTAGCTAGCTAAACTAGTCTAAGCTTTTAATTTATTCTTTTTGTTTTGTTTTAGTTTTTAGTAAATTAAGTAGTTCGTATTTTATACTTGAGTATTGTTGCTTCCATTTCTTTTGTTTTGTTTCTTGTCTTTTATTCCTGTTTTCTGTTTCTGTTTCTAGTTTCACTTATTTTTTTTTGTCATTTCTCTCAGCAATCCCATACCTAAATTGACTAGACTGGGTTCTGTGTGCTATTTGAATGCGTATTTGAGGTTCGTTTTGTTAGCTTGTTTGTTTTTTCTCAATTTCCTTTAGTTGCTTTGTTCTTAACTGTTGCCACTGCCTGCTGTTTGTCAAAAGTTCTGTCGATTGTTTTCCGGGAAGCGCGCCTGTCGAAACTTGTGCTTTTTATCTTTCTACTTTCCAGCCGCCAACACACTGTGATCGACACATTTGCGCACTATGCAAATTCTCAACTGGACTTGGCTGACACCCATCAACACCACCAACACCAACACCATCAACATTACCATGACACCACATTCACATTGTTAACTAGAGAATTGAGTGGCTGCTCTGCCTATTTTTCTTCTTATTATTTTTTTGGGCACTTAGGTCTGCGATTGCGTTTGGGTTTGTGACTGCGAGTTGTAGCTTTTGTGGTGCTTCATAACCACCGCTGGGTCCATGACATAGTTGTTGGCCTCCGCCAGCTGGACGGGCAGCGGCGGCAGCTTGTCCTGCGGATGACGATGACTGATCGCCGCGCTCTTGCGACCCTTGCTCAATGTGCCCGTGGGCGTGGCCGTGCTCCCATTGCCATTGGTGGCCGGTGCCTGAGCCGGCGATTTGCTGGATGTGGTCGCGGCGTCAACAGCAGAAGTTCCAGGTGTTGCACTTGTCGTTGTTTGCTTGGCGTTCTTCGGATTGACTATGACCTTGGTCTGCTTGAGCAGCGAGCGATCGTTGCACAGCGCCGAGATGAGCGGCAGATCCAAATGTTTGCTCTTCTCGCGCAACAGCGCAATATCCACTGGATTCGCCGGGCTATTGGCGGACTGCGTTTGGCTGCTGTTCGCGGCGATGGAGGCCTGCAGCTGGGCGAGAATGCTGTTGCCGTTGCTGCCACGATTCAGGCCCAGGCCCAGATCAGGTCGTGGTCGCTCGCCAGCCCACTGGGCGCCGCTGGAGGTCTTGATCAGCGGACTGTTCGACTGGTGTGGATTGAGGGTGAGCGGCTTGCGTGGCGGCAATACGCTCAAGCTCATGTGATTGGGATTTGGCTTCGAGGGAACTGCAAGAAAATGGTGAAAAGAGAGTGGTTACTAACTGTTACCAACAGAATTTCATTGGGCAATGTGTGTTATGAGTACAGTCAATCAGATAGTCAAATCTATAAGTTATCAATCAATCCTTTTTTTCTTAATCAGCCAGTTTTAAATAAGTTATTGCAGTTTTATATCATTTCTACTTCAGTCTACGACTTTTTTATGTCAGTTAGGCAATTATGAAACCAATCACTGTGTCTATCAATCGGTCGATCAGTCAATCAATCAGCAAATTCAATCAATGTCAGTATATAACATGCATTTTTTAAATTCATAATTTTAATTTAAAAATATTAAACCAGAAATATGTGACTTTGTTGGCAAATTAATCAAAAATCAATCAATCAATCAATTGGTGACTGTGTAATTTGTAAAATTTATCCGTCTATAAACAATTATTTTGGATCAATCAGTCAGTAATGAAGTCAGTTTAGTCTCCAATTAGTCAATCAGTTAGATTTGCAGCCAACTAGTTAGTTAGCTTAGATATTATTTAGTCAATCATTCAATCAACTAATTTAGTTATTTAATCCAGTAATAATGATTTAGTCAATCAATTATTTAGTCAGTTTATCCGCTAATCAGTCAGCCAGTCAGTCAATCAGTCAATCAATGGGCGGACTTACTTGGCGGCGGCTGTTCGCTGGGCGCCGGCATCGGCGGTTTCTTTAGCCGATTGACGTACGGCGGCGGCGGCGGTGGCGGCAGACGCTTCACTTTGGGCATCGGCATCGAGTCGAGCGAGTTCAGAATATTATCGTCTGATCGCGATCGTGCAAAGAGGCTGGAAGCGTTTGCCGCTGCGGCCGCAGCTAGCGCGGCCGGATGCAACGGCGGCGGCGGTGGCGGCTCATACGAGCTGCACATCGACGCCATCGAGGGTGAATAGAGCGGCGAGTAGCCGGCGCCGGGCAGCTGCACGTACGTGTCCGACAGATTCTGGGTGGACGCGTAGCGCGAGTGCGTGGACAGCGCCAGCGGCAGATAGGGGGTGCTCCGATAGATCGCGTGGCCCTTGCACGTATCCCAGCCGGCGGGATAGGCCAGGTACGAGGGATGATGGGGCGGTGCCGGCGCCTGCACCTGAGCCATGGCAGCGAGCAGCGAGCTCTGCTTGGCATCCAGATACTCCTGCTGGCTCACGGCCGGATCCTGCAGCGGATAGATGACATAGTCCACATCGCTGTACATCTGCTGCTGGAACAGCTCCAGTTGATTGCGCGCCGCCAGCTGGCTGCTGTAGAGACCGGCCAGATGGTGATGCGAGTGCGTTGGCGGCGGCGGTGGCGGTGGCTGGCGCGGCAAACTTGGCGGCGGCGGCGGCAGGAACTGGCGCGGCTTGATCACCGGCAGCAGGACGCAGGCCTGCTGCGGCGGCGCCTGCTGGTGGTGCAGCGAGGCGGTGCTCTTGTGGTGCAGACCGTAAGGAACTATCGGTATGCCAATGGCCGCCGAGCCGGAATGGCGATGATGATGATGATGTTGATGCTGCTGCTGGTGCTGCTGATGTTGCTGGTGCTGGTGCTGGTGCAGCGATGCCTGCGAGCCGCCGGCATAGTTGGAATTGTGCAGCGATTGCTGCGACAGCTGGTGGCTGCAGATGGAGCCGCTGGATGAGGCCGCCGAGGAGTAGTGCGTCGGCGCCGCGTAGCTGGGCTTGGCGCCATCCGGCAGCAGGCTGGTGTGCGCCTTGAGGATGCTGATCTGCGGTCGCGTCGTGATGAACCGTGCCGTTATCTCCTCCGACTTGAGGGAGCTCATCGAGCCGGCGCCGCTCGGCACCGGCGCACCGCCCGTCGACACCATCGAGATGAGCGACGTGGGTCGCGGCTTCATCGATGTGGGATACGGCGGAGGATCGCGCCGGCGCAACGCTGCCGCGGGTGGTGGCGGCAGTGGGAGCGGTGCTGACACCGCCGCAGTGGACACTGGTGGCAACACGGGAGCTGCCGGCGCCGGCACAGCTGGCGGCTCCGGTTTTGGAACACTAACCGGTTTGGGCATGGGCGGCACTGGCGGTGGTGGCACCACCGGCGGACCGCACAGTCCCGTCTTCTCGTGCCGTGCGCTGTACGGCGGCGGCGCCGGCGGCAGCTCCGGCTGCAGCTGCTCAACGGACGCACCGCCCGCCAGCGGCAGCGTCACATAATCGCAGTCCGAGTGGAGGGTGCTCGAGACCGTCTTCCGGCTGGGGTAGGTGCCGCGACCCACAATCAGATTGGTTAGCTCCTCGGCGGAGAGCAGCGTGTGCTTGTTGTCCGTCGGATCGCTGCCGTCGCCGCGAAAGGAGCTGCTCGTGCTGATGTTGGAATCGGAGCGTAAACGAAATTCGTTGCACTTTTTGTTGGCACCGCCCGCAACACCAACGCCGGCCGCGGCGGCGCCACCATCGACGGAATCACTGGGCGCATGACCATCATCGCCTTTGGCCGGCTGAAAGATGCCGTAGTGTGAGCTCTTCTCGGACTCGGCCAGCTCCGAGGATTGGCCGGTTAGCTCGCTGCTGTGCATCGTGTAGACGCCGGAGGTTTCGGTGGGCGGTGCCATGCCATCGGCCAGCGTATAAACGCCGGATACGCCCGACACGCTCTCCGTTTCGTCGCGCACGGAGGCAGCCAGAAAGTCATCCGCATTGGATTCGCTTAGCGCGGAATTTTGAGCGGTGTGACTGAAGCCCAGCTCCAGGCTGGAGGAGGTGGAGTGCACAGCCGCTGGCGGTGCCGGTGTTGTGACCACCACAGTGCTGCACGTGGACGAGCACTGCGATCCAATGTTGTGCTGTGAGTTGGGCGAGTCCGTAGTCGTTGTGGAGCTGTCGTTGGCGTTGCCGATGCTGATGCTGTTGTTGATGCTGTTGCTGATGCTGTTGCTGGCCGTGGTGCGCTCGCTGGCGGTGTTGGCGGTGCTGGCCAACGTTTCGCTGGGACGGACGCTGACGCTGACACTGAGCGCGGCCAACTGCTCCTCCAGATCCTTGAGCGACATCTGGCCCACCGAGGACGTTTGCCGACTGACGCTGGGCCGGTCCAGCAGATGGGCCAGTGCCAAACTCTCTGTGGAGGGTGCGGCCAGCGGCGCCGGCGGCGTATTTATCATAATCTCCAGCTCATCCTCGGAGTGGACGCGATCGCTGACAATGCCCGAGGTGGTGTTGGAGCTGGTGCTCGAGATGACCGAGATGCGTTGCTCGTTCTTGCTCTTGTACGGCAATAAGAGACTGCGGGAGCAGGCGTAGCTGGCGTGCAGGCACTGGGATTCCGCCTCCTCCTCCTCGCGCTTGCTAACCTCCTTGAGGCGGGCGGCGAGCTTCATGCTCCACTGATGCGTATCCTTGCACAAGGTCAGCAGCAGCTTGTTCTTCTCATCGGAGCCGGCGTAGAGGGTGATGCGGCTCTCCCCGGAACGTATCTCGAATTTCTTGCGCTCAAACGACAACTTGGTTATGTTCGGCCATAGAAACGTAGCCGGCGGCTCGACGCCCGCAGCGCCTCCGAGTATCTTGATGCCCTTGGCATAGATGACAAACCAGGCGCTGCCCGCACCCGGCTCGCTCTTGGCCAGCCGCATGCGGAACGTGTGCGCATTGATGGTCTCGTGCAGGCTGCACGCCTGCTTGATGTACAGCAGCTCCGCCTCCGCGGAGGCCAGGCCGCGATGGCCCCTGTGGCAGGCGTGGAGCGCCCGCTTCGCCAGCGCCGTGTGCAACGTGGCCGGCAGGTAATCCTCCAGGCGAAAGTAATCCGTGGCATTGCTGCCACTGCTTCTGGTGGTGGCGATCGCACAGGGTGCACTGGGCGCCGATTCGCGCTTGGCCACCGCCGCTTGACTGGTGGAGGTCACATAGGTGGACAGACGCAGCATCCGCTCGTTGTAGCTGCTCAAACGTTTGCGTATCTTCGGCAGCGTTGTCGTCATCGCCGTGGATCTGCCGCTGCGCGCTGCACCGGACACCGATCCCTCCGTTTCCGTCGCCGTCGCTGTTTCCGGCTGCGCCAGCTCCTCGTGCGCCTCCTCCTTTGGTTGATGGTTTGTGGCTGCCGCAGTTGTTGCCCCAGTTGTTGTCGGCGCATCGCCCAGATCCGCCTGCAGGGCGAGACCGGCGAGCAGGAAGAGCGCATGGTCGGCGTGGTCCCGCGGCAGCTCGCGTTGCAGCACATTGTGGCGCAGCTGGAGATAGTAGTTGTGGCGCGACGTCTCATCTTTCAGCATGAACGGGCTCTCGATGTAGAACTGCACGCGGAAGTGTAGCTCCAGGAGAGGTCGTCCATTGGCGTCCAGGCCCTGCAAGCCGAGCAACATTAATTAAAATGATCACTTTTCAAAGCTGGAGGAGGAGCGGAAGCTACTTACGTGCGTGTGCGAGGAACGCCAGCTCTTCGGCCCGTATTTGGAGAGCTTGCTCTCGGGATCTGCAAACATGTACTCGCCATCTAAAAGAAAGAGCGAGAGAAAAGGTTAGAATAAAATTTCACCTGCGATTATTATAAGACTTTTCTCTTATTTATAATCTTATTTCAAGGTAAAAATGGGTTTGAATCAAATATATACTTGTTTTAAGCTTAATTTAGGATTCTTTTTAGATAAACTCAATTTTAATTTAATACTAAAGAAATCTTATTTCAAGGTAAAAATGGGATGGGAAATGTCACTTAGACTTAATTCGATAATGTTTCGTTATTAAAAGGCGTTTTGTTTGGTTGAAATAATTGATTCAAGATTGCCTCAAAACATCATTCTTAAAATGGAAATTTTTTTGCTTAATTTAAGTCAAATTACTAAGACACTGTTTCAAGCTCCAAATTCTTGAGAAGTTTTCCTCCTAACCACAAAGTTTTGAGCCAGCAAATTTACAACATTCCTGAATATTATAAGACACGAAATAATACTAAAGTAATAGAAGAATAGAATCTTTTAGAAGAATACTAGATCCGAGAGATCCAATAGTTAGCTTAACAACTGTGGAAAGTAATCTTCGTAATATTTTTATCTCAGAAAAAGCCAACAAATACAAGACTTTTACATTTAGACCCTTTAAAAAAAATAAAAATCCAACAATGTAATTGTTTAAGCTAGATTCCTAAATATTTAAAAGCATTGTCCTTGATTCAAGAAATATCTGGCATTTGTTAGTTTAGTTTTAACGGAAGTCCTGACGCCAAGGTCGCGTTCATTCAGCTCAACTAATCAAAATTTTAAATGAACTTTCGGCAATGCCAGCACGAATTCTGTTCTGCTAACAGGGCACATACCCGGCTAGGGAACCCAAGCCCCCTCTCCTGTTCTCTCACTCTTCCTCTCTCTATCTCTATCTTTCTCTCTTTGTTGTTCGCTGGTCAAACTCTTGTCAGTTTTTGTCAGACAGCAAACAAGCAACCCATTGACGTCAACAGGGCCGATGACGACACGTCCATGTCAGGTTGTCAGCCTGTTGTTGTCGTCCAAGCTCCCAGTGCCCAGTCCGAATTCAAGTTGGGGACTCGACTCGACTCGACTCGGCGACTTGGCCCAAGGGCATGCCGCGTGCTCGAGAATCAATGTGGCTGTTGTTTTTGTTGTTGTTGTTGTTATTGTTGAATGTCGGTTGCATGCTTGAAAAACAAAATCAACACACACTTCATCATCGAACGAAAAATTGGAATTCCTGCATACGAAATGAAGCAGCAACAGCAGCAGAAGATGAAAAATAATAATTATGAGCAGCAGCATAAGAAAAAACAAAAACAACAAAAACGAGAGTACTCTAGACGAGAGCGCTTGACTGGGGATACCCTGCTTTCATATATTTGCATTTTAAAAGAGCATAAATATATTTTTTATTAAATATGTCAATAATTAAAGCGGTAAATTTATCGATCGGAGGGAAAGGCAAGGTATTTAATAAATTAGTATCAATTTAAAGCTATTGAGATTTTCAAATTATGTCGACTAAAGGCTAACAGCTACCGATAATTATCGCTACGAGAAGAGTAATCGATTAAGTAAAGTCAATTTTTCCAGTTATTGTATATAATGTCATTTATTTATATTTAAGGAATGTCTAATCTTTGGACCATTAATCGATTTTGAAGTCTTTTACTATCAGACAACTGATAACGAAGCATTCAAACATACAGGGTATTGAAAAAATGCAAAAAAATATGAAATGGAAATATGTGGGCACACAAGCAGAAGCAGCAGCAACAGCAGCAACAATATCATAATAATCATCAGCGTCCGAATAAGTGCCTATCAATGACGAAGACGACGCGGACGACGATGAGGCCCCAACGGAGTCCAACTCCAAGTTGAAGACGCAGACGAAGTCGAAGTCGCAGCGAGTCGCATACCAAAGAGACCCAAGCCCAAAACTCAGCTCGACGACAACAACGGCAACAACAAAATAAAACAGGTAGAAGCGGGCTGAGAGACAGGTAACAGTTCGCAGTGCGGCGCAACGTTGTGGCAGCTGAAACCCAAGTAAAAAAAAAAACAGAAGAAGAAGAAAAATACCAAGTCAAACTCTTCAGCGATTTCTTTTATGGTGCGTGGCTGAAACCAAACACAAAAAAAATTTAAAAACTCAAAACCCAAAAACAAAAAAAAAACCAAATTCAAATTTCACCTCAACAGTTGGAGATCAGGAGCTGATGGATGGATGTGCTCTCGACTGTTGCTGCTGCTGCTTCTAAGCGTGAGCAGGTGTGAAGCCTTCAAAGCAGCACACAGCACGCAACGTGCAGCGTACAACGTGCAACGTGCAGTTGCAGCCTGATGTTGGGCATTTTGGGCCAGCGGCAAAAACCTAATAATTAACATATTTTCCAACGCATTCCACAGCGCTTACAATTAACACGCATGCAATACACATATATACATAGATATAAGGGGTAAAGGGGGTTGGGGGGCTAAATAAATCTTCAATTTGAAACACATGCAACACAAATTACAGACTCGAATGCGTTGGGATTCCGGCAGGCTCATCAAGAGGCCCACAGAGAGAGAGAGAAAGGGAGAGAAACATAGAGAAAGGAAGAGAGGTACCAAAGGAATTTAACAACAACAAGCAAGAACAGTTATGTGCGCGTAGATGAACTCAAAATACCCTTGCAAATAAATATGATAAAATAGATACTCCAAGTTATCCAACAAAATAGAAAAGAAAAGCATTATAAAACACGTAATTGCGGAGTTTGATAGAGGAACAATATTATAAGTCAATATATCATTAGACCTAAGGTGATATGTGTATATTATATGAAATATATTATTGATTTTATAAAAAAATATATATTTTCTAAAAAGTTACGCACTTTATCGTATTGTCTTTATTGATTTTTTATCTCAGTATATAAATAATCCAATATTGATAAATTTTTGTAAATATTAAAAAAAAAAAATTTGAAATCTTTTGACTCTCCATAAATTCTTGACCGATCATACCTACGGCAGCTATATAAAACGCTGTTCCATTCTCCAGAAAGCATCTGGGCCAAGTTCACATATGTGCAACATAATTTCTGTATTTCGATATATGCATCAACTTAGATAAGAAAATCAAAATACCCTTCGCAAGAGTAGAAGACGAACAGAAATTTAGCGGACAACGGGCAGCGGCTGGTCAGAGAGACAGCTGAAGCAGCCGTTGCCCAGGCATTCTTCAGATTTATATTCCAAAGGTCTTGAGTAGGCACGCCATAGCCAAAGCCATAATAACCGAGCCAGCAACAAAATAACCCAAAAACAAAAAAAAACAACAACAGCAATGAATGTGTGTGTGTGTGTGTGTGTATATGAAAACAGGCTGGGAGGAAGAAAAAAAATGAGAACGAAACAACATAAAACCAAAAGAATTTTAATTTCCGATGTTATCAGATGCACGCAGCTTGGGTTGAGGCAGCAGCAGCAGCAGCCGCAGCCGCAGCAGCATGTGGCTGCAAGGCCGGCAGTCAAAGAAGCAGCGGCAGCGGGGCGTGGCCAAGCGGCAGAGGGGATTGGGCGCAGAGCAGAGCCCGCGAAGACGAAGACGAAGATGAACAAGCCAACGCCATATAATAATGATTATGAGCCATTAACATTAAATGGAAAAGAAAATGCTGGTCTACAGATTACAACAGCAGCAACAGCAGCAGCATCAACAGGCAGCAGGCAGCAGGCAAAGGAATGCGGCACTGGAATCCAAGCAATGCGACAGCTAAAAATAACACCAGCAGCAGGAGCAACAACTGCAGGCGAAGTAAGAGCAAGTGGAGCAGAAGGAGCGAACAGAAGTAGCGGGAGGAACTAAAGAAAAGGTTGGAGCAGCAGCAAGTGAAACAGGAAGAATCTGTTTTGACAGAAGGATGAGAATAAGCTGCAGTAGCACTAGCAACAGCAACACCAGACGGAGCAGTGACTGAAGCTGGAAGAATTGGATTTAACAAAAGGATTAGTTGCAGCAGTGGAAGAAACAGCAAAAGCATGGGCAACTGCTGACCGGGAGAATAAACATTAGAAACTTCAGGATTAGAATGTACGGAAGTACCAAAAGCAACGGGACAACAACAAAAAAAAGATTAAAAGTGGCAGTGGGATGGGCAGCAGGAATAGAAGCTAAAGTAGAGAGCAGAACAGGAGCAGAGCTGTCGGCCCAAAATGAAGCTTGAGGATCAGGCAGCGAAAACCCCGAAAATATCGACGACCATTGTGTGGCCAACAAAAAGCAGGAGCAACAGTTGCTGGCCGCAGCTGCAAATGTCTGTGACAATGTTGCCAAATTGCCAGGCGACAGCAAGGAGCAGCAGCAGCAGCAGCGGCAACTAGGAGACAGGCACCATCCACACTTAAAGCGAGTTTCACGTCGCGGCGAAAAATTTGCATAAAGATGAAATTTATTGACGGTTGCGTGGCCATAAAATTGAAATTCATTGGCGACAAAAGGTAGACGCAGACGTTGGCTGGACAGTGCCTAAAAAGGGCCAAGCAGCAGCAACAACAGCAACAACAACAACAGCAGCAGCAGCATCCGCTGTGTCCTCTAATACGAAAGACTTAAGCGACAAACTCGCAAATGGCAAACGGCGCGCGAGCTTGCCACATTTTTAGCGGTGTTTGAACTTTTTGTGCAACGCTATCTATAAAACAACAACAACAACAACAACTGCCACTAAAGCCAATTTTGGTGCAGTGAAAGAGCGCGGCGTGAAATGCTCGAAAGTATGCGGCGGCAATCAGTGTTGCCAATTTAGCTATTTTTCAGTCAAATTTGGCTTCTTTTTTTTAAGTGCAATTACATTAAAAGTATTTTAGCATATCAATAGAAGCTTTTAAAATTATAAAATCTACTACAACTTTGTAAGATAATTTTAAACATTTTTTTTTAAATATTAAAATAATTTTGGTTTTTTCAATGTACATTTTATTGCCGTATGAAAAATGGGTGTCATTGTTATGTCGTGGTAAAACAAAATATACATAAAATAGCTAAATATTTAAATCTTCTTTGTCTTTAAAGTTACTTGATCTTTTTCTATCTTCTAAAAATAGTTTTTAGCTCTTTCTGAGGCCAGCTTTGTTTTTCCCCTCTAAAGTTGGCAACACTGACGGCAATGGACGAGCTCTGCAGCAACAACAACTTCAGCCGCATGCCAGTCATGCATACACATATATACACACACTCACACACACACACACGCACACACACTCGAAATGCCGACTGACATTGGCAAAAATCCTTGCGAGGTAACGCAAAATGCAAACTGCCAATTTCATAGCTGAAGCTAAAGTTAAAGCTAAGGCCGAGTTGAGGATTCTTTAGCTGTTGCTGTTGCTGTTGCTGTTGCTGCTGCTGTGTCCTCTTCTGTCTCCTCTTCTCATTCTCTTCCACCACTTTTGCCACAGCATCAGCCCATGTGGCAGCTTGGCCACGTCTGAAGACGCGAACGTTGCTGTTGTTTTTGTCGTTGTTGTTGTTGTTGTTGTTGGCATGCCCCCAACTGCATACCAAATTCTTTTTCGCTGAAGATGTTGTGGCAACTTCTTCGCCTTGACCCCCCCCCCCCCTGCCCCCACATCTCTGCCTCCGCCTGCGTCCACTGACTCGAAATTGATGCCAAACTGCTGGCGAAATTTACGAAATTTACGTCTTTTGCTCTTCTTATTTTTTTTATTATTTATTTTTTATTTATACTCTCACTAGAACTGGGAAAGGGCTACTAACTAAGCTATTGGCTTCTTTTTGTTTTTGACTTATTTTTGAATGACATTCCGCTGTTTACCTTTAGTTTTGGTATATTTTTTGTACTTATTGCATTAAGCCACATTGTCTATATTCTGGGGTATTCGGATTGATAGTAAATTTGTAATAATTAGAATACGAATTTTTTATAATTCAGCACATTTAGTGAAATTTGGCTGATATATTTATTTTAGCCATATTTAACCGAAGGAATTTTTGATATTCAAATGAATTTTTGTTTTTCCCCATCTAACTTCTACTTTAGGGTATTTGTGGTTGGGTTTTCTTCACTTAATTGCTATCCAGAATGTGTGTGCTTTGTGTGTGTGTTGCATTTGTGTGTTTATATACATATATGTATATATTTATATATATAATATGTATATATCTGTATATGTATCTGAGGCCAATGCCAAAGACGTCTCTCTGCAGTGGCCAGAGCAGCTCGCCTACCAACCAGGCCTGGAAGTTGCCTCTTGGCTGGCTGTTCCTGCTGCATGTTGTTGCTGTTGTTGGCTGTGTGTTGGCTCCGCTGGAGCCACATCGTCGTCGTCGATTCGTTTGTGTTAATGCAACGCGCGACGGCTACCTGAATTACTGAACACGCGTCTTGTGTCTTGTGTCTTCTGTTGGCCGTTGCCTGAAATTGTTTGTTCGCCGTTGACGGCGATGCGTTCCTGGCTGCCGTACTCCTTCTCCTTCTCCTTGTCTTTCTCCTCCTCTTTCTGCTTCTTCATGTTGTTGTTGTTGCTGTTGCAACGTTTTTTCGTTCATTTTATGTGCCATTTTGTTGTTGTTGTTTGCTGTGTTAGTATTTTTATGTGTTTTGGCATTGCTGCAGCAAAAAACCAAGCTAAACTGAAAATGGCAAGAAGACACGACTACCATATACCCTTCTTTGTCTGGTATATACATTTGAGCACAATATTACATAACAGACGCACAAACACTTTGGAAGCTGTACCTCATTATAAGATTTTATATCAAAGCCTAGAAACCCTCTTTTTATTTTAAAATAATTTTGGAAGCAGTGGGGAGAAATATCTTCAAACAGTCAGTTCTGTTAAGTATTTGAGTCTTCTATTAAATTGATGCATTAGAAATCGATATTTATAAAATTTCGACAAAACATTGATAATGTCCAATATTTTAAATAAACTTGATTTGCTTTTGGTTAACAAAAACCACATGCCTCAATCTACATAAATTTGTTTAGATATTCGCCGAAAAAATCATTTTAAGATATCGACATTTATCGATTTTGGTTAATAAATGCTGTTTCTAAATACGAAAACAAAACGTGCATATGATACCTCCTAACTTCAGTATACCCTGCATTTTTTCGGTGAGGTAGAAAAAAAAACAGAGTTTGTGGCCAGGCGTGGAGGTTGCCACTGCAACCGTTGCTGCCACAATCGCTGCTGATGATGATGAGCAGCTTTTAAAAAGACTGGTTTATGTTTATTAGTTGTATTTTTCATGCCTTATCGCATGGCACGACCATCCAGCAGCTGCCGCAAGCCAAGAGCCAAGCTGTTGCCAAGTGGCTAGGCTGGCCGTTTAGGGCGTTCCACAAACCCAATTCGTCGTGCATACGCAGGTACCCACCCCTCTCCCGAATATACCCGCTTTAGACTCACCTATGAGCACGGCCAGACCAAACAGCTCGGTGTCCTGCATGCCCTGCGTGGCAAAGTGCAGACATGTCTGCGTATAAACCTCTCGGACGCGACTCTTTGCATCGACTAGGAAGTAAAGGGTTTTCGGCTGCTGTTGGCCCAGAAGTCTGCGAATGGTTCAAATATCAAACAGTTAGACAACAGTTCATTTAAGTTGGCTGTAGGGTGTGCTTACCTCAGTGCCAGAAATCGGGAGCCGGGTGACAGTTGCTCGGCTGAGGACGCGCATACTTCCAGGGGCGCGCTGACGGTGCAAAATGCTCGCATGCTGCATCATTTTCCGTATACAGCGCGCGCGTTCGAAATACGTTGCTGCTGCATAAAGAAAAAATAATAAATAAAAAATTTATACTATAACTGTGATAAAATATAGTCAGGTTATAATCAAAGAAAACTTTCAAAACTTAAAATTTATTGTGCAACAATGCGAACACATTTTAAACTCTTTCTCAGAAGTTGAATTTAAACGAAAACCACCAACGCCCGGATGTGTATCCACTTAAAATCAATTAAAATATCTCCAGCTGTGCTTAAATAAAGATTCTTATTTTCTATAACTGCTAAACGAATTTCTAGGAAAGGTCTAAACATAATTTTGTTCTGCATATAGCTACAACAACCAACAACAACAATAATTACGCCTATTTATGTGACTAAGAATGCCAATTTTTATGGTTTTTTTAATTGATAAATTCTTAAAAGCTCTCAAGAGTATTTTTTATTTCTCACAGCTTGGAAATGCAGCGCGTGGAATTTAGCCAGATGGCGCCACATGTACCTTGGGCGGAGGTGGAAGACTTTTTTGTTTTTTTTTTTTTTTGCTGGCAACAATTTCACCAATCAATAACGAAAGACTTAGGCGACAAACTTGATTAGGCGGCGGTGCGTGCGTGCGTTGCGCATAAAATTATTAAAATTCAGTTAAAGAAAGTTCCAAAATACACACACACACACGCACACAAATAGCAACTTGCCCCGTGATGAAAGAAAAGCATTTTATGCATAAATTAAAATCAAATCGAATCAAATCAACTTATGGACTAGCCTCCAAATGTCTGTATATTTAGATACATATATATGTACATAGATATAGATACATATATATAGCTGGTCTTTGGTCGCGTCTCGCCGTGGACTGCGGTTTCTACTTGACCAGCGCGGCCGCATAAATTTCAATATTGGCGCATTTCTGTGTGCGCCGCAGCCGTCTAATAAATTTCAACGTTCCATAAATTTATTCAGAGTCAAGTTGAGAGAGTCGGGCGAATTCGAGTCCGCCGCTATATCTATATATACATGTATATGTACAACTGAACTCCCAGCGACTCCAGACACAGGCTTGAATCGTTGTTGCTGCGGCTGCGGCTGCTGTTGGCCACAATTCATGCGGAACCGCCCTGACTTATTAATATGATCGAGTCTCCCTCCTCTGCCCCCTCTTAGAGCATTTCCAGTCTAAGTCATTCCAATGCTGCCGCTGCTGCTGATCATCAATCAAAGCGCGCATTTGACATAAATTAGAAACCAAGAATATGTATATGAGGTTCAGTAAAACACATCTATACATATATATATATATAAATCTATTTTTTATATACAATATATATTCCCAAAACAAAAAGACAAAAAACAAAACCAAACAAAAAAATGCTTTTGAAAACCAATTATATGTAAGCCGATTTTCAAGCGACTCGAGTGATACACAAATAGATACAGATACCGAAACAGAAACAGAAACAGAAAACGAGGCACATACAAAAACCGGACCGGACCAGCCCCAGACAGAAAAGCAAGAGAAACAGAAATCTGGATTCATTTACGAAATAGCACAAAGCGCTGCAAACTCCAGAAGATATTTAAATTTTTGTTTATTTTTGTTTTATTTATGGGGAATTTTTGTGCATATTGTAAGCTAAAAGCCGATGTGGGCATGTTTGATAGAATAATAGATTTGGGCGTGGCATAATCTTGCAGTCCAACCAGAAATTCTTCAATTAAGAGCTTTATATGTAAAAATTTTGGTCAATTTTGGAATGATCGACGAAAAATTTAACCCTCTTAGAATTGGCATTAATGTTGTTTTTTATGGTAATTGTGGCCAATACAATCGATTAAAAATTCTAAATCGCAATTCTAAACTGTAACCCCCTTTTTATTTAAAAAAAAAATTAACAAAATGTTAATGTTAAATGTAGATCAATCTTTAGGTCAAATGACCATGACCAAAATGCCATCAATCGTGAAAATCTGCTAAGCTTTGAAGTTATGGGAGTTTTACATATGGGAGCTATGGATCCGAGGTCTTTACATGCCAACATTTTTTTCAATTTGGGCACGATTTTTAACCAAAAATTTTACCTTTTCAGAACCGAATTTAATGTTGTGCTTTATGCTAATTTTGACCAACAAAATCGATTAAAACTGTATAAATTCAATACTATAAAATTTGGGAAAATTTTTTTTTTTCGAAAACGAGTAAGTGGAAAAGTCAAAATTTTATTTTAAAAAATGGATGTATCTTAAATATAGAATCAATATATACAAAATTAAAATCGGTTAAGTTTTGACAAAGTTAAGAGAGTTTGAAATTTGAATATAAGAAAATAAATGATTTCGGCTAGCATCTTTTTTTAAAAGCAATAAAAATAATAGCCAACCAATATGAATGGGCCTTATATATCACTAACAATTATCATTGTTAGCATTAAGTAAGGCAGTAGGCGAGAGCAGGTTGAAGCCACTGTGAATGATTCACAATGCAAACAGAAACAGAACGGAGAGGGGGAAAGAGTAGGGGTCGGTGTATAGGCGACAGATAAAGCCGGCAAAGTGGTAGAATGTGTTTTCTTAATTTAAAATGCAAACAAATGAAAAACATTTCAGAATTTCAATCATGGCAAATTATCCGCATTCCAAGGTTTAATGAGAGCGGGCGACGACAATAACAACAGCAACAACAACAAGTCGAACGCTAATTATAAAAGTCAACAGCTAAGAGTGCAGTCTGGCAATCAGTGGGAGTTGGTAGCGGGGCGTGGCAGACCAATGAAATATATTTATATATGTGTGAGAGAAAAGAGATAGAGACAGAGAGATAGAGATAGAGAAAAGACACGCTAAACAGCAATTAAGCAAAAGCAGTAAATATTTTGTTTATGCGCGACTTAGATGTACAAGAGGGGTAAGCGGGGCAAAGGGGGTGGCAGCATATTAGGGATAGTTATGGCCAGCAGGCGCTTAACGGGTTCTATATAAAGTCGCACGGGCCAATTAAATGGCTTAAGCGCCAGCGGCCAATTTTTCTTAGCTGGCTAAGCGATAAAAAAACACACGCAAGCAAGAGCGCTTGAAGCGAGAGGGACTGACCGGCAGATACCCTGTAACCAGCTGAACAACATTTATACATTATATACAAATATATTATACAAATTTAAATCAGGAACAGGAATGAGTTTATATATAAAAAGCCCAACATCAATACATATCAATACGGAAATCAAAAGTGTTTATTTATAATCTCAAATCGTTTTGATCAGGGTATAGTATATCAGAACATAAATATTCCACAATTTAGGATTACCTATTTATCGATTTTATGTACAGCAGGAGCTATCGCTAACTGTAAATAAACTTAAATAAGCCCTCTCTCTATGGTATAAAAGAATTAATTCATTTCAAATTTGAAGGCTCTCTCAAATCAAAGCTAAATCGACTCGGATCTTCAATGTTGTTAAGGAACATATATATGCATTAGTTAGGTTGTTATTTGCATGCAAAGATATAAAAAACCATTATACAATTTTTCACATTTCAATGGGCCACAAGTGTTGGGATAGCAAAGCAAAACGTTGCGCATACGCCACGTTGTGCAGCGCCATCAGTTGCTTGCCCCGAAAGCCGCCTCAGCGGGCAGCTTCTCCCTGCCCCAGCTGCTGCTGTGTTGTTGTTATTGTTGTTGTTGCTGTTGTTTTTGTTGTTGCTGTTGTTGTTATTATTGGTGCTGTTGCTGCTGCTGGCAGCCAGCCCCAATCCGGGGCGCTGTGACTGTGACAACTGCATGCCATTGCAGTGAGCTCATTTGGGGCGTGTGTGTGTGCCAGTGTGTGTGTGTGTGTGTGTTTGTTTGTTTGTTTGTGTGTGTTTGTCAATCGAGTTCGCGACTTTGTCGCCAGCTGAAGCAAGGCGCTTCTGCGGGACGGGCGGTAAAACTGTGATAAATGCTTTAGCCGCATGTGCAAAACGTTTATTGGCCATGCTCAACGACTCAGAAAATAGAAATATATAAAGATATATACAGATACACATACACATATATGCATATCTATCGGTATGGATTTCAATTTAGAATTGGTATCGGAATTCACAAGTGCTTGAGCGGTTTTTGAGTGCGCGCTGCTCAATAAACATTCGAAATAAACATAAATAAAAACCAAGTCGAACTTTGAATTTGGCTGTTAACGACTGCACGATACTCTGTTCAGAGGAATTAAGAAACCTTTAACTATTAGAATATAATAATAGATCAGAATAGTTAAACTTTTCTAAGTATATACATACATAGAAATTCTTTTCACAAATTTACAAAGTCTCAAGTTCTTGAATATGTAATGTAAATGGTAAAATTGTGTTGACTGTTTTCACATAAAAAGTACAACTCTACTTTCATCTTATTTGTCAAGTGGGAAATGGGTGAAATTGTAATTAAAAGTTAAGGTCTGAGCTTTGTCTATATAAAATTGACGAATTTCTTAGCAATCTTCTTCTTATTTTTGGCTGACTTGTGGACACACGTAGGGACGTTGCGCACATGCGCACTTTAAAGACAACAAAAATTTGTTTGGTACAAATGGCACAGGCAAAAACAACAACAACAACAGCTAAAGCTAATAGAAACAACAATTCAGCAATTTGCCGCTTTGTTTTGTTTGGTTTTCTCCCCACATTCGAGTTTGTATTTGCTAACAAAACGCCGAGTTATTTATTTGACGGGAGACAACAGCAATAACAACAAAAACATGAACAAAAAACAACAAAAGCAACAACAACAACTGACTTCATAATCGGCATAATAATTTCAGAAATGTGCGCCGCCTGCCGTTCGGTCAATCAGGGTCTCCATTAGCATTAAACGTTACGAATTCGGCTTACGTATTTGGCCCCTGCCACGCCCCGTTTTGTAGCGCACTTGCCATGACGCGCATCCGCTAAATAAACACACATGTATGTACATAGGTGTAAGCATATATACAACCTAATGCGTATATATAACAACTGTTCCGATTGAGCGTGTGAAAATGCCATCGCTTTAAACTATTTCCTCCATTGACGCCAACTGTCGACGTCGATCGTCGGCGATCAGCGAATGCCAATTTGCCGTTTGTCGTAATTAAACAAGAGTGCTCTAGTCGTAGTTATCCGTCCTGCAGATATCCTGTACACAATCTAAAAATTGATTATTAAATATCATTTTTGTAAGTGTTGATTTTAGGCTCAACATAATTTAATTTTCAGCATTTACAGATTATGTTGAATTTTATTTGGAGTTTTATTTCGATTATTTGGATTACAAATAAAATCAGCTTACTATCGATATGAAAATTTAATATATGGTTAAGACCAATTTATCTATACAAATCATATATGTATATAAATACTTTAAGGGATCAACCATTTCTACTTTGGTTTAAGTGTACAACTGCAATATACCCCATTATTTTTGGCAATTTTCAATAGGCATAGGCAGGGTATCAAAAGCTAGACACGTTTTTAGACGCAGCCGCCGCAGCGGCCAGCTCATGAGCTAACTATTCCACGTCAAACGTCGTCATTCATTAGCTGAGCTTTAGCCACAGCCAAAGTCTCAGCCTTAGCCTCAGTTCCAGCTTCAGCCTTAGCTCAAGCTTCGCTTAAGAGCGGCGTTGCCAACACTTTCAATAGAATCCACGAATCCAGTTTTAAGAGGCACTCGGCATCAAAGTCGCACCACTCTTAGAATAACTCTAGCTGTGAGTGTGTGTGTTTGTCTTGGAGACTTTTGTAATACGCTTTGACTATAGTCAACGTTGATTAACTATGTCAAAATGTGGAAAATGGAACTAGATACACACATGTATTCCAATAATTCTAATATCAAGCAAAAGTATTCATTAAATGATAATTTGTATACAAATTTTTAAACAGAAATTGTAGGTTTTAAAATTGGGAAAAGTTGTGTATAATAACGGTTGGACATCATATTGTATTTCTAATTCCCAATATTTTTATAATTTTACGTGCCTTAGATTAAGGGAGTAACTGAATTTTTCTAATGTTGTAAGCTTGTTTAATTATATATTGCTTTGACATTTTGATATACATATGTAAAAAGCAACTTGCCTGTGCAGATAATCCTGACATTTAAAAATGTCCTTTCAAATTTTCACAGTAATGTGCACAGAGTGCAAGCGAGAAAGAAAGAATGCAGATCCGCATAGAAGAAGCGCCTTAGAAAAACATAGGTTTAAAAGAGCAAATGTCCAAGGAGCAGTCACACCTAGGCGAGGCAGCGCTCTCCCATTCTCGAATGAGAGCAAGAGCTGTGCCAATGCGACGCGATGTCAACGTTGACTGCGGCAGCAACGCGTGCGACGCATGCTAAATTGAAAGGCGTGCGAAACAATTTGTGCGCTTGCGCTTTGCTTGTTTGTACGTGTGTGCATAAATTATGCTGCTGGCCGCGCAGTTAGCGTCGATGCCTGCCAAATAGCCGAGTCTTCAGGGTGAGCAATCATACCTGCTGCTTCTTCTTACTTTCAGCTTTGTCATTCAACATATAATTTGCTGTACATTTTAATTGCTGTCCAATTTTTGACTTTATAAAAATAATAAAAATTTTAATTTTGATTTAATATGCACAAGCGTGCAGGCATTTTTGTTCGGCAATTGTTTGCTGTTATTGTTGCTGTTGGCTAAGGTCAAGTGCCGCCCTCCCCGCTGCCCCTCCCTCTAGTATGCTTGTCACTGTGGGCGTCTGTCAATTGTCGCAACCGCAAAATAAATAAATATGAAGAAAGCCAAACAGCAAAAAACAACAATGACAATAGCACGTAGCAACAAAAAAAAACAACACAAAACAGATAAACCGATAAACACAACTGTGTATCGATATCGCATCTTTGCGGTGGCAAAAGCGTTTAACGTTTACCGTTTTTTTTTTAGCGTTTAACGTGTGTTTCTGCTCATTTGTTTATCATTTTTGCAACACAATACACCACTAGTATTTGATATGACCGCGCCTCAACCCACTTCCTCTTCACCTACGCTCATGGCGGCGGCGCACGTTCAATTAGTCGCCTTGTTTCCTCCAGCTCCCATTTCCAATTAATTGTTGTGGGCAAATCAGCTGCTCAATTTCAGTGGTCGCCATTTTATAATTGCCTGTCCCATTGATATTGTAGCTGTAGCTTATTGGAATTGGTATTCCCGGTACCCCCATGAAGAAACATATACATGTACATTTGTACATTTGTATGTGTGTCTGTTGCTATTTACGACACCTGCTTTTTACCCCCGTTTGACACTCCCCGCGCATTTGGCGCGCTGATTAATTGCACAATGAACCATTGGCGAGTTTTATGACCGCTTCTTAATGTTCAGATAAGACATTTTCCAATATTATTATTATTGTTGTTACGCTGTCCCGTCTGGGGCAATTTAAATTCCAAAGAAATGCCCGCAAGAACCAATTTAAAAAAGTAAATAAATAAAAATCCCTCATTTTTGGGATATTTGTCTCATTTCGCTTACCTTATGCACTGCCGACAGAAGCCGCTGCAGTTGTCGACATTTTAGTCTTTTTTGTCGTTGCCAGCGGTCGATTTGGGGAAAAGGGGGAAATGCCTTCAGCGCGTAATCCAAAAATTGAGTCGCTTGTGTTTTGGTTTTTTGTTGTTGTTTTTTATGCACAAATTTTTTGTTGTTTTTTTCTATGTACCAATTTTTTTCTCCTTTTTTTAAGCAACTGATTCCAACTTTCTTTGTTTTTCTTCTTTTTTTATTTTTGTACTGACAATCGATTAACGTTGATGACTGCGCGGCGTCAAAATAACAGTAAATTGTATTGTATTTCTTTTTTTTTTTTTGTTAAATTGTCGTTTATTTTGTTGTTGTTGCTTTTTGCTGACCTCTTCGTCAAATACTAACAACGCGCTGCGACTGCGCAGTCAACGGCGACGGCAACGGCGGGCCACATTCCAACGTATGCGCTCTCACTGGCGTTTGTGTGGGCGAGTATGAAAAGAGATGGGCAGCGGAGTTGAAGGGATATGAGGTGGAGGCAATGAGCGCGGCACAAATACGATTTAATCAAAATTGTTGCTGTCGTTGTTGCTGTTATTGTTGACGAACACACACACACAAATATATATCTGGGAGAGCGAGAGCGCGCAAGCGAACGATCGAAGGAGAGCTGCCGTTTTATATGATTGTGTTTGTGTTTGTGCTGTCCTCTCTTTGGCAACTGCTTTTTGTTGTTGCGCGAAAGAATGTCGTTTGCTTGGTTGTCGTTGTTGTTGCTGGGTCGCAACTTTCTGTGGGGCTATTTGTTTTGACCAGCAGCAACTTGTTGCAGACAATTTGGTTGCCTAAATAAAATTATACACACACACGCACATAAACACAGAAAAAACACAATGGAAATTAACGAAAATGCTGAACACTTGCGCTTGTAATTCAACGCCACACTTTAAATCTGAATTCGAATCCGAATCCGAATTTAAAATCCAAATCGAAACGTAACGTAACGTTAACGAAACCGAAGCGAGGCAAAGCGAAGCGAAAAGAAAAACTTGAACGCTCAACGAAACGCGCACAACGCGAATGCGACTCCGTTTGCGACTGAGACGGCTACAATCGCCAGAGCTGCGCCAATGGGGCCGCGCAGTCGCTAGTTGTTGGCTCTCTCTCTCCCTATGTGTGTGTTTGTGCGAGCGAATTCCGTGTACGTGTACGCCTGCGTGTGTGTGTATACGTTTATTTTATTTTATTTTTTTTTAAACACGACGCGCAACCTGCTGCCAGCTCAACTGCTTCGTCCAGCTACAAAAATCAAACTAAAGTCCGAATCGAGAGAGTTGCGTGCTGAGAGCGCAACTGTATTTCTGAGTGTGAGCATGCATATGCTCAGCGTCCGTATGAGTATCTCCCACTGAGATTTAAGATTGGAATGCGCCCTGTACATGATAGCACGCTAAATGTGCATGTGTGTGTGTGTATGTGAGAGAGAGAGAGAGGCAGTCGATCGTTTTGTATCTTGTTGTTGTAGTTAAAGCGGCTGCGACGGCGGCTCAGCGGCCGTTGCTGTCGCTGTCGCCGCTGGTATGCTGCTGGTTGGGCTTATAAGCAGAACATTTTAAAGAATACAATACAACACAGACACACACATACTTAAAAATGTGCTGGTAGCACCTCTTTCTCTGCCTCCCCTCGCAACGTTTTCAAGCCAAATCTTAAACCAAGCTAAGGCCCAAAAACAAAACAACAACAAAACGAGAAAGGTAAATACTGAACAAAATAAATAAAAACTTCAAAGGAGAATCCCAGTAGCTAACTGAAATGTCAGTGTGTAAGTGAAATTCCAATGTTTTATCGCGGCAACAAAAACAACTATTTGGAGCCGCAAACACGAAAAAAAAAATCCTGAGTACTCTAGTATACGGTATGCTCGACTAACAAATATCCTGCACACAGCTACAAAATTTCGTAAACATGAATGCAAGCCCAAAACCAAAAACACAAACAAAAATAGCCAAAAGTATCCGAAGTGCAGATACCCTGCAACAACTGCAAGTTCACACTTAATATTTAAAAGTAAAATATTTGTTTATTTTCTACGCGACCTGTTAAATTTGCACAAAACAAAATATACCTTGTTTATTCTTTTTCAAGAATATAAAGAAGAAGAAGATGTCCAGCCGTACAATAAACGACTATAAGGAGATACCCTTTTATGTTATGTTTAAAATAAAGGGCAGCAGCATGCTGTTTCTTAACACAGATGAAAGCAACCGCAGAAATAGTAAACAGATTTTCTGGTATTTCATCTGCGCCCACTGACCTTTGTATATTGAATGGCACATAGCTGATATGCTCACCTTACACATGAGCAGGGTGCGCAAAACGCAAAGGAGAAAAGCGCGACGCAAGGCCGCGGCAGAGGCTGAGACGGCGACTGTAACAGCGAAGAACGCGCAAAAGAAATACCAACACACACATACACACACATACACACACAAACGCACACGTACATAGACACACATTCACACGTACTCTGGCAAGCCTTGGTTGCTTTACACACACAAAGGGGGTATAAGGCGCAGCAAGAGAGGGGCCGCTGCGCTGTCGCTGCGGCTGCTGCTGCTGCTGCCCACTGGCCATTTGTAAGTGCTGGCCGTCGCTGTCGCTGCTCTCTGCTGCTACGATATCGTCACTTGGGCGCATTCCTCAGCATAATGTGAGCTTGATTTGCTGGATTCTTTTTGCTCTTGTGCCCCCGCCCCACACACGGGCCAACTGCTGCCTAGAGGCCATCTCTATTCCAGAGACATTTGTCTCGCTCGCACGCACGCACACTCAAAATAATTTTGTTGTCGTTTTTTCTTTCTTTTTTAAATTTTTCTCAAATATGCCGCACACACACACACATATGCATATACATGTATATATGTACATTCGGTGCTGGAGCCATGTTCTTGACGGGTCGGGGTCGCCTTGGCCATAACTTGTGGGGCTGCGCAGCGGGGAAAGCAGGCATGCTGGGAACCTGGCGCGAGCTCCTCGATTTCTTCGAGTGTATTTGCTATGCGCCGCTGTTGTTGTTGCTGGTTCTTTGGTTCTAAGACCGGTTGTTGTTGTTGTTACTATGTTCCTGGTCAACGTAGTTGGTGTCCGTGTATCTGTGTGTGTGTATATATGTATATGTATGTGTGTGTGGATGCTGGAGCCTGTGCCTGTCGAGGCCTTGTCTTCAAAACAAAAATATTTTATGCAATTCCTTGAAGGCGATTTTTCGTTGTCGTTCTTGGCTTATTTCTTGTATACCCTGTATCTATTTAAAATGTCTAAAAACGGGTATATTGATTTTGTGCTATAAATATAGATTTTTCGAAATGTTTTCTTGAGCATTTCAAGCAAATTATAAATGCTCTTATAGTATAGTATAGCATACAGAGATCAAGAATATTTTCGATTTTAGACAACTCCCCCGATTGAATAGAAAAAGGAATATTACGACAGCTCGCAACTGGCTACAGGGTACCTACTAGTCGGGCACTCCCGACGTAAACACTCTGGTGTTCTTGTTCTTCCTTTGCGGTTTTGGCTTGGAAGCTGAATCTTGACCGAATCTCTGGCAGAATTGGCGCGCAATTTGACAGCAGCATTGCCCTTTGGAAATTCCGATCTTGGGCAATCTTCTCTTGAATGCAAAATTCCCAACATTTTGGCAGAGGCTGTTAGAAATATGTAAAGCCAAGAAATGGTACTTTCTGGAATTTGAACGCTGTGCGTGAGTTTCTACTGCTTTTCTTCTTCTCTTTTTTTGGAGCATATGTGTGTGTGTGTTTGGTGGTGCCCAGTTCTCGATACGCTTCATTGCCGTCGTTGGCTGTCGCATATTTTGTTTTTATTATGACCGAATATTGTTGACCAGTCATGCACCCCCCTCTGCACACATCCTCCAGCAAGAAGCACAACGATAATGTTAATGGACATGGACATTCCTCTCTCTCTCTCTCTTTCGCTGTCACTCTCTGAGTGCTTGAGGTATTTTTATTACTTTTGTTACACTAACTTACTTCCTATTCGACGTTGACGACGGCATTCAAAGCTTTTTATTGTTGTTGTTCTTTTATTACCAAGTTGATCAGCGAATTGAATGTAAATAAGAGTTTAAATAAGAGTTTACTCTTGAAGCATTGCCCTCTCGCTCTCGCCCTTTGGCCAACGCACGCCGAATTCTTTGCATGAATGAGCGACATTTCCAGTTGATTATTGGCTTCATTGGAAGCTCTCAACCCTGACCACGAGCTCGAAATCGATGGAAATAAATATTTATGGCGTTTTTGGTTTAAAAAAAAAATTGTTTTTTATTACCCAAATTAATGAAAAATAGGTTGGGCGAAAATATGTAGCATATAAAATATATTGATGCATTTTTGTTCATAAAATCATGGCAAAATGACATTGACCTATCAAAATAAGAAAAAGTTATTTTTAAAATTAACAGCTAATTTGATCTAAAGGGGAAAACATGATAAAAAAAACCTTCATTCAATTTGAAAGTCGTTTCAGAAAAATAAAAAGGGGAAATTTTAAACTTGAGTTACTTTTCCTTGTAACATGTATTTTAACTTTTTCATAATAGATCCTAAATTGAAAGAATTTAATTTTAACGTAAAAAGCCACTAAACGATTTATTTTTGTCTGAAATTTATATTTTCTTAATGGATTTGAGCATAGTTTTGAAATTTTTGAAACAGATTTTTTTATTTACTTTATATTAAGATTGCCCTATTAATAATGTTTTTTTTTTATGTATTTTTTATAGTTTTTGGAAATTTTATACTTTTCATGTAAATTTCAAAATAAGAAAATCATTTAAACTGTTAAGTTAAGCCAATTTAATGCCCATGACTGTATATCAGTTCCAAGCAGTTGGAAGCAATTGGCAGACCAATAGAAGTGCGCGATTGGAATGCACTGGAAGAGCATTTAATATGGAGTTTGAATTTCAAATATTATTTGTTTTTTTTTGGCAACACATTCGCCACTCGCTGCCATTGTGGAATGTGGTGTATATATATATATATATGTGTGTGTGTGTGTGTGTTCAGTGTCCACTGGCAGAGAGTCGGTGTCTAATCTGCCTACCCTACTTTCACTCCAATTCCAGTCAGCGGCATCGGCATCTCGCTCAATTCAATTTATTCGAGCCGAACTTTTCTCTAGTCGGATGCCAGTAGCAAAAACAACAACAACAACAACAATAACAACAACAACAGCGAATGCTGCTTCAATGAAGCTGCAAACTGGCGCCGTTGTAGTTGTAGTTTCCAGTGGTTGTCGTGGGGGAGGAGTGTGGCGGGGGTGGGGGAACTGCTGCTGACTAAACTGCAATGAAATTTCGACTGCTGCTGTTGTTGTTGTTGTTGTTGCTGCTGCTGTGTTGGGGGATTTGCCTTTTTCGGCATTGGAATGCAGCGTGTCTGTTGTTGTTGCTGTTGCTGCTGCGAAACCCATAACAACAACAATGCAACAAGAACAGAAAACTGCCTTTGAAATGTGTTCTAAATAAATTCCAATGAAATGAAAGAATTGCAGCCTGCGCCTAGAGATGAGCGTGTGCGAAACCAACTGCCTAATTGTTTTTATTGGGTTTTATTCGCTCTTATTTAAAAGTACCTTTTTAAACAATGGTATTTAGGATAAGCTGAAGTGTAAGGCAAATTATCTAAGTCAAGCTTATAATAATGGGATTTTCGTGTTCGACACCTAAACCTAATTTGTTAATTTGTTCAAATAATGGGATTTTTAGTATTTAGGTATTTTTGTAAGGATATTTTCCATATGGTGTCAATTTCACAAATAATGGGAGTTTTTATTTATTGTTTATTTAAACCAAATTTCTCTTGGAAACGTACAAGTTTGCGTTGTTTCGTGTCGTACTGTCGTGTCACGCAACCATCGCCAAACGGGTTGGGGGCGCAGATGTACAAGTAACTCACTCGCCGATACAAATTCTGCGCTGCGCAACGCGATTGCGATCTTTGGCATCGTCATCGGCAGCAGCAGCAACAACAACAGCAACAGCAACAACAACGCGGCACGGGACTCGCCGTCGCAGTCGCAGCAGCAGCAGCCCCCAAAGGCTCGTTGGCCGCGGCAGCGACGTCAGCTTCGCGCGTGCGCAGTCTCAGCGGATGTCTGGGGCCAGTGTTGTTGTTGTTGTTGTTGTTGTTGTTGTTGTTGTTGGTTTGGCAATTTCTTGCTTACCTGTTTGCAGGCTGCAGGCTGTAAACCTCAGTTGCAGCTTTCTTGCGCATTTTCTTGCTCGCCACTCAACTCTCCCTGTCCCTCTCTCTTTCTCTCTCTCTCGCACACTGGCAGCTGCATTGCAAATCGACAAAATCAACCAATTCCCGTACAGTAGCTGCCGTATTTTTTTTTTATATATTTTTTGTTGTTGCTTTTTTTATGCTTTTAATGAGCGTTTATATTGCACATGCGGCCACATGGTCAAAACGGCAGCCGCAGGATTGGTAGCTAGTTGTTGTTGTTGTTGTGGTTTGAAGATAGAAGTCCAGTTCTACCCTTTGCTATAACTATACATTTATTGAAATAATATCTTGCTTTCCCATCAAAACAATTTGGCGAACTATGCGAGAACTCACGTTAGTTGTGAAAACCGCAAACACTTGTATAAATAACCAATGTGTTTATTACAGTTGCGATTCTCATGATCAGCATCATCATCATCATCATCTTCATCATCATCTTCATAATGATAAGTAACCAACCACAACAACAACAAATGTGTGAACAAAGTATATATTAAACACAATTTGATTACATGAAATCAATAGCAACATTTTGTGACATATGAAGTTAGTGTGTGTATACCCTAAACAAACGGAAAATGGGTACAAAATAATATTATATATGGCATAAGCAAGCTTGGTCTAATATCGGATTAACTATACGTTTCGTTTATATAACAATAGTCAACAATACAATATAGTCGCTAAAATCATAAAATATTTTGAATATTCTTTAAATTCATATTTTTTTAACCATTTTTTTTTTTCAAATTATCTTTCTACGTTTTTTTTTTCAATTTTCCAAATTTATAAATTATTTTAATATGCTTTCTAATATATTTTTTAAAATTTATTTTAAGAAAATATTGATAAAATATTAAATTTTTTATGCAACATCCTTTTATAATTATATTACAAAAAAGCCTCTCTCAATTCGATTTAAAAAATTTCCCTATCAAAAAAAAAATTTACATTTTTGAAAGTTGTATTCCAGCTACTTTTAAGTTTTGAAATAATTTCTTTGCATTTCTATTAATTATTCATTTTTATGAAAATATTTTTCAGTGCAATCGAAGAAAAAAGATGTTTGCAATATTTCAATAAAATAGATCAAGGGGAAAATGATATTGATCATATGAACGAATATTAGTGCAGTTCCAAGTACTCTTGGCCAGGTGTCCGTCCAGCGCTTTGTGCGGAATGCGTTACGTTAACAAACATTGCAGTTTTATGGCCAGGCCAAGCGCCAGCTGCCTCTCTCGGGCCTCTCTCCAGCTGACAGCTGTGCCGGGACCCGGACCCGGACTCAGATTACGTGCGGGAGCATTACGTGGCGGGAGATGTGCTTCGTCGCTTTGTCTACGGGGCGTATGATTAATACCAAGAATGCCAAAAAAAAGTGGGCAACAAGCAAGCGTAATAAAACACAAATATTTTTACTACGAGAACAATATATATATGTACTATATACGTATATATGTATATATAAACTGGTGATAAAAGTTGGCTTGCTGACGCATTTTGGCCAACTGATAAGCGAAGTAAATGCAGCTCTTAAAATGTGTAATACCCTGCAGATATGAAACTTTTTGCAAAGGGCGGTTATCAACTAGTGGAAAATATATGTGAATAGGAGAAGAAAGTTTTGTACGTAAATATATCCAAGAAAATTAACAACAAATAAGTCCTTTTTACACATTTTATTACTATATTTATTTTAGGCGTTTTTAAATGTCTTGCTAAATAAATATCCTATATACATATATATATATATAAACCCATTACTATATATAATTTAAAGCTAATGTTTTCATTTTTGGTATAAATATACCATTTGGTATAATATATGGTATATTTTATATTTGGTATATTTACTATGTCATATTTAGGATTGGAAAACTTTAAATATAATGTAGAATAATTTAGAATAAGGAATAATTAATTCTCAGATTATTTATTCAAAATATTTATAATTATTTTTTTTATATATTTTAAATATATGTAAACTCCACATATTCACATAGCTTATTGATTAGATTACCCAATTGAAAACTGTTTACAGGGTATTCGCTAGTCGTGAACTTGCCTTTACCTTTACACACAACAGCTAGCTTTTAGGCCTACCCAAGGCCAAACTGTTTACAGGGTATTAGCCAGCCAAGCACTCCCGATAGCTTACTACAGTGGGAGGACGTTTTGAACGGAACAGGGCAAACGAGAAAATTCGCAAAAGCGCCAGAAACAAGCCCAAAGATATCTGATAATCAGCCAAGATACGAGCTACATGTGTATCTTGTCAAGAAGATAATGAGCATTAACAAATTTTATTTTGTTATTTTTGTTTGTTTTGCCAAATCTACACATTTGTATTCACAAGGTATTCAAAACGCATTCATAGCATATTCTTTTGAACAGCTAAATATTAGAAAAGAAAAAAATATGTTGGTCTATTGAAAATTATTCAAATTTTAATTAGCGAACTGGGCGACAGACCGTGGGAGCCAAAAGTTATAGTTACAGATATAGTTAGAATTCAGGTGTATATATAGTGTATGTATGTACATATATACTTTTATATATATGTATATATATTCAAGCGGCTAGGCTGATAAATATTTGGCTTTTGGATGCCAGCGCGATGAGTTCAACGTGGACGTCAACGTTGTCGTCTGTTGTCGGTTGTTGTTATTGTCGTTTGTTGTTGTTGTCGGTTGTTGTTGCCGCTCATTTAATTTCCAAACATTTATCAACAAATATTTGGCGCTTATCATTTGCTCGCCTCAAACAGCAGCAAGTAACTCAACTCCACTGAACTCTCGGTCCCTGATGCTGTTGCCCATCAGCAAATTTGGCCAGAACACCTGACAGATGTACTCTAAAAACTTGGCCAGCTTTGAGCTCAGCTTCGATTCTGTGTCAAATTTTGCATAACGTTTGCTCAGCAGCTCATAAGATTTTTTTGCTGCTTTGGTTATTTTTTCGCCGACGCTGCTAATTATTAGAGGGTATTCATGGCAGGGGGTGGAGTGGGGAGTGGTTCAAGGGGGCGGGCGTGAACTCAAGACATTGCAAAACGTTCCACATAGAAGCGGGTTTGATTTTTGGTTTAATAAAAGAGCTTTTTTTAGAATTAAGCAATCAAATTCCTAAGTTAATTTCTATAAAAAAAAAATTGGCAATATTTATATGGGCTGCTTTAAAGCCAAGAAAGCAATTAGAAATAATAATTAAATAAATAAAAAGTTCTTTTTTTAAATTCTAAAATATCTTTTTTATACCCTGAACCCATTGAAAATGGGTGAAACAGGGTATTATGGTTTTGTTGAAATGTATGTAACAGGCAGAAGGAGGCATCTCCGACCCCATA